>JAPMIB010000078.1:600000-970329 GCA_034770305.1 Trichogramma dendrolimi | reverse complement strand
CAGCAGCAGCAGCAGCAGAAATCTGGATATCCGATTTCTTCGAGTGCACGCGTCGATTGAATTACGATCTCGTTCTCGATCTTTGTTACACTTAAAAAAAAAAAAAAAAAGAAAAAGATTCGAAAGTTCGCCGGCTTATATAGTTAATAACCTTCGTTCGATGTGTGCGAGCATATTATGATACATAAATATATCATCAAACTCCATTGCGCCGCTCGTATCCGTGAATTTATAAATAAATCGGCGGCCCAATTTCCGAGTCAATGTTAAAAGCGATGTCGGTATCGCGGATATTTTTCGCGGGCACACGTGCTCGAGCGTCAAAGTCCAAAGAGATAAATTTATTTTGAAGATATATTTTTTTTTTTTTCATTGAAGCGCGCGAAGGAATTTCGCAAATATTTGGCTTAAAAATACCGCGCGGCCGATAACGCATCGCGATCGGTATGAATCACGCCCGCAAAAAGCTTCGAGAGCTTGATTTTGTATTCTTCTTATTCTTCCGTGCAGTGAACTTGAAAGAATTGAGAGAGCTTAACAAACACGATGTTTACCTGGCCGCTACGGTGTGGGCCATCGCGAGCTATAATTCAAATGAAAAAAAAATTAAATTTTGACCCAATTTATTAATATTATTCTTTCAGATAAATTTATTGCTGTAACTTATTAATTGTTAAATATTTATAAATTTTTTTCATACAATTTATAACTCTACCCTGGCCCGTAACTTGGATGCCGGTAAAATTTTAATTCAAACGTTTTAATTCAATTTTTAAGAATCACAGAAAGTTTCTCGTAAATTCCGAAGCACGTATTTTTTTATCAAGTCAGACATTTTTGGTTTTTTGATTTCTAAAAAAGTCCAGGTAGGTTCTCCAAATAATTCTAAAAACTTTTTTACATAAAGTTTTTCCCTTTATTTTTATTATACTTTAACGAAGATAAAATGATTTATTCGAGCATGTATTCTCTTAGACTCCCGTTTTACCGATTCTCATTGCATACGTAAAGGCATCCAGTAATAAACCTGGACGCAGACAGTCGGCAGCGGCGTCGATTTCTTCCTGCGTAAAAGCTTTTACATCTTCCTCCGATGTAACTTTCTCGTTGCCTTCTGACAATAGAAAATAAATAACGTACATCCTGTCGCTGTAAACTTCTTTAATTTTTGTCGGCCAGAAATACGAATTCAGCCTTTTCGCCAAGACCACGTCGTTGAAAGAGTAACGCGAAAGAAATCCCTGGTTCACGGGGATACTGTTGAATTTTTTTTAATGTTATGCAGAATTTCTACAAGTGATCAAAGGGAAAATTTTTCTCAGGTGTTCTAAACTGGCCGCTTTACCACAGTAGTAATAAAGATCAATGATTTTTTTATTCGTTTACGTATTTTAAGGCGTAAAAAAGCGGAAATTGGTTCACTTCGATGGCGGAACAATACAATGACTTTAATTTCTTTTTGCGATTTTTTAAAATTATCAAAATTGAATTGTTAACTATTTCGGTTCAAATCCAAAAATAAAGTAGCCGCAAAGAAAACTAGATGATAACAATAGTAATAAGATACTCAACTTTTAAAGATCAAAATTGAAACACGCCAAAAACTCGCGCACTCCCGCCTGCATGACTGCATTGCTCAGTTTTTTCTGCTACATGTCTTCTGCTCGAAATCGAACATGCGCGTCGATAACCAACCACCGAAAATGAAAACAATTTCAATCGAGAATTAATAGAAAAAAATTAATTCAAAGAGCTCATTCGATATTTTCGAACTTTAATTGTAACAGATTTGTATCGGCCTAATTACGCTATTTTCGCGTTCGAAGATGTAAAGTATAGTACCCGATGGTAATGCAGACATCTGAATTGTCGCATGGCATGCTGCATGATGTGTAGTGTTTTGACGTTGCAGACAGGATTGCGACTCGCGTTTCTTACTGTGTTATCGCATTGAGTCACTTTTTCTGTTGATATTCTTGCAGTCAATTAGACGATATTCCAGATTTACCAATCCCTACACAATTAGAGTTTGTGTAATTTGTATTTCATTGTGAATTTCGAGAAATAATCAAGGTATGCATTGATTATAACCTCTAGTTTTGAGTTTGTTGATGCAGTGCATCAACACTCAATGTGTTAGTAAACAAACAGTGACAGTGCTTTCTAAAAACTAACTTTGCATTCCTTTTTTAGCACAATGGGTGAACGAAAAGGACAGAATCTGTACTATCCTCCGGATTATGATCCCAAATTCGGAGGTATCAACAAATTTCAAGGCACTCATGCTCTCAGAGAGAGAGCAAGAAAGCTTCACATGGGGATCTTAATTATTAGATTTGAAATGCCATTCAACATATGGTGTGAGGGGTGTAATAATCATATTGGCATGGGCGTACGATACAATGCAGAGAAGAAGAAAATTGGAATGTATTACAGTACGCCACTGTATCAGTTTCGAATGAAATGTCACCTGTGCGATAACCATTTTGAAATTAAGACTGATCCAGCGGTAAGTTTCTTAGGTATTGATTATACTCTTTTGTGCTCAAAGGCATGAGATTAATTGAATTTTGTATTTTTTAGAACCTAAATTATGATATAGTTAGTGGAGCAAGGAGACAAGAAAATCGCTGGGATCCAACAGAAAATGAACAAATAGTTCCAGAAACCAAAGAAGTTTCAAGAAGGTTGTACGATGATGCTATGTATAAATTAGAACATGAATTAGAAGATAAGACAACGGCAAAAGTTAGAAAGAACGCATTGCAAAGGGCAGTAGCTTTAAATGAAGAATTGTGGAAAGATGACTATAGCTCTAACTGTGCGCTAAGAGACATTTTTAGGGTAAGTTATCTCAAAATAGATTTTGATTTATCTTTAGTAAAATTGTTACATTACTTAATTTTTCTGATCACTTACAGACTAAAAAGAAAGAATTAGAAAGTAAAGCTTCCAGTAATCAAAAATTGAAGGATAAACTTGGTTTGACTACTGATCTCATAGATGAACACGAAGATGATATAAAATTAGCTAAGCTTTTATCCCAACAAAAATTAAAAAGTAAGTCAAATTTAGTATAGATATCTCCAACCTTGCATGATTACTTACAAAAAATATTATACTAATATTTCAGACAAAACAAAAGTTCTACCATTAAAAAGACTCATCGCAGTTGCTAAATCAAGAGAAAGAGCCAAAAATAAGCCCATTCCTCTGCTAGGATCTAAAACTAAGAGCGAAACAACAACTTTGGCATCTCTGTCAGCAAGCGTATCAACCTCTGGTAGCAGTGGTGCAAGTAGCAACCCTACCTCTGCCCTACCATCGTTAGTTCACTACGATAGCTCGAGTTCCGAAAGTGGTTGTTGATGATCTCGTTCATCCAATGTACATACATACAGTTTATCGTGTAAATAAATAGATCGTTAATATTCTATATTTTGTACAACCCAGTGCGAACAACTGGAATTTAATAAACTGAGTTGATTCGTTATCTCTCATAAAGCTCCGATTGTTTCATTTTATACATATAAAATCTGCATTATCACATATAGTTTTATAAGAAAATCTGTTGAATAAAACGCATATGAATCATATAATCTATTTACACTTGGAAGTTTCTCTCAAACTCAGAGCAAGTTAAACACTCTAGCCTGCATTGGACATGAAATCCACCAAGACCTCCTCCTCGATCGGTGCAGCTGTCTGCTGCTGCTGCTGCTGCTGCTGCAACTGCTGCTGATGCTGCAACTGCAACTGCATCTGCACCTGTTGTTGCTGCTGCTGCTGTTGCTGCTGCTGCTGCAGCCTCCTCTTGGTCACGTACAACTTTCTGTTGTGCATGCAGACGAGATAGGCGTGGTGCTCGAACGAGAACTCGATCTTGCTGAAGTCGCCGAGGGGCTGCTGATCGTCCTGCGACTCTATGCGGTCGGTCAGTCGGGCTATCGACCTCACCACCTCGGCCAGTCTCTCGTCGTTCTCCAGATCGCCGCCGGACTGCGTGTAAAAAAAGCAAAAAGTCGAATTAACATCCGAGTATCGAGATTGATGCCGTTCACACCTTACCTCGAGAACTCCGCCGTGCTCGTTGAGCACGAGGTGGCCCACCAGGTCGGGTATCCGATCGAAGCTAACCATATCTTTTGCCAAGTTAGCTTGTGTCCAACACAAGTACACAACTATCCAAGTCCGTCTGTCTGTCACATATATATGCGACGAAACAGTCCTCGTGCTGTATTGTGTTATTGTTATCGCAATGACAGATTTCTGCTTGCGCGGGAGAAGTTCGCGCGGCCGCCCAACGATGTCGCTCCAGTACACGGACCCACGCCGCGATCATATGTTACTGATTATGACAGCTCGACTCGCGCGAAAAGTTTCGAATGTATCGCACACAAATTAAATCGCCTATCTATCATATAATAATATTTAATTCACCCCCCGAAGAAAGAAAAATTATAGAGAGAGAAAGGGAGAATAAAAAACGAGCGTAATTACATTATGCAGCGAGATGTGGTCTTTATAAGATCCTATCGGCTATACTTCATATACACAAAGCTTATGCAGTATGTAACACACACACACACACACACACACACACACGAGTGTTTTAACGCGTGTCTGTGTCTGGGTCTGTGTGTGTGTGTAGAGTCGCGATCGGTGAACTTTCACCGCTCTCGGGTTTAAACGCGACGCGAAGCACACACATCTCTTTTGCTTCCTCGAGTGAAGTTGCTTGTATTAGGCCTCCTCCTCCTATATGCTGCGGAAAATTCCCACGATCGCTTTGCATTATATACGTGCGATGATGTATCTGTAGACAAAATTTTGTGTACGATATGAAGAATCGTCGAGACACGCGCGATAAGAGACGTTTTTAAATTGATTTATTCGTTTCGTCGAGATGATTTCTTCTCGCTTCTTCTTTTTTTTCGGTATACAGTTGATATTCGCACGTATGTAATGTCATTCTTTAATCACCGATACGTATTATACGCACACGTATATATGAAATTCACCGAGTGCAAGAAGCGGTGGCTTGGCTGCGCGAGGCTGCGCAGCGGAGATTGAAAATTACTTTCACTCGAGCGAGGAGGCCCCCGATCGTCATCGTGCGCGCGGGCATTAAAAGCCTATATATATATATACTACCGCTTGCTTTTTTTTTATCGTAAAATTTACGAACAATAATCGCGTGTGTGCGTGTATCATTATTATCGCGCGCATCAATTCATTTTTTTTTCTCCTTAACTTATTTTTGTAGCGAAAGCTTGCACTTTGGGCAGAAAAAGAGAGAGAGAGAGAAAATGAGAGTGATAAGGAAAAAGTTGACCGCACATCCGGGGCGACGAATTCTCGTGTGTGTGTGCTTTTTTTGCTTGCACGTGCGAGGTTCTTCTTCTCTCTCTTTTTTTTGTCTGTGTGTGACTTTCGTTCGTTGTAAACGATCGAATGTTTGAAAAAAAAAAAAATGAATTTACATTTTCTCTTTCTCTTTATAGTTATTTATTTCATTTGAATCGGGTCTCGCGCAGAGAGATGAACGTCGATTTGTGCGATTTCACGGTATTTTACTTTCTTATCGGTGTGTTGCGCTTTTTGAACATTTTGCAAAAAATTGAGTAGCCCAAAATAATCGTTGTTTCTCCAAGCACCGGATTAGTTGTAAAGGTACCCTTGGAGTTGAATAACTTTAAACAGATGATTTTTACGATGTTGTGTGTCGGGAATTGATTCAGAAGTACTTAGTTTCCAATAAATCGCTAACTTGATCGTAAATAATATGAGAATGAACGATTTTGACATTGCCTCTCGAAGCACTGATCACGCTTATAGTAGTGAAAATAAATTACTTTGAATGTTATCTTTCCAACAACGAAACAAGCCATATTAATAAAAGATAAATTTTAACCATTTTATTTCCAAGGTTCCCAATCAAAAGTCGTTTAATTGAGAAACTAAAATGGACGAAAGTGAGAAGAAAATTGAAGAAGTTGTCTCCAAAGATAATTTAGGTGAACACGACATTGTTTTTTCTGACGAAAAAAACTACATTTGTGATATTTGTCAGAAGCCAATTACACTAGAATCAAGCATGATGTCACATCGAAGCACAATTCAAGTTTTTGATTGAAGCCTTCTAGCTCAATTCCAGAGCATCACAAAGATTAATGCGAAATTCTAAATACGTTTCTGAAGACATTAAGGAATGATAAAACTATTTTGTTGCTCTATATTGAGGCTTCAATCGAAAACTTGAAACGGTCAAAATATATTAAAATTTGACGAGGAATTCAAAAAAATATTTTCACATTTTTTTACTGAAACCATCGGGATCTAGGACCTTTTTGTGTTAAAAATAGCATTTTTTGGCTCTAGAAGTTATCGCCTTCAATTAAAAAATCTGAAAAAATTGAGGTTATGTTTTTTAATGCGATAAAAAACTGAACAAATTTCCGAGTACTATATCGGCTCGTTTTGCCGTTTCTCGATTTTCAGAATTTTTAATGATTTTATCTGAAAGCCTGAAGCACTCAAAAAAATCTGAAAAAATTCAAGGTTATTTGGATTGTTGAAAAGTATTTTTATGGCTTTTTTCAGATTTTTTAATGACTTCTGAGCTTCAAAATAAATATAAATAGAAAATGGACGTTTATACCCGAAGTGGGGAGTAGGAGGGGGGAGGGGGTCCAAAATTTTGGTTTAGGCACTTTTTTTACACTATAACATGCCAAAAGCGCGTCAAAATGAGTGACATACGTGCGCACAGTTTTGTAAAAATGTATTATTTTGACCCATATGTTTTTGTAAATAACACCTGTATACACTGACGTAGCGGTGTTTTCAGATTCGACTCGAACTCGCATATCCCTATATTGTCATTTTTGACGAACAGAAAGCAGCCCGTGCCCAGTACTGGATTATGGAGTACGCCAATCACGTCACGGCGTGTAAGAGGCTAATTTTAAAATAAATATTAACATTTTTCATCACACACGTATTAAATATATTGTTTACTCTTTGTCATTCTGTGTGAAATAGATGTTATCTGTCAAGTGATTTTTGACAATTTTCAGTTTGAGAAAACCCAAAAATTCCTCAAAGAAATCATCGACATATTGGAATTTAAATTGCTTCAAACATTGTTAGGATAGTGTATAAATAGATAAATCGGTAATTTGGTTGTAAACAATATGAAAATATACGTTATTGACATCACCTCTCGAAGCACTGATCATGCTTATAGTAGTGAAAATAAATGAGTTTGAATGTTATCTTTCCAACGAAACAAGCCATATTAACAAAAGATAAATTTTAACCATTTTATTTCCAAGGTATCAAATCGAAAATTCGTTTAATTGAGATACTAAAATGGACGAAAGTGAGAAGAAAATTGAAGAAGTTGTCTCAAAAGATAATTTAGGTGAACACGACATTGTTTTTTCTGACGAAAAAAACTACATTTATGATATTTGTCAGGAGCCATTTACACTAGAATCAAGGATGATATCACACCGAGATACAATTCACAATAAACAAAAAAATTACGCATGCGACAAATGTGAAAAAAAATTTGAGTTCCGAAGTCATCTAAGTAGACACCAAATATTAGAACACAAAAGCCGCAATAATTTTGCATGTGACCAGTGCGAGAAGAAATATGCGAAAAAGTCAAGTTTGATTACGCACCAGAAATTAGTACACAAAGATGGCGAAGATTTCACGTGCAACAAGTGTGAGAGAAAATTTGAAAATAAATCAACTTTACTCAAGCACAAAAAAATATTCCACGAAGTTTTCAAAGATTACTTATGTGAAAAGTGCGCCAAGAGATTCGGAAATAAACATGGTTTGCTATTGCACATAAAGACAGTCCACGAAGGCCCCGAAAATTTAGCATGTGACAAGTGCGGCGAGAAATTTAAAAAAAAATCAAAATTGCTTGTCCACCTGAAGATAATGCACGAAAATCAAAAAGATTTCACCTTCAGATTCTTCGAAGATTACTTATGTGACTATTGTGGGAGGAGATTTGAAAAAAAATCAAGTTGGCACCTACATATGAAAATTCACGAGAGCCGCAAGCATAGCGATGGATGCGAGAAGAAATTTGGACAAAATGCCCATTTGCTCATACACCACAAGACAGTCCACCAAGGTCACAAAGATCACGCATGCGACAAGAGCCAAAAAAATTTTGGACGAAAATCAGATTTGCTTTTGCACCAAAGGACAATACATAAAGGTCGCAAGGACTACGCATGCGACAAGTGTGAAAAAAAATTTTCTCAAAAACCGCATTTACTCTGCCATCAAAAAACAATCCACGAAGGTCGCAAAGATTACGTATGCGACAAATGCGAGAAAAAATTTGGACGAAAATCGAACTTGCTCTTGCACCAAAGGACAGTCCACGAAGGTCGCAAAGATTACGCATGCGACAAATGCGAGAAAAAATTTGGACGAAAATCGAATATGCTTTTCCATCAAAAAATAGTACACGAAGTTTTCAAAGATTACTTATGTGAAAAATGTGCCAAGAGATTTGGAAATAAACATAGTTTGCTCGTGCACATAAAGACAGTCCATGAGGGTCTTAAGGATTTCGCATGTGACCAGTGCGAGCATAAATCTGGACAAAAACAGAATTTGCTCTTACATCAAAAGACAGTCCACGAAGGACGGAAAGATTTCGCATGCGACAAGTGCGATCAGAAGTTCGGCTATTCAAGCAATTTGAATAGACATAAAAATACAGTCCACGAAGGTAGAAAAGATTTCGCATGTGCCAAGTGTGAGAAGAAATTTGGAGATCAGCAGCAATTATTCAGACACCAAATAATAGTCCACGAATGTCGCAAAGATTTCGCATGCGATAAATGTGAGAAAAAATTTGGATTTAAACATCATTTGCTTTTGCACGAAAAGACAGTCCACCAAGGTCACAAAGATTACGCATGCGACAAGTGCAAAAAAAATTTTGGACGAAAATCAGATTTGCTTTTGCACCAAAGGACAATACATGAAGGTCGGAAAGATTACGCGTGTGGTAAGTGTGAACAGAAATTTGGACAAAAAGTGCAATTGCTCAGACACCAAAGGAAAGTCCACCAAGGTCGCAAAGATTATTAATGCGACAAATGTGAGAAAAAATATTCATGTAAATCACATTTGTTGAGGCACCAAAGGACAGTACATGAAGGTTGCAAAGATCATGCAAAAGACAATTGCGAGAATAAATGATGATTGACAATTGTAAATGTATAAATAGGTTTTTGTAAATAACACCTTTGTACGCTGACGTTGCAGTGTTTTCAGATTCGACTCGAACTCGCATATCCCTATAGTCATTTTTGACGGACAAAAAGCAGCCCGCGCCCAGTACTGGATTATGGAGTACGCCAATCACGTCACGGCGTGTAAGAGGCTAATTTTAAAATAAATATTAACATTTCTCGCAACCCCCCTTTGGCGGTGTAGTACGACTTATGGGTTATTATTTGGTATGATGATCTGTAATTCATGATAAACGTCCATGGATTATTGTAAGATCGAAAAGTTATCAATTGGTTGTATGAGTTTTAGACGTTCATGGGATATTCCAAGAATTTTCTTGCATAGAAGGGAAAATTTTATTGGGTGAATGAAGGTTTCATTCACTCAAAGAAATGTTTTTTTTAGTGTTTAATCATTTAATTTTTGTTTTGTATACGACAGATTTTTTTAGGTAATACTTTTTTTTGTTACAATCTTTGTTTATCTCGCAGATTATGTGCACAAATTACATTCCGTCTGCATTGGATAAATTTGGATCGGCATCATTTCTTGGCATCAATTCGTCAATCCTCTTGTATTTCCGGATCGGAGCCAAGTGCAATGCAATCAATTTTTTGCTTTCGAACAATATCTCGGAAATCGGGTAGTGGTGCATTATAAAGCACGCCAATCACATCATAAAATCGATTTTCTGTATTTGACGGGAGATTGTCGCCAAGTCGCCAAGTTAGATCTTTCAACTAGTTCATATTCAGAAGGACAATGTACATAAACAGATAAATCGGTAATTTGATTGTAAACAAATTGAAAATAAACGATTTTGAAATCGCCTCTCGAAATACTGATCATGTTTATAGTATAAACAAATTAGTTTACATATTGTCTTTCCAGATGAAACAATCCGTAATAACAAAATATAAAATTTACTCGTCTAATAACCGTAGCACAAAATAAAAGTACCCGACGTCTCATTCAGATACTAAAAATGGACAAAAGTGATAAAAAATCTGAGAAAGTTGTCTCTGAAAATGTTCCAGGCCACGAAAAACACGTTTGTCAGGAGGCATTTACTCTACAATCAATCATGATAGCACATCGAGACACGATTCACAATAAACAAAAAAATTACGCATGCGACAAGTGCGAAAAAAAATTTGAGTTCCGAAGTCATCTAAGTAGACACCAAATAGAACACAAAAGTCGCGACGATTTTGCGTGTGACAGGTGTGAAAAGAAATTTGTGAAAAAGTCAAGTTTGTTTACGCACCAGAAATTAGTACACGAAAATCGCGAAGATTTCACGTGCAACAAGTGTGAGAGAAAATTTGAAAATAAATCAACTTTACTCAAGCACAAAAAAATATTCCACGAAGTTTTCAAAGATTACTTGTGTGAAAAGTGCGCGAAAAGATTCGGAAATAAACATGGTTTGCTATTGCACATAAAGACAGTACACAAAAGCCCCCAAGATTTAGCATGTGACAAGTGCGGCGAGAAATTTAAAAAAAAATCAAAATTGCTTGTCCACCTGAAGATAATGCACGAAAATCAAAAAGATTTCACCTTCAGATTCTTCGAAGATTACTTATGTGACTATTGTGGGAGGAGATTTGGAAAAAAATCAAGTTGGCTCCTACATATGAAAATTCACGAGAGCCGCAAGCATAGCGATGGATGCGAGAAGAAATTTGGACAAAATGCCCATTTGCTCATACACACCACAAGACAGTCCACCAAGGTCACAAAGATCACGCATGCGACAAGTGCGAAAAAAAATTTGGACGAAAATCGAACTTGCTCTTGCACCAAAGGACAGTCCACGAAGGTCGCAAAGATTACGCATGCGATAAATGCGAAAAGAAATTTGGATACAAATCGAATATGCTTTTCCATCAAAAAATAGTACATGAAGGTCGTAAAAATCACGTATGCGACAACTGTGAAAAGAAATTCCAAACCAAACAGCATTTGCTCTCTCACCAAAAGACAGTCCATGAAGGTCTTAAGGATTTCGCATGTGACAAGTGCGAGCATAAATCTGGACAAAAACGGGATTTGCTCTTACATCAAAAGACAGTCCACGAAGGACGGAAAGATTTCGCTTGTGACCAGTGCGATCAGAAGTTCGGCTATTCAAGCCATTTGAATAGACAAAAATACAGTCCACGAAGGTAGAAAAGATTTCGCATGCGACAAGTGCAAAAAAAATTTTGGACGAAAATCAGATTTGCTTTTGCACCAAAGGACAATACATGAAGGTCTTAAGGATTTCGCATGTGACAAGTGCGAGCATAAATCTGGACAAAAACGGGATTTGCTCTTACATCAAAAGACAGTCCACGAAGGACGGAAAGATTTCGCTTGTGACCAGTGCGATCAGAAGTTCGGCTATTCAAGCCATTTGAATAGACATAAAAATACAGTCCACGAAGGTAGAAAAGATTTCGCATGCGACAAGTGCAAAAAAAATTTTGGACGAAAATCAGATTTGCTTCTGCACCAAAGGACAATACATGAAGGTCGGAAAGATTACGCATGCGATAAGTGCGAACAGAAATTTGGACGTCGATCGGATTTGCTCAGACACCGAATTGCATTCCACGAAATTCGCAAAGATTTCGCATGCGATAAGTGTGAGAAAAAATATTCATGTAAATTACATTTGTTGAGGCACCAAAGGACAGTACATGAAGGTTGCAAAGATCATGCAAAAGACAATTGCGAGAATAAATGATGATTGACAATTGTAAATGTATAAATAGGTTTTTGTAAATAACACCTTTGTACGCTGACGTTGCAGTGTTTTCAGATTCGACTCGAACTCGCATATCCCTATAGTCATTTTTGACGAACAGAAAACAGCCCGCGCCCAGTACTGGATTATGGAGTACGCTAATCACGTCACGGCCTGGAAGCGGCTAATTTTAAAATAAATATCAACATTTTTTATTACACACGTGTACAATGTATTATTTACTCGATTCCATTCTGTGTAAAATCGATGTTATGTGTCGAGAGATTATTGACAATTTTCAGTTTGAGAGGACCCAAAAATTCCTCGAAGAAATCATCGACCTATTAAAATTTTAAATTGCTTCAAATATTGTCAGGATGATGTATAACCAGACAAGTCGGTAATCTAATTATAAACAATATAATCATAAACGATTTTGACCTAGTGCCACGAACACTGATCATATTTATTATAGAAAAAGCAAATTAATTTAAATGTTGCCTTTCCTGATGAAATAAGTCATAATAACAAAAGATAAATTTTACTCATTAAATTTCCGTGACACAAATTAGAGGGATATATCGTTCGTGTTAGGCACTAAAATGGACGAAGGTGAGAAGAAAATCGAAGAAGTTGTCTCAAAAGATAATTTAGGTGAACAAGACATTGTTTTTTGTAACGAAAAAAACTACATTTGTGATATTTGTCAGGAGGCATTTACTCTAGAATTAAGCATGATATCACACCGAAACAAAATTCACAATAAAAAAAAAGATTTTTCTTGTGACAAGTGCGAAAAAAAATTTGAGTTCCGAAGTCATCTAAGTAGACACCAAATAGAACACAAAAGTCGCGACGATTTTGCGTGTGACAGGTGTGAAAAGAAATTTGTGAAAAAGTCAAGTTTGTTTACGCACCAGAAATTAGTACACGAAAATCGCGAAGATTTCACGTGCAACAAGTGTGAGAGAAAATTTGAAAATAAATCAACTTTACTCAAGCACAAAAAAATATTCCACGAAGTTTTCAAAGATTACTTGTGTGAAAAGTGCGCGAAAAGATTCGGAAATAAACATGGTTTGCTATTGCACATAAAGACAGTACACAAAAGCCCCCAAGATTTAGCATGTGACAAGTGCGGCGAGAAATTTAAAAAAAAATCAAAATTGCTTTTTCACAGAAAAATAATGCACGAAAATCAAAAAGATTTCACCTTCAGATTCTTCAAAGATTACTTATGTGACTATTGCGGGAAAAGATTTGGAAATAAATCGAATTGGCTCTTACATATGACAACAATCCACGAGGGTCGCAAAGATTTCACATGCGACAGTTGTGAAAAGAAATTTACACGAAAAACGAGTTTGCTCGATCACCAAAGGACAGTCCACGAAGGTCGCAAAGATTACGCATGTGACAAGTGCGCGAAGAAATTTGGATTCAAATCGACCTTATTCTTGCATGATAAGACGGTTCATCAAGGACGTAAAGACTATGCATGTGACAAGTGTGAAAAAAAATTTGGACAAACATCTAATTTAATTACACATCAAAAGACAGCACACGAGGAACGCAAAGATTATAATTGTGACAGGTGTGAGAAAAAATTTATACAAAAATTTCATTTGCTCTTCCACATCAGATCAGTCCACGAAGGTCGCAAGGATTTTCCATGCGACGAGTGCGAGAAGAAATTTGCACAAAAAGCTAGTTTAATATTGCACCAAAAAACAATCCATGAAGGTCGCAAAGATTACGCATGCGACAAATGCGAGAAAAAATTTGGACTTAAACATCATTTGCTTTTGCACCAAAAGACAGTCCACCAAGGTCACAAAGATCACGCATGCGACAAGTGCCAAAAAAATTTTGGACGAAAATCAGATTTGCTTTTGCACCAAAGGACAATACATGAAGGTCGCAAGGACTACGCATGCGACAAGTGTGAAAAAAAATTTTCTCAAAAAACGCATTTACTCTGCCATCAAAAAACAATCCACGAAGGTCGCAAAGATTACGTATGCGACAAATGCGAGAAAAAATTTGGACATAAATGGATTCTCATTACTCACCACAAAATAGTCCACGAAGGTCGGAAAGATTTCCCATGCAATAAATGCGAGAAGAAATTTGGGTTGCAGTCCAATTTGATCAGGCACCGAAAAACAGTCCATGAATTTTGCAAAGATCATGTATGCGACAAGTGTGAGAAAAAATTTAGACTTAAACATCATTTACTTGTCCATCATAAGACAGTCCACCTAGGTCGCAAAGATTACACATGCGGCAAATGCGAGAAAAAATTTGGACGAAAACCACATTTGCTTTTGCACCAAAGGACAATACATGAAGGTCGGAAAGATTACGCGTGTGGTAAGTGTGAACAGAAATTTGGACAAAAAGTGCAATTGCTCAGACACCAAAGGAAAGTACACGAAGGTTGCAAAGATTTCGCATGCGATAAGTGTGAGAAAAAATATTCATGTAAATCACATTTGTTGAGGCACCAAAGGACAGTACATGAAGGTTGCAAAAAGATCATGCAAAAGACAATTGCGAGAATAAATGATAATTGACAATTGTAAATGTATATATAGATACTTATACATATGTTTTTGTAAAATTTCAATAAAAATTCGGCTGAACTGATTGAGTCTTACCTGATATCAACTATCATTACACCTTTGTACACTGACGTTATGGTGTTTTCAGAGTTACTATTATTACTTATTACTATCCTATGTTACTATTATTACTTATTTGGCGATTTGTTTCCTGAAGCTGTTCATTTAACGATGCGAGAGTTTGTTTCTGTGGACTACTGGATTTTTTATAAACGTCACGTCATAGTATCCCGACCCTGACTTGATCAAACATGCCCCAATGAAAGATCTTGATAAATTAGCAGATGGATAAAGATTATTTTTGCTAAGGGAGATGCGATCGGTAGTAAGCGACAATTTTTTATTGAAAAAAAGAACGTCAAAACCATGCAAACAATTTAATTTAAACCAAAAAGTTTTCGAAATTTCTTTAAATTTACTTGAAGCCCTCATAATTGTTTTCAAATTGCGCGAGCGTCAAATGAAAATTTTACTCATTTTCAAACAGTTATGAGACATATTATAAAATAGTTTTGGTCGCATTGGGTCATCGTTCTATATATGCTCTCGCAGTTCACATATACAACGCACAGATGATGATTCACCAGAGAATCGCTCGTGCTGCGGTTTGGTGCAATTTTGCTCCAATTACACCGTCGGCGTCGTAACGTAAACTGACATATTACACGTGCGCTACGATCCGTGTATATAGAGTGTGAAACTATAATGGCATGCGAAACTCGCGCGATTATAGCAGCGATCGAGCAATATTACGGAGACGTTGCCGAGGAAACCGAGCAACGAAACGCATGGCCCATTGCGGTAGCTTTTCGAGATGAAGAAAGTAGGTATACAATTTTGAGAAATAACGTGGAAGTACGGGTCGATTCGATTGAAGAGATTTAAACTCATTTGAACCAATCGTTTGTTTAGTTTTATAAAAATAATGTTCTCACAGGATGTGAACCATTTATTTTTTGTGTACACAAGGAAGTATTAAATTAACACGAATGAAAATTTGGATTTGATAAACTTGTGCCATTATTAAGTCACTATGGCAAGAAATCTCACTTATTGTCGGCCGCTCTTCAATCTAGTGTGTAACACTCCAGGCAAATACCATAACCCGTCTCGTAGAGTCTCTTTTACGATTTTTTCTCATCTCTGATCCGAAAGTTCATACTTCGCACGGACGCAGATTTTCACAATATTGACTTGCAATACGCTATAAATGGTTGCGTCTGTTCAGCTGGTTTAGGGGGGCGCAGAGAGCGAAATCGCGCGAAGATAATCGGAAACTGCGTGTATTTTGTATTCGTAACATCAAGAAAGCACACACTGAAAAAAATTTTAACTCTTATTCGTATCGTGAGAACGACCATAAAGTCTGTAGCGGTGTAAGTAGCTCAGGGGTGCGAAATACGCCATCTAGGTAAAGGATTTAGAATTTCATTACATATAGAAAAATGACTTCGAATAAATTACCAGAAATCGTGACATACACTCAACAATCCTCATGAAATTAACTTATGTTATTGCAAATTTTACTATGTTACATAGTTTACATTACTTTTTACGTAGCATACTTGCTTTAACATAGAAAATTTGTTACAATTTTCTATTTTGATACCTCAAAATTTTTTGCGAGATATTTTTCTCGATCCTTCATCTAGATGGCGTATTTCGCACCCACAAGCGGTAACAATTTTGCAGATCACTATATAACACTGTTATGTCAGTACTAGACACGACTAAATGTGGGCTTTGAGATTACAAACGATTTTCGAAAACAACTCTACGAATATGGTTGTAATAATTAATTAATGCCGTAGCTGAATAAAATATTTATACTAGCTCGACTTTCCTCGGGCATTATGTCGTTTCGAACACGACGTTCGTTGGTGTACATCAATTAGATAGCGAGTATACTCAAAAAAATGACCAATGAGTAGATTATCAGTCGTGCGGCGTCCTTCTATATTTTCCCTCGATTTCAAGGGAACAGTAACACGTGTACGAGCTTTGATGAATACATATAAATATTACGTACTGTAATAGCTTCGTTGATTTATCCACAAATACGTGAAAATTTCGACATAAGTTTTCGTCTTAATTTACCATAAGCGCGAGACTTCTGAATTTTCTTAAAGGTAAATTTATCGGTCGCTCTATGGAAGAATTATCTTTATTATACCAAAGCACAAATATCCCGTAAATGTAACTATGCGTTACACATCTTTTTGTGTGTGTGTGTGAGTTTTCTATGCCTTGGCTGTGTTTTTTTCTTTTTACTATCCGCCAAGATTTATATCTCACGATCGTTTATAATCACTGTTCTCGCGCGGTTTTCCCCATTCTTCGGGGCTCGCGTTTATGACCAATAAACCTTTTTTTTTTTTTTTTTTGCAAGAAATCTCGACAGCTCGCGCGATTTATAGAGAGTCAAATTAACACTTGGCCCTCGCGTAAAAACATTATTTTGCATCTGTATTTATATATTTCAAAAGAGCCGTAAAACGAATACGTATGCACTTTATGATTCGCGATGTCAAAATATTGTGTGCTTAAAGTTTAGCAAAAAAATAAAAATAATAATTGAGCGGTGCATATAGGTACAGAGATATAGGTATAGGTACATGAACGAGTCTCGGTCAAATCTAGCGTCTGCAAAAATTTCGAACAGAACTCAGTTTTGAATTCGGACTTGACCGAGCTTACCAAAGTAAATGTGGGTAAGAGATTTTGTAATTATTGTGTTGCTCAGGGGGTTGAGCTCGGGTTTTTTTTTTTCAATTCCAATAAATAGGGTCATTAGAAATAGACACATTCGAATCAAAAATTTATCGTTTCTCGATAACTTCATACAAAACAGTTAAATTGATTCTTGATCGCTCTTACATATCATTATTTGCACTTTGCCACTTGTAGATTTACACATAAAAAGTACTCGCCATCTAGCGGTGGGTTGAAGAACAGAAAAATCACCGAAAAACAAAACCAATTGACGCGTATTATTTTGTCCGATTCTACAAAGAATCTGCCCTACATCTGCGATACGCCACAGCCACATAGATATAAGTACGTAATTCTGGAAAAGCATATACAAACGCTGCATCGCAAGCGAACACATATATATATAGATGTTTAGGCTTCTCCTCGGCGGTGGCGAACACTTTCACCTTTTGTATACGTGTGTGTGTGTGTGTATGTGTATAGCCACTGCGGCGATCGCGATATATTATATATATATGTGGCAGCTCTACGCGTATTAACGCGCTATGTGCACCGCGCAACATTTCATAAGGTAAATATTGCGTGCGCGTAAGACCCGCGCGCGTATATGGAGAGAGAAAGAAAGAGAGAGAAAAAAAAGCTCCTCTCGCACACGTGTCCATCTGTATACTAGAGTCACGTATTACGAGTGCCTATGCCGTATAGCGACGCGTCGTCTCTTTGCCAAAAGGCAGTAAATGTCACTGGAGCCGCGGCGCGAGAGGCGCAGCGGCTATTATTACGATCGCGTATATAACGTATAATTGCGCGACTTTCATTGTGTCCAATTGTTGTATACGAGCAATTAAAAAGTAAGAAAAGAAAAGAGTCGTTATATCTTTCGGATATTACACGCGGCTGAAATAAATCGCGACCTAGATTCGATCGTAATTTTTCGTGCGCGGATATGCTGTATACCGTGCCGATATACCGATTTATGTGTATACATTAGATAAGACGCGCGATATCTTATTTTTTTTTTTAATTCTTTCCGGTTTATATAAAATGCCATACGCTACAAGTTCGATCCCGCGAGCCAAGCCACCACCGTCGCGTTTCCCTGGAATTAACGAATTAGAGAAAGTTGACCTTTCACATGTATAATCTCACGTGTGTGTGTGTGTGTGTGTGTATGCGCACCGATGCAGTCCTTCTCCATATTACGCAATGTTAATACGACGCGCGTCGCGAAATCCCATCTCCGAGTTTATACATCCGCTGAATTATTACCCCGCGTAACGATAATTATAAAAAAAATAAAGGCCCGAGATTCGATACGTGCGTGTAATAATTTTTCTCGCACCTCCTCCTCCTCCTCGAGTCGAAATTCACGATGATATTTTCGCAATGCAACTTCGATTCGAATGTGTTTTAATATGTATAGCGTATGTATACTGTGTACACGAGTGAAGCAATTTACATATTCGGACTCTCGCGTCATTTAAATACCCGCGTATATATAATTGCGCGAGGGTATATATACATTGCCACGCGGCGGGTATGTCAATCATCGTGTGGCGCGGAGAGCTTTGCGCAAGTTTTTGCGCTCTTCTCTTTTATTTTTTCAATTTTTTAACGGCGAGGGATGCAATCGAGAGAGGCTGAATACACCGACGCCGTAAAAAGTCGAAACGGCTATAATTAAATTTCCAAGCCCGTGAGCGCGATAAGGTACGAGTGCGTCTCGATTTTAAATGTAATACCGTCGATTTATCATGCCCGTTAGAATTGAATCATCGTCGCATCGAAGCTCGAGTATATATATATATACAAAATCGATGCTGCGGCGCGTGATGTAAGATCGCGCGCACAGTTGGACTCTCTTAATATCGAATGTGCAAAGCGTATACGCGCGAGATTAATTGGAGCCTGCATGTATATCGAACTTTAATGAAGCACCGCGCGGTGCAGTCCGAATTAACCATGACACGCGATACACGATATCGAGGATGTAATTTTTTTTTTTTTATCAATATTATCATTGGGCAATCGATTTTCGGACTTTGTACACGGTGTATCGAATGAAAATATGATATATTTAGATATGATGATATAAAACAATCATGCGAGCTTTTACTAATTTTTAAGAAATTTGTTGTTATCGATTACGCATTCAAAAATAATCCGTCTGTCGGCAAATTTATTCAAATCTTTCAATTACACGTGCTTGATGAATTCGAGATCGCGTATTTCGCGAGGTTTATCGTTATACCCGATCACATCAGCGCGGTTTTATTGAAATTTTAGAAAAAAACGTACGTATGAGTATCTATAATATCTACAATCGCCAATCATCATTACTTCTCGCATTTGTCTCAAGCAAAATCTATAAGTGGCTTTCGTGGACTGCTTCTTGGCGTTTCAGCAAATGAGCTTTTTCTCTAGATTTCTGTTCGCGCTTATCGCGTGCGAATTCTTTACGACCTTCGTGTATAAAAATCAAATTGGATCTTTGTCCGAATTTTTCCGTTGAAACTAGCCTTATTCAGCTAAGAAATGTCGGCTAGGTGCAGCGCTAGATCTCCGGAAAAAAAAATTTGATCGAAATTCTGTCCGTTCGTTCGGAAAGGTCTTCAGTCGTACAACTAGTTCAGTCTAATGAGTATGCAGCTATGGAAACCCCGTATTTCGTTATTACCATTGAAAAAAATTATTAAATACAAATTTTGATTTTGAAAACACACGTTTAATGTGGAAAGTTTTTAACGAGTAATATATTTGTTGACAGTATTTACAAAATTCAGTTTGGCCAGTATAACTTATAATCAATATCAATACAATAATATTCGGTATATAGTATACATGTTGACGAAATTATTTCATACTTGACCATAAATCAATACCGATTGATTTTTTTTCTAGATAATCATTACCTAAAATTTCAAATGTTTTTTTTTAAATGCCTTCTAAAATAAGTTGCTCATGATGGTTCTTTTCTTCACACCAGAGCTAATTTTCGAAATTTATTGTCACATGGTGTCTGTTGTCTATTTCTTCGATGAATGTAGCTCACTTACGCGGACAGTCAGTTCCTAGCTCGTTGCGCCGTAAAAATTTTTTTTGTGATGTACTAAATCTTCTTGTTTTAAAAATTTTTTGTCGCAATAGTGGCACTTGTGGACCAGCAGCTCTGGGTGTGTTAGTTTTTGGTGGTTTGCGAGTAGGCTACAAAGTGCATATGCTTTGTGGCACACGTTGCACTCGTATTTTTTTCCATAACTGCAATATTTTTTGTGGCGTATCAAATTGGTCGAGTTTACAAATTTTCTGCAGCACACGCCGCACTTGTAGGCCAACATCTTTGGGTGCATTAGTTTTTTGTGCTTCGTCAGTTTGCGCGGATGTTTAAATTTTTTGGGACACGCATTGCACTCGTATTTAAATTGTTCGTTGTGTAAAAATTTTATGTGTGTTATCAAACCGTTCCATTCTAAAAAATTTTTGTGGCACACGCCGCACTCGTAGACCAACAGCTCTGGGTGAGTTAGTTTTTTTTGTTTTAATAATTCTTTCCATTTCGTAAATACTTCGTGGCACACGTCGCACTCGTTTTCGGTGCTTGAAACTTCGATCAATGAACCCTGATCGAAGCAATCCATTTCAATTAGTGACCCTCCACAAAGATTCGGTTCGGTTGTCCAATACGGTTCGCCCGCATCGTGATACGATGTTTCGGTTAACGGCGGATCAAGGTACACATGGGACTCAAGTTCATAATACGCTTCGGTACTTGGAGTTTCGTTAAACGAAGCCTGATCGAAGCCATCGATTTCAATTAGTGAATCTTCACAAAGATTCGGTTCGGTTGACCAGAAAGATTCGCTCCCATAGTGATACAATGTTTCGGTTAACGGCGGATCAAGGCACACATGGGACTCAAGTTCATAATACGCTTCGGTACTTGGAGTTTCGTTAAACGAAGCCTGATCGAAGCCATCGATTTCAATTAGTGAATCTTCACAAAGATTCGGATCGGTTGTCCAATATGGTTCGCCCGCATCGTGATACGATGTTTCGGTTAACGTTGGATGCGACTCCAGTTCGATTGCATTCGAATATTGCAAATCTGGTTCGCTTGGATGATTATGCCGATGGTGATGCGCGAAAGCATCTTCGGAACTAAAGTAAACTGTACAACGTTGACACGGGTACGAAGATAGAGACATTTTTGCTTTCTTGAAAGAAGCGAAATTTTATAGTCGTTACACTTTAAATCGTAATCGTCTCACTGTTCGAATGGGCCGATGATCACTAATTTGTCCGCCTTACTCAAGTAAATGTTGACGCGATGAATTAATGTTTATATAATTAGTCGATCAATCGATCCAATTAAAATCAAAACATCGTTTTAACCGCTTTAATTAATACTGTGTACTGAAAGAATAATAATGAGATTGTTATTTTCTGTATGGTACTATTATTTCAATAGTTTTAGAAATTAAAATCCAAATTCAACCCGATTAGATTTTGAGTTTTCTGTTTTTTTCTTCAATCTACTTCTGTTGTAAAAGCCTCCAGAGTGTCAAGATCACTATGAAATATATTTCATCTGAAAGCTTGTCAATTTCCAATATAAAAACTAACTTTTGATGCCATGTCTGCTCATTGATTTTATAAATGATTTTATATTTTTGCTGGAAACAGTAAGAATGAAAATTCGAGAATTCGTTTTTTATTGTAACAAGATTTATTAAAATCAAAGGTGTTTAATTTGATTATGAGCTTTTTTGATTCCATCAACAGATGGAGTATTGTAAAATAGCTCTGTTTATACATTATCCAGACAATATTTGAAGCAAAAAATGTGATTTAAAATTCTAATTTCTCGACGATGTCTTCGAGGAATTTTGTGTTTTTCTGAAACTAACAAGACCTTCTCACCTTCGGGTCACGGATCTTTACCAAAATTTTACAATACGCGCACACGTCTCGCGGCATATGTCTATTATGGTCGCGGCGGTCGTCAGACTTTGCAGATCCATGTGTGTGTGTAATGCGCCTCGTAACTTTTTCATCTCTCAAATGTGCTCGACGATTATAACGACGACATATCTTTACGCTATTTTACAAGTTATATAAACGCGCGCGCGCGCTTATTGTTAGGTTCCAGGAACCTAACAATAAAGCTCCCTGTGCCTAGTTTTATAGAATGGGCCTTAGGACCCATTTTAAAAGGGGGTTTCTCTTTTATTTAAAAATCTTTGAGATTTTCTATATCAAGATAGGAGCACTTAAATGCACCGATCAAAAGTTTTGAAATTTTTCGAAGAATCTGTCTGAATTTTTTAAATCGTCCACTACCCTTTTTCAGAGACCCTAATTTGATGATTTTCTTGCAAAAGATAGAAACCTTTAAAATAGGGTAATGGCCATTTCAAACATTTTGAAAAAATTGTGTAGCGGCCCGACTTGAAGCGCTCGTCGAACTGACTCGATTTGCGAAATACGAAGTTGGACAGATCGGCGCCACGATTCAGCAAAGTCTTGACCGTGTACAGCCCGAGATTTGCTACGGCCAGTTGCAGCGGTGTCCTACCCAACTAGTCCCGAGTGTCAATCTGCATCCGCTGATTAAGCTCGTCGTTGATCTTGAAAAAAAATTCCGCCAAGTCATCGGCATGAAATTGGTCTCTCGCGCAAATAACACGCAAAGGAGTATATCCTTCGTCGTTGGCTAAGTTCGGATATTCTCTCAAAGCCAGGTGAAGCGGTGTATTGCCCAACTTGTCACGGGCGTCGATATGCACCAGCTGATTCACTTCGTGATCGATCAGGAAGAATTGCTCTATCGCTATCTCGACATCCCAGCGTAATTCGGCAATGGTGTGCAAATTAAGGTGTCCAACCTTTCTTGTTGGCTAAGTTTGGACTGGCTCCTCCTCTCAGCAGCAATACCATCATATCGTTGTTCGATTCTTCGCAACTCGTGACAAGGTGTAGTGCCGAATCCCCTGTTTCCGGCAGGATACAATTGGGATGCTGTCCGTGCTCGAGGAATCTCTGAACGACTTCGTGACATTCGAATTGGCAGGCCGCGTGAAAGTGCGTGTAGCCTGACTCGTCGGTGTAGTTCACATCAAACCTGTTGTAGATTTTAAAAAGGTCAAGGAACACTGGAATCCAGTCACGGGGCTTTTCGAAGTTTTTAACCGCTTGATGTATTGGTGTGGTGCGACGCGGCGATATAATTCCATTTTCATCAACGTCTTGCTCGTCTGTGTATCCTTCCATGACTGTGATCCGATTGAATACGTCGCCTGGATCATAATCGAGCTCTTTGTCCTCGTAATTTATGGAATCCCAGAGAAGACGCTCAATCTGTTCGGAGCGCAAATATTGCTGAACCTTAAGAAATGGATACTCGTTTCCATCGTCTTGGCTGAGCATTAGAAAGAATTGAACAAGATAATTACATCGCTCTTCTTCGATATTGAAATTAATCTTGTTTATTAAGTCCTTCAATTTTTCAAATAGTTCTGGATCACCGTAGAATTCGGTCTCGCCCAAGGACATCGTTATTCGCGTTTACACGCTACACAGACACATGCGAGTCCTCGATCGTTTTTCTCGAGCGAACCATCGAATGATACCCAAATCACCGCTAGATGGCGCACGATCAGTTTCATGCAAAATCACAAGAAAAAAGGCAAAGCCTCGAGAATAAATGAGAAGCGTATCTGAATGTACGATACGTATGTAACGAGCTTTGTCCATCTTGCTTACATAGATGTCAATATTTACATTACGGCTCGTTGTAATTGCAGTGTCTCGAAAGCATAGCTTAATATTAAATTAAAGGTCCTATAATACGCGTGGATCAAAGCTTGACGCATTCGCGTTATAATAAGCGTAGCCGAACAATGGATCTAGCCGCGAAATCGTGTTTCGGACGGAGATGGCTGAGGAGGCACACAGCCGCTGAGCGCTCAAAGGCTTCGGTCGCGACTATAGTGGGCGTAGATGCCATTATTAAATTATGTATATATCGCGCGGCAGCCAAAGACGTCCCATTGTCAGCGGACTAGCTATTCGCCGCTATAGTATAATCATTTTGCTAAACGTAAGGTGCCGCACTTGTTGTCGTGTGCGCGCAGGTGCACTACGATACGCCGTCAAAGCGGCGGAATCAAGTTTAAACGCACACGAAAAAAAGGAGGAAAAAACAAGAAAACCCTATACTTCAGAACAACAGAAATGCATCAGTGAAAGAGCTCAGCCCGTCGCTGCGACTGTATGGTATATATACAGTAAGGAAGCGCGCGCGCGCGTATGTGTGTGTATGTATCGTATAAGCAGCATATATATATATAAAGATAAAATGCCTTGTAAGCGCCTCCGATTCTGCTGCTGTGCACTTTCGCCTCCTCTTGCGACTCGTAGTCGTCTTAGTCGTCGTGACTTCACGTTTCGGAAGCACAACGACACACACACACACACACACACAA
Source organism: Trichogramma dendrolimi (assembly GCA_034770305.1). Classification (NCBI taxonomy): domain Eukaryota; kingdom Metazoa; phylum Arthropoda; class Insecta; order Hymenoptera; family Trichogrammatidae; genus Trichogramma; species Trichogramma dendrolimi. Next base: position 945,496 of record JAPMIB010000078.1, on the reverse strand, counting down.
ACTCGGTAGCACATATCCTCCTCTTTCCATTTTTTTTTTTTTTTTACCGATCCTTCGATGTTGCTACGCGCTTGGAAAGAAAGGAAGAGGTAATCGAAAGACGCGCGAGCCAAACTTTCGGCTTATCGTATCTTCATCTCGTGATACTCGTGATAATAAATGCTCGATTTTAATACTCGCGAGTAATTTTCCCCGCGAAAATCTTAATCCCGCGTGTATAATAATATATAAAAATATCGTACACGTGTGTGTGTGTGTGTGTGTGTATAGGTGTGGAAACTGCACCGACTGTATAATACACAGCGTCGGCGGCGTTTTACGAGGGAGAAAGGAGTATCCGTATAGTAGCTGCACACGGCTCGGCTCGCCGAGAGACTCTTTCTTCGAAAATCTCGATCCTTCGCTCGCGACCGTATACAGTAATTGGCTAGTTGCGATCTTTGACCCTCGCTCGGCATATATATATGCGCGATCAGGAAGCGTGTCTATATATTTTCCCGCACTCGCGTATACGCGCGTAAACGGTATATATTACGACTTTCCACGCCTTTTTTCGCAGCGATTCGATACGTTACGATAATAATCGAATACATTATTATATTATCGTAATAACGATTCGTCTCGCGTCGCTTTCACCCGAAAAAAAAGGCTACAGCATGTATATATATATTTAATAGTATAAAGTAGCCCTCGCGCGACGATGGCTTTCGCCGATGATTAGCGCGCCGAGGATTGTATTATATATATTTTTTTCATTCGTACCCGTGCAGAAGTATGTGTCTGGCGCTCGAGCTCCAGACCGCTCCGAGACTTTCTTGAGCGTGCGCATTGTTTTTCCTCCTTGGCGAGTCACGACGTGTTGTTGTATACGGTACTTTGCGCGAGACATCGGGCATATCTATACACACAGGATAGACGTGTGACTTTAATAAGCGCTTAAAGAGCGCGCCCAAAGCCATTTACAGTCGCGGAGCTGAGAGAGCAATTAACGCCTCTGTGTACATGTATGTATTTTCGCGCGCTCTCTCTCTCTCTCTCTCTCTCTCTACCTTTCTTTTAATCGGGCCTTATCATTACATTTAATTAATCGCCGATGATGAAGCTCCTTTTAATATGTATAACGCACGCGAACTGCCTATTATTTTATATACATCTATCTTTTTCCGCTGCCAAGAGAGAGGAGAGAGAGAGAGAGAGAGAGAGAGAGAGAGAGAGAGAGAGAGAGAGAGAGAGAGAGAGAGAGAGAGAGAGAGAGAGGAGAGAGCGAGAGAGGAGAGAGAGAGAGAGAGAGAGAGAGAGAGAGAGAGAAGATTGAAAATTTCATAATTTCATATAATGCGCCTCGCGCACAAAAGTTATACATACATAGCTGGGATATAAGTTCAGGCACGCGCGCGCGCGCGCGTTTATATAACTTGTAAAATAGCGTAAAGATATGTCGTCGTTATAATCGTCGAGCACATTTGAGAGATGAAAAAGTTACGAGGCGCATTACACACACACATGCATCTGCAAAGTCTGACGACCGCCGCGACCATAATAGACATATGCCGCGAGACGCGTGCACGTATTTTTTTTGTCATATTATATAGTGCTTTTACCAACTAGGGAATCTGCACTCACTTTATTTGTAAGGCATTAATTATTTACAATGTTTAAAAGACAAAATTAATAATAATAATATTTACAGGCATTAAATAATTACAGTGCAAAAAAGACAACATTAATAAAAAAACTAAAAAAAAAATATATATATAGCAGACTATATTTATCACTGACACTTGAACCTGAGTCGCCGAGAACTGACTGACACCATCAGACACGCACTCCAAGCCCGACGAAATACTCGCATAGAATTCTGCAAGCCTCGATGATGGGGCGAGCGATCAAGCGCTCCACATTCAGCGGCGGAAAGAGCTTGATCCTCTTCGGTCTCTCAAGCATCGCTTCTCTCGTGCGTTTCGTATTAGGCTGCACTCCCACGGAATGTGGTTTACTCCAGGCGCTCGCACAGAGCACGATCTGGAACCGGCGAGTTCCCGGTGTCGTGTCCGCGTGTTTAATTTATCCGCCGCTAGGTGGCGTCTACGCGAGCCGACGCAGTTCCCGCGCGAGAGCAAGTGAGCCGGCTGGCGTATAAGTGTAACGACTGGGTTAGTTACATAAATAAATAATTACAGATCTTATTCTGGCTGGAGAGAATAGTAGGATTGATAAATGAAATGAGTGAACACTCTAAATATTGGGTACATTAAGGGGTAATTCATCTCGCGTGACTCTACTTGTCGTCAGGTAAAACTAATTGGTATCACCCTTTATCGTTATCTCTGTGTTTCTTTGCCTAGCTGTTTGTTTTCGGCACTTTATAATTATTTAAATATGTTGTTCTCGCAATCATCCCTTTGTCGGGTGTGAAGTATCTTTCAATTATAATTATTTACTCGCACAACATTTAATTAACAAATGGACATCGTATGATGTCGAAAAATAATCTTTTCCTCTCACGACGTGATTTTAAGAGCAATGCTGTCAGAACCCGCCTGAAATTATCTAATTTTTAGATTATTAGGCTAGCCTGCTCTCGCGGTGATAGGTGATATTCAACGACTAAGATCGAAAGAATAACTAGATTTTTTGAACAGATATTTTTACATTTCTGCACTACGATAGAAAACATATTTCATTAATTCTTAAAATACCTTGCTCCGACTTATAAAATTATTTTTACTTTACCACTTGCAGATTTACAGAAAACGGTACCTCGCTATCTAACCGTAGAGGTTCAAAGTAGAGTAACATTGTGTATGAAGTAAGAGTGGTATAAAAATTTTCTGAAACAGTTAAATTTTAATTTTTAGATTAATTAAAATGCGTTTAATATGCAAGTTTGGAGTGAGTTCAAAATCATTGATCGAGTCGTGATTGAAGCGAGAAATTGTGTGTATAACGTAAATCTTAAATAGTATGATCACTCATTTAAAGTCCAATGTAAGAATTCGATATATTTGTGTTGCTTTTTTAAAACATGATTGCATGAAAATAAGAAGATGCAAAAAATAAGAAAATTAATGATATGCTATTCTAAAACATTATAAATGGTTATTTTTAGGTCATTAGGCCATTAAACAAACTTAGTCCTTCATGAAAAATACACAAAAATCATGTTAGTTTTTTATATGGTGTAAATCAGAACGATACCCTAAGTCTAAGCAAATGTAATTCATTAAACCAATTAGACTTTAATTTTTTCGTCTAATTTTCTCGAAGTTTCTCTTCTAACAGATATTCTAACACAGCTGCTGATTGAGCTAATGAGCTTTATGATTCCATCAACAGATGGAGTATTGTAAATGCGCAAGTGGTGAAACGAGTTTCCGATTAATATAAATAAGCACATAGTACCACAATAATCGTAAATATTGTAAATTATTAATAATTCAAATTGAATTATGAAAGTAAAACACACACACACACATACGCATCTGCAAAAGTATTATATTATAGCGAGCAAAGCGTCTAAAACCCCACAAGTGTACGTTTGATAAATCGACTTGGGAATCAGGCCGCAGACAACGACGACTGCGACGACTCGAGACTGCTCGAGATTAGCTCCTTGGATTGCATTATTGTGCACTTCTTTGTTACGCGAGCGCAATGAGAATACACACCATGACATATACGCGTGCGTTATATATTATAAGCGTCACGGCATGCTGGACGAAAATTTCGTCTCTCTCGTTTGCGCAATTCGAGTCGAGTATTTATAAACAGACGCGTACACCCACTGCCTGCGAAGAGCATACTCGAAACTTTTATTATTATAATAAAAATGACAAATTTGCCCCGGTGCGCAAGCGAGTGAGAGTCCGAAAGCTCCGAAAGCGACGAATTTAATTGATGCGCGTGGGTGTCCTTCGATTCTCGTGCATACTTGAAAAAATAAAAAAAAAAAAAAGATCGTTGTACACTCGTTCGTGTTTACTTTCGCTTCGCGAGCGACGATCGTCTCCTCTCTCATTTTTCGCGAGCTTCAGGATCCTTTCGTCGTTTATTATTATCTTATACACATGCGGCTATACTATGCTCGGATCATGAATCATCATCCACCTCGTGTATGTGCTGCTGCTGGTCGCAGCGGGAAAGAGGAGTAGGAGGGGAAAGAGGTATATAATACACTTGCGATTTTCACTTTCACGCCTTGACATTCGCGTCCCTCGCTCAGCCGTGGCTGATGATGATCCTTCTCTCTCTCTCTCTCTCTCTCTCTCTTCGCGGCGTGCGCTCCTTTCGTATTTATTACATGTACTGCATCCTCCTGCATTCTGTTCTCTTCCCTTTTTTCTTTTGCCGGTGTACTACGTAGCGCCTTTCGTTCCACGACTTTTACGTAACTTTCGATTCGTTTTTTTTTTGTCCGTGCTGAAAATTTTTCCTTTTTTATCATTTTTATGAAGCGGCACTTCTTCGCTGCATAGACGACGACACCTTTCACCGGACACACAACGCACGCACGATGACGCGCGCATATATCAGCCGATGCACAACGAAACTTGCTTCTATACACACGCACGATAGATCGTTTTATATCGAATCGAGAAACGATAATGTACATCCACACGGGCTTGGACAATAGTGATTCGATCGGCGAGGTGATTTTTCATCGCGCGAAACAATTAGAAGGAAAGTAATAATGGAAAACTTATATATATACGCGATACGCGCGCCGGTGATATAAGCTTTATAGATATGCCCGAGCGTATGTCCATTGTCCTCGGCCAAAATGCGTCAATTATTTATCGTATACGTACATCTTATGGAGATGTAGGTACGCGCGATTTATGCTTAAAAAAACAGAGAAGAGACTTTGTAACGAGGAAAATTTCAGTTAGGCAAGAAAATGAGTTAGTTTGTCTCGATAACAGTTTGTGTTATTCGAAACTTCGAAATATTGCAAGAAATCGTCCTCAAGATCGAGTATCGCGGGAGACTGGCCCATTCGAAATTCAAAAATATCCTCAAAAAATTTTTAAATTATATTTTTGTGCTCCTTGACTAATTTTAAAATATTTTTGTTCTTTGCATTTTTCCTTTTAAATGCTTACATATCGATGTAGAAGATCGCCAAGTTTAAAACAATTTTTTTTAAAGCTTGAATTACATAAAAAAAAAATCTCATCACGTTTTCGGTTTGGCTTTTTGTTCAGCAAGTCGCGCTTGCTTCGAGTTGAGTCTCTATTTTGCCAAGCCTGCTATAGTCACGCAGCGAGTAAGATAAAATTGCAGCGAGTACATTGTGAGCGAGTGAGTGTGTGTGTGTGTGTGTGCCCTGCGAGAGTCACAACCGGAGCAACTCCTGCAAGTGCCAATTTCCGTTTCGACCTTCTCTCATCGCATTGCGATTTGCGACTCGCATTCGCCGGATCTGAGCGAATTCTCGCGCATGTCGTGGCACTGCACCGTTTTGCTGTCCGAGTAACCTTTCATTAAGATTTTAAGAATAACTATTTATTTATTAATGTCACTTAATCTATGAGCTTGTATCATTTGCTTGCCTGCGTGCAGCTTTTTTTTCTTGCTTTAAGGTAACTTGAACCCAATCGCTATCGTGACGATCGCAATTATCATTTACCACAATTTGTTGTAACTTTTACCGTTACTGTTCATTCCACCTACGAAAAGTATACTAGATTATATTGCAAAATTTCAGATGCAGTGAATCATTAAACTTCCACGTGAATGATTTTTAATAGCCTATAAAACGTGTAGAATTTATGAAGTTATTTTTGAATGAAAATAGATAATTTTGTTAAACAAATAAGCACATACATCGTATCAAAAGTACACTAAACCTATGAAATTTCAGGTTTAATGTATTATTATACGCACGCGCTTGAGTAATTTGAATGAATAATAACCTGTAATGGGTTTAAAACGTGCGAAATTAATGAAGATATTTGAAAATCGAAATGAATCATTTAATAAGTAAATATGCAAATTACACCGAAAGTACACAAGACTAAACTACTTATGTGATTTTTGGCGTGATAACGTTTGACATGAATAGTTTCTAGTGGCCTATAAAACGCTCGACAATAAAAAAATATTCGAAGTAGTTTTGAAATAAGTGTCCATCGTTCAGCGTTTTTTTTTTTTTTTAGTTTCTGAAAAAATAGTATTTGCGAGTTGACAAAATGTATACAATTTTAAAATTTTTGCTCATAATTTCTCCCTTACTGGTAATATAAAACTATTACAGTTATTCATTGAATACTTTACCGTGTAATTTTAAATCAATACAATTTTTTAGATCGCAGCTCGAAGATATAAAATAGCCAACAAAGGCGAATACGTATCATCGATCGAAGAATTTCCGTACCAAGTAGCGATCATCGTCAATAATCATTATCAATGCGGTGGTGCTTTGATCTCCGATCAACACGTCCTCACTGCCGCCCATTGCGTCAAAAACGTCGTCAAAGATCCTTTCAGCTATGTCGAGATTCGAGCTGGCTCGACTAACTGGAGAAGCGGATATACAAAGTTCCATGTTCGCAGAGTAGCCCACTCACCGGACTACGATAAAAATAGCGTAACAGGCGATGTTGCAATTATTCAGGCAAGTTTACATTTTCTCATTAATTGACTTATTGAAAAATTCTAGTTTATTTCACGAACTTATTTTTTTTATAGCTTAAGAATCCTGTTACTTTTACCGAAAAAATACAGCCAATCTCATTACCGAATTTCAATGCCGACGTACCTGCGCTAACCTTTGTTTGGATCGCCGGATGGGGATCGAACATCACTTCTCCATTCGTGACAACTGAGCTGCGAGCGACCCTCACAAACACTGTGTCTCATGAGTTTTGTGAGAAGAGATGGAATTCTACAGTATCTAGGCATAAAATTTGCACCTACCGACCGGATTTCCATGGCCCTTGTCCGGTAAGTTCAATATATTATATTAAAATTATTTCATGACGCAGTAGATGAATTTTTAATTTCATCGATACTCGTGCCAAATTTCAGGGAGACAGTGGTAGCCCAGTGGCCGATTTAGATAGAAAAGTAGTCTTAGGCATAGTATCTGGAGCAGCCAATCCCTGCGCGAGCGGCATTCCGGAGTCACACACCAAAGTATCAGACTATCTGATGTTCATTTGGTACGAGATGGGTGATGCAGTGGACCGTTTTCCCGATTTCGTACATGAGGGTTATCCAGGCGTAAATTACCTATAATTTTTAAAAATTATAACTCTAGCCTTGTTGATACTATCTCATGATCATAATTGATTAATTGAGAATATGAAAGAAGAATTTAATAAATTGAATATGGTTTAATATAATAAGCCTTAACTTTTTCCCTGTACTTCCATACGTATCCATCTTCGTTGCTTATATTCCTTTGTTGATAAACAACCTTTAATTAAACAAGTTATGGGCATACTTGAATAAAAAATCTTCTATTCACCGCACCTAGCGATTACCGGATTGAAATCCAGAAGAAAAGCGCATTCTGAGACGAAATTAAAATTGAAAAAGAATAAGTCAGCTGGAATCCTCTCTCTCTCTCTAGTGAAGCAACTTTTATTTTCACCAACGGTATGCCGGGATGCACATTGTGTGTGTGCGTGTATGTATATATACGAGTGCATCGCGAAAGCCGATTCGACCGATGACGTTATTTATTATTTACCTATGTCGATAAGAGCGCCCGGCGCAGTTGTGCATCTTCTGGCGTATGCGCTGTATACATACTTGTAATGATCGTCTATCTACGGTGCACACGTATACGCGGAGACACAAGCGCGTAATCCTTTACGTAACATTTTTCTCCGCGCTGCTGCTGCCGCCACCGTCGTCGTCGCCGCCACTGATATCGAATTGTTTTTACGTGTATCGCCGTTTTATATACACATATATGTACGAAAAAGCGAAGAATGCGGAAATCACTCGTGGCACTTACACACACACATACACACGTGTGTACGCAGTTTTTTTAATGCGCCGCGCAGTGTACCGGGTGACATCGTCTCTTTCTTTCTCTCGACTACTCATACGCTCTCACGGCTGCGTCGGTCAATCGAATCCTGCCGAGCTGCGCTCAATATACATTATAAATTATAAACATCGATTTTCCCAGACGCGCGCACACACACATGCGTTAGTTATACAGATACATCTCGCGGTTATGTAAATATGAGCGTATACGATATACGCACGCACCTCGCGAGATTTCGTGCGCAGATTGTGGGTTAATTTTCGAATTTTCTCCAAGTATCGAAGCGACGCTCGTGTGCGTGGGCGTCGAGCGCCGCCACTGACGACGACGACGACGACCCGACCGCGAGATCGATTTTGACGCGTTAATGCGCGCGATCTTTCGTAAGCTGTATATATAAGCGATTCCCATTGAAAAATGCGTATGCACGCGTTATTTCGACACTGATATCTGTATATTATATACGCCGCCGGTTTTCCGCGCAATTATGTATACTACGCCTCGAAAAGCCGCGAGTCCGTTGAGAAAAATGCAAATGCGTTGAATCTTTACGATCATCGCGGTGTGCACGAGGAGGCACGAATATATCACGTGCGTTATGACACCTATCCGTAAACACGTGTGCAGATATTTACGAGTGCGCGTAAACGCGGCAGCCTCTTTAGTCCGAAATTCTCATTGTTCGCGCGCGGCAAGATTGCGATCGTTCGACGCGAAAAGAAAGAGTATACGGCGAAATCCTTCCTAATGTTTTTTTTTCTTTTTTTTCTACTTATCTCTCGGTGCGCTAATTATATTCAAACGCGCGAACGAGCACTGCAGCTCGGTCTAAATATAGACAATCGCACGGGCGCGCGCGCGAGCTTTATCTCGGGCAACGAATCGCTCTTGCGCGCGGTCATCGATTTCGACTTTTGCCGAGCGCAGCGGCAACGCCACCCGAGCGAGCTTTCACTATATATATATACAAAGGCTTCGAATCGGCGTCTGCGCGCGCACGTACGTGTCTGTCAGGGATCGTTCGCTTGGGTGAAAAGGCGATCGCGGGCAGATTCGTCCGAGGCAATGTTCGATTCATTTAATTGCTATTAATAAGTTTTCGTATATCATTTGGCGCGAGAATTCAATGGAGAAATAATATTGAATGCGCACAGCTGAATCGCACGAAGCCGCGATCTCGTATACTGATCGATCGATCGATCGATGCCGGAAACTCATTTCTTAGATAAATAGAGCCATATTATAAATTAAGCCCCGCGCGCGATTGCAAAGAGAATATTAAGAAAAAGATATGTGAGCGCAATGCATACATGCGCGAGCTGATTTCTTTCGCTGGATCATAAGTTTATTACGCGATGCTATATAACGAGCTCCTATATAGACGCGGACGGATAGACACACATTTCGATTTATCGATTTTTCGCGATTATTATACCGCGCGCCGCAACGAGAGAAAGCTTCACAATTTGTGTGTGTGTGTTTTTTCATTTGCTGCTGCTGCTGCTCCTCGCAGTGTCGGGTCGCGTTTCTTTCATCATCGTCGTCAGCGTTATACGGAGTTTGATATATAATAAAATGCGCGCGCGCGCGCCAATTGGCCTGGCAATTTTTCAACCCCATTAAACAAACACAGAGAGTTGCACGAATCACCGAGTATATACATATATACCAGCGCCGCTGCCTTGGCAATATTGTACGGACGAATCTTTGCCTCGTCATACCTCGTAATTATTATATATACACTCCACGAGCGCGCGCGCATGACACTTCTCTCTCTCACTCGATAATAATGCAACGTCTCGTTGAAAAAAAAAACCTGAGAAACCCATCACCCCCCCCTATGTTGCACTATAAAGGGACTGCACAGCAGTGCAGGAGTGCGTGGGATACTGTATATAAATACGAATGCCACGGGGTGCTTTTTATAATTTTATGAATGAGTCAGCGCTCGTATTAGCAAAAGGATCTCTCTCTCTCTCTCGATATATAGCTGCCGAGCGATGTACTGACTCTCTGTACTACACGCGCATTACGTAAGTTATTTAGCCACCGCCGCGGCGCGTCCATCGCGCGCCGCAGCCGAGAAAGTTTGCGCAAATATTTTTTTGTTTGTTTGTTTCGCTGATCCTCGTGTATATAGTCGCTTCTAACCGGTACGCCACCGGTTTAACTTTTCCCATTTTCATCGCGAGCTCGCAGCCCAGGCGGCTATAATGTGCGTTGCGACAGGCGCGCGTGCGTATTCACTCTATTATACATTAGCTCGCGAACGCGTCCCTCTCCGTATGTGTATATATTATATATATATAATGCACAGAAAATCAGCTATGCAGATATTATTATGCGCGCCGATGTCCGAAAATTTTCCGCGCGTAATCGTTGCGACACCGTGGAGAATCTATATCTCTCGCCGATATAGACTTTTTTTTTCTATTTTCCTTCCTTCACCCCATTGGGCAAAATTACGCAAGCTCATTATTCTTCGCTCGCGTTATATATGTATAGAGTCGCAGGTGAAAATTGGCCCTACACACTCGTGCACATATTTGAATTTTGCCTCGTATTATTATTAAGGCGTCCCGCGGGGTCTCTCGTCGAGCGACGAGCGAGCTTATCGCGCCGATATATGTGAAAGTAGCTACATGTCCTCCTCCTCTTTTATGCCTAAGATTCTCTTTCACTAGATATCTCGCTTTATACCATGCACACACGGTCGCGTGGTCATCTCTCTCTCTCTCTCTCTCTCTCTCCTCGGCGTTATATTATAATGCCGCATTATCACCGCGATGCGATGCTTATAGTGACGTAAAACTTCGTTGTCATTACGTATTATGTATATCTCGATGCATATATAATAATGCCTCGCGCGGTAGATCCGCAATTGCGAAAGGATAAAATGTGTCCGTATGTGTGTGTATATGCAAACTTCGACGCGACCAAGCGAGCACGCGTCGATTTTAATTTGAGCTCGTATCGTTGTCCGCGGCGGCGGCGGCGCAGAAACGATGATTGATAGCCCGCCGTGCCGTTGTCGAAGTTTATAATAATATACATATAATAACGAAATTTTTCGGCCCGCTACCGCGCCATGCACAGGCCTCTCGGTGGAGTTACACACGACGATGGATGGATGATGACTTGGCTCTTAATGCTCGCGCGCGCGCGCGAACCGGATAATTATTTATATTTTCTTTGCGCGTCGACGCGTTGCTTTTTACCTCGCCTCTCGATCCCCCTTGTATGTAGCAAAATTATTTATGCGGCTCGTTCGAGAATTTCGTTAATATTTTACAAGTATCTTGTGCGTTGTTAGTTGTTGTTGCCTTTACTGCAACAGCTCCGAAAGCTACACATACACGGTTAGTATTGCGTACGATATATATGTGCCACGGTGTATGCGGCGCCTGTAACCGTATAATATATGAACGAAATTTTTTTTTTGTACCTTATGCCTTTTTTATTATTATTATTATTATTATTATTATTATTATTATATTTCACTCCGGAGGCTGTAATGTGTGCCGAGCATCGCGCACGCAGAGAGATGTCGAGAGCGAGAGAGAGAACATTTTCATCATTTTAATATACCCGCGCGCGCGGCAATATAAACACACACACATACACGGACACACACAGGATGGTTTATAATGCAAATCTGACGTAAGAGAAAAGTTAACGCGTGCGTATACAGTGTAGACATCGCTCCGCGAAGTTTGCGCATTCATTATGTTATATACACGGGCAAGAGCCGCGTTAGCCACTGCCGCTCGGTATCAAATCGTTCAATTAAATCGGTTTTTTTTCAGCCACATTCTCACGCGCCTCCCGAAAAAAAAGGGGGGAATCATTATTACAGCTCTCGCGTTTCAATTGCGCGACTTATCTCTCGCCTGCGTTAGTTCTATAAATATACCTCGGGTACGTGTAATGTAATCACCGTCGGTAACGGCCAACCTTGTGCTGTCCTCTGACGAAAAGAAGAGAGTAAGAAAAAAAAAACCGAAAAAAATTGCCGAAAATGCGGAATTTCGCCAGCAGCGAAAAGCATGCGCAGTATGCGCGCTTGATGTACCATAGTATACACGAGACACGTACACTCCTATATACCCGGGCGACTAGATCGCGCGTGTAGTCGAGTTTGCGGGTATATATACATCGTCGGACGTTATGCAAACCATGATCGTGTGCATGCGGTGTATACTATAACACACGACGATCTTGTGGCGGCGGCGGCGGCGGCGGCGGCTTCGAGTCAGAGCCCCTTCCCGAAATCGGTGCGATCGTCGCGCGAGAGAGCCATATATGTATCCTAGAAATTTCTCGAATAATAATCATGATAATATAAATATACTCGTGTATACACATAACGAGGTATACGAGCAAAAATTAAATGAAAGAAATAATTGTTCGTACTCGTGTGTACTCGTAGGAGGATCGAGAACATACCGTCGACGTAGTTTGTACACAAGGTGAAATACTCGAATCGAGATTCTCTCTCTCTCTCTCTCTCTCGCATAAAGAAAGTTCCGTTTTGGCGAGCTGTATACTTACATGCATGTACCGATCTCCGAAAGAAAAGTCCTTGGGTCCAAAAGAGAGACGAACCATTAAATGAAAAAAAAAAGGATGGATGAATGCTATTGTATGCACACGCATATATACGCACAACGCAGCGTGTAAACATGCACGACGACGACGACGACGACGACGAAAGAAGAAGAAGATACTGCACTCGCTGAGCTCTTTGGACGATGCCGCAAGGCCTTTCAAGGCTTTTCCGTCTTTAATGTGCCTGTATGTATGCGTGCGCGTCGAGCTATTGACGATCGCCGAGGCTCGAAATACGTTGCGCACACGTTTCATACATCTCGCGCGCGCGTTCCCTTATTCGACAGAGGATTTTTTCGATACCGATCACCCTCTTACAAAAAATAAAATCAATATGGTCAATTCGACCTTGCTGAGAAAAATCGATGAAAATTCATTGCAATGATAATCGACCAAATACACATTATTATGTATAGCGCGAGCCTCTCTCTCTCTCTCTCTCTAAAAAGGCAATTGGATAATAATCCAAGTAAGCAGCAGCAGCAGCAGCTTTGACAAGCGCACACACATACACAGAGACAGACAGACACATAATTAGCATAAAACAAAGTGGCGAATGCACGCGAAAGGAGGAATGAAAAGTCTCGGGTCTCATACGACGACGACGACGACGACGGGAATCCGTGTATACACTCACACGGAGAGGAAGTGTTTATGCGCTCGAGCAGCAGCAGCAGCATCTGTAAGGAGACATCGCGCGCGGATTGTAAAGTATATACGCCAGCAGGCATGCACTCATCTCTCTCTAACTTCTAATGAGACTCCGAATGTGAGTAATTTTTTATGAATTGCTCGGCTAGAAAGTTTGTCTATATATCTGTACACACACACACACACACACTCGACGAGACTCTACGGGCTCCACACAACTAAATATTTGCATTGAATTACGCGAGAGGAGGCCCCAGCTCTCGCATCACGAGCAAAAATCACGCGAGGCGCAATAATGTATGCGCGCGACCGACCCCCCCGATCATCCTCGCCGATTGAATACTTTACATAGCTCACGCAGCAGCAGCAGCAGCACATCGATAGGTCGCGAATGCGCCAAAGAGCCGACGTATCGCGTTTCGTAATTAATGTTATAACGGTGTCCAGCGAAAATGAATGAAAATTCAATTCAATAGAGCGATGTATAATAAGTCTAATCGCTCGTGTATGTGCGTCAGTGTGTGTGTGTGTGAGTACATTATACAGCGAGATGCGTAATTCGTGTGCCCCCCGGTGGTTGGGCAAAACGAAAAAAAAAAGAGAAAGAAAGAAAGAAAAAAAAGCACACACACGCGCGAGCGTACACAAAGAATCAAGGAAGGGGTCATCTCTCTCTCTCTCGCTGAAAGAGAAAGAGTACAGTAGTAAGTAGCCGAGATTTGCAATATATGCAGGAGCATCTCGTATACACACACACACGTGCAACGGTATGTACGAGTATACAGGATCATATACACGAAGAGGTGATGGGCGGACGGCGGAAAAGTGGGGCCATGCCTCTCTTTCTTTCTCTCTCACTCACTCTCACTCACTCATTTTCTATCTCTCTCGGTCTCTCTCTCACTTTTCTTCTCGAGCTTTGGCTCTCTCTACTACGGAACACACTCGCACCCATACCCATGTGGCATCGAGTATATAAAGAGGCCCACGAGACAACTGCGGAGCATCAGTCCTCAAATCAAGCAACAGCATAGAGCAACCATGAGGGCATTCATGGTAAGTCGGCGCGGACACGTCGTTCGTTCGTTCGTTCGTTCGTTCGTTTTTCGATTTTCTGAATTTCCTGTGCTTCGCGGCTACGGGCTTCTATTCAAAATAATAACAACTACTACAATCCTCGCTTTCGTCCTTTTCCTTTCATTTCGGCCTTTTAAATCAAAATTCTTTTTTACCTCGTGGACGCGCATACGAATAAATAGTGAAGAAAATAAAAATACTAACAACAGTGATTGAAACAAAAGAAATATACGAAAAAAAATAGTGTTGAAAAGTTTCTCTAAGTTTGGCTTCAACAAAAAAAAAAATTCCCCCAGATCTTGTCGCTGGCCTCGTTGGCGTTGGCACGACCGGAGGCCGGCTACTCGTACAACCAACCCAGCCAGCCGAGCGGTAGCTACGGCGCACCAGGAGGTGGCGGTAGCGGCTTCGGCGGTGGCTGCGGAGGTCCCGGCGGCGGTGGCCCCGGCTGTGGCGGCGGCGGCGGCGGTGGAGGCCTTGGCGGCCTCGGTGGTGGCAGTGGATTCGGTGGATTAGGCGGTGGTAGTGGTGGCGGATTCGGCGGCGGTTCCTCCTTCGGCGGAGGCTCCGGCGGCGGATTCGGTGGTGGTTCCTCGTTCGGTGGTGGCGGCGGCGGAGGTGGCACCCTCATCCAGAAGCACATCTACGTGCACGTGCCGCCACCAGAGCCCGAGGAGCAGAGACCCATCCGCAACTATCAGCCCCAGGCACAAGCCCAAAAGCACTACAAGATCATCTTCATCAAGGCGCCAACCCCGCCAGCGCCAACCGCCCCTGTGATCCCGCAGCTCGCCCAAGACGAGCAGAAGACGCTGATCTACGTGCTGGTTAAGAAGCCCGAGGACGCGCCCGAATTCACCCTGCCTACTCAGGCACCGACTCAGCCCAGCAAGCCCGAGGTCTACTTCATCAAGTACAAGACTCAGGTGAGTGTCCTCTTACCTAATAATACGTCGCGCATACAATCGAAAAGTGAAGTTACAAAAAGTCCGCGTCAAAGGGGATTCCCCTGAGTTAATGTTTTATCAGCGTTGCCAATCTGTCGAGTAAAAATTTTTATTCGTTGAATATCACGATCATTTTTATACGATAGTAAAAAATAAGCTCAACGAAAAATGTGTGTTTCCCTCTTTTGCAGAAGGACGGCGGCGGTGGTGGAGGACTCGGCGGTGGCTACCCGAGCGGCGGCCCCGGCGGCCTTGACGGAGGTCTCGGCGGACTCGACGGCGGCTCCGGTGGTCTTGGCGGTGGCCACGGAGGCTCAGGACTCGGTGGCGGCGGCGGTGGCGCCCCAAGCTCCAACTACGGCCCACCTGGTCAATCGGGCCCCTACTAGTCAATCCGTAATCAGCCGAGATAAAACGATCTTCTTCCTCCCAACTCCACCCGACGACGGCGACGACGATCCCAGCTTATACTTTTTTGATATTGTCTTTGTACCGAGAAGATCATCTCATCGTCTCGTTTGTTTGTTTTGTTTGTTTTTTTTTTCATCTTCTCTGTCCTGCTCTCGCGTCGACGTCAGAAACAACACTCACGACTCTGCGCCCCCACACCACTCACAGCTACACACATACACCACACGTGTCAACGATCGAGACAGGGAAGAGAGAGATAGAAAAAAAAGTGCCAAGTAAATCTATATACTGTGCTCGCGCGCGCTGAGCCTGTGCTGGATCGAAAACTAGCAGAGAGCAAGTCCGTGTTAAATAATTGTTTTTTAACCTTTTTTTTTTATAATGTATAAATAGAGTATGCGAGAGTATGTGAGCTTCGTGATGATACATTGTTTTTTATTAATTTTTTTTTATATACTTTCGAGATTCGAAGTACCATTTTTTGTACCATAATCACACACAACCACAGGAGCTAGTGAACGAGAGACGGCTGGACTCCTTGACTGCTATTGTACTGCGACTGTATTATATTAATGCCGGCCAAGAGATATTTTCTGCGATTTGTGTTGAAAAAAAAAAAAGAAAGAACAAATTAATTAATCGTCGATGGCCTATATATTAGAAATGCACGACATCCACGTGCAAGCCATGCGGTAGCATCGGACGACGATATTAATGCGATTCGATTCTTTTCTTTTTGTGTTTTTATAAAGCGCTATGTACGACTATAAAAAGGGGGGTCGAAGTATCAAACAATTGTCGCTGTCGCTGGGCAATGAAAAAACCTGCAGCTTGATATTTAATAACAAAAATGACAAAAAAAATGGATTTAACGTGCAGGCTAGTCGACAGGCGGCAAACTTCGACCCCTTCTATGATTACCATTTTTATACCTTCTTTTTTGCAAGAAAAACGGTGGCGAAATAAAGCTTTTTTATGTATTTTTTTACATAAACTTGAAAAAAAAAATAACACGAGAGCATTCATTAACAAAGTAAAACCCTACCACCCTTATCTAATGTAGCCTAAGAATCTAAATGAAACAACAAAAAAATTACATACATCAAACCGATTGCGCAATATCGCGCACAAGAGATATAATTGCGAACCGGCGCAACTTATACAACAATCGCGCAAAAGTCCACACACACATACACACATGCACACACTCGAAAGAGAAAGAAAAGAAAGAAAGAAGAGAGTTTCTAAAATGTTTAATATTACAGGGAAAGGCAGAGCTCGTCGCGTCTCGTGTGCGCACGCCTGCCTCTCGCGCGCGCGCGCGAACATGTAAGAGGACAATGAATATATAAAAACATCAGCTGAGAATCTCCGCTCGAGGGGGAGAGAAACAACACGTACACAACACACACATACACACACATGTATATTCTGCACTTCTTTTACTTTCACTGCTGCTGCTGCTGCAGCTGCTAAGCGAGGATATATCTCTGAAGCTCGCTCGCGGTGCATCGTGCGCGGGATCCATTCGCGGCTGGTTGTAAAACACGCATCTACATACTCGTCCGCAGGAAAAAAAAAACGAAAGAAAAAAAACCAACAACGACAACAACTATCGTATGGAGCGCAAAAGTACACAACGCGGAAAGTCCATCCTTGCAAATTACAACTGCCCGCGGAACTATACACATACATATAATATGACATGTCCTCGCTTCGTCGGTACTTAGAGAGTCGTCGTCGTCGTGGTCGTTTTATTTTTGCTTATGCTAATGAGAGCTGTATCCTACACACACACACACACACACCACACGGGTCTAATAGGTCCGCGCGACGCGGCCACCAATGAGAGTGAGTGAGAGAGGCGTAAATAGCAGGCCTAGTAGTAGTGCTTTATAATCGCTCTCGGCCGCGAGAAGCTGTATACCCTCTCGGCGACGTGCACACACACACACACACACAAGTCGATTTACGTAATCAGTCGCGCGGCTCGCGGGGAAAGCCGTGTGTGCATCATGGCCCGGGCTCATTTTCTCGCTATAAGCGCACCGAGGGAAATGTGTGTGTGTTTATATACGAGATGAGCCCATAAGCTACATAATAGGATAAAAGGCGCGCGATGATGTCTCGCTGTCGTAGCCGCGTACTGCACTATGCACCATCGTGTTATAAGCTACCCGGCAGATCCAACTGCTTTTGCCGTTGCTGCTGCTGCTGCAACACAACAACAACCAGGAAAGAGTCACAATGGGAAAGTGCACATGTGTGTGTGTATATATAATGTGGGCTTTAGAATTCATGTTGCGCCTCGGGGCCATCGTTGGTCATCGCCGCCGTTGCCGTTGCCGTCGCAGCGAAAGCGATTTTCTTATAAAGACCAGAAGATCTACACCTGCGGGGCTGCTGCTGCTGCTGATGCAGCATCACGTTCGAACGTATAATACGTATATACACACGTACACACGGACAGACACAGAAGAGTCTAAAGGAGAAGATGACTCTCCTGGCGAACTTTCACGCGAAAACGAGCGTTATTTATATATTATGCAGTCTCTCTCTCTCTCTCTCTCTCTCTCGGAGAGCTGGGTAATGAACCTTAATTTTATTTTTTATTTTTTTTTTTTTTTTTACCGCCTGCCTCTTATTTTCGGCTGATCCTTTTCGCTGAGCGATGAGCGCGCAGTTTTACATTATCGCCGCATTATAAGCGGGAGTAGCGGCCAAAAAAAAGAGAGAAGAAAGAAATCGAAAGGTCGTCGTCTGGCCTACATATTGCACGACATAATGATATATCATCGACGCGCCGCCGCGCGGATTATGTATATAATAGCTGTGTAATTGAAGGTGAAGGACCTCGCGGCTCTCGTTGTCATCGTCGTCGTCGTCGCGAGGCGTTAATGATTATTTAATCACGTCGAAATAAAAAAAAATCACTCGAAGCGACGACGATAAAAAAAAAATTTGTGAAATTTTCAGAGTGATGGCTCGTGGTGGCACACACGAGCAGAGATAATATATGCGCATACATGTATGCATTTGCCATAAACACGCCGCCGCCGCCGACACGCGAGGCGATAAAACGAGACGTTATTGCGGTGACAATGGACGAGCGGCGGCTCGTGGCACGACAATTTGACGTGTTAATTATTATGGACAAATAGATAATTGACGAATATATAGAGACCGATTATAAATAAATAAATTCAATAAATTCATCGACGTCTAACTCGTAACGTACATTACGATTTTACGAAATATTTTCAAAATATCCCTCGTGCTTTACGTAAGCTCTCCACAAGTGCGCACTCGATCAATAATCGAATTTTATTCGGACCCGTGATGCGATAGAAAAAATAACATATATCGCTCTCGAGGATTAGCTCGCGTCACACACACACGTCTTGCCACTTACGAAAGCGACGCGACGATAAAACTTCCTTCGCACGCGGTCAGCAGCAGCAGCAGCAGCGACGACGATGAGGAAGTGCAGTGCCGCGGCGCATTAGCGGCACGTCGCTTTTTGACCAGTCAAAGCAAAAGCTCGCGCCAGTGCATATGAGTTACGATATTTATTGGTATTAGTGCCATAATGTGCCGCGCGCAGAGTTAAGTCCCAGCAGCAGCAGCGGAGCCTGGGACAGGTATAATATCGTATAATATGGATAGATATATAGATTTTATGTAAGAGAGCAGCACACGAGTCGAACGAACAAAGTGTAATGTTCGACTCTCGAGATGAATTAATATAGGAAGTTTATTAGCCTTATAAACACTTTGGGCTGCCGATTCTGAGAATAAAAAGTAAAAAATTATGGATAAGCTATTAAAAGGCCGATCGATTAACGATTTAATTGCACAAAATCAATTTACTCGGACATCGGAAGTCTCGAATACGCGATACGTTGCATTCTGTATATTACGTACGGGAGCTTTTTAAACTCTTAAGCCTCGAATTAACGCGCCATTGTTACACGTTGCTCAATATTTTGCATAAATACGTATAAACTTTGTATGCATTGGCAGGTTGGATTCACTATCTATACGAGTTATACTTTCACGCGACTCGCTGCATTTCAAATATCATACAATACAACACGAGATTTTGACAAGAAAAAACAAAAGTAACAACAACAACAACAACAACAATATCTCGTGTAGTGGCAAACTCGCGCTGATTGCAAAAAAATGTTGCACGTGTTATATTATATTATATACATTAGGTGCCTAGACGGACAAAAAAAAACAGAGCGCGCGGAATGCGTAATGCGTGAGTTCCGAGAAAAATCCCAGCGCAAACCGCTTCATTAGTGTAGTATATCGCTATTTAACTGACACACGCGTGTGGCATTCCAACTAGCTCGTCAACTTTTTTCACCCGTTACTTTTTTTGTTCTCGTCTTCTTTCTCTAAGTAGGCATTTTTTAACAATTTAATTAGCGGCCGGGCTATAATTATCCAATCGGTGCGTATCGATGCGCGATACTTCACCTTATACTGTATTCAAAACGGAGCGTCGCGTACAAGCAGCAGGACGACGATCGCAGCGTCATCTTCGGGCGGGTGAACCGAGATCATTATTTTTGTATACAACCAAGGGAGAGAAAGTCGCGCAGGATCGAGACGTCGCGATCGTCCTGCGCTCGGTTGGTAAGTATCGACGCGGCCTGTACCGATTTTCTCCTTGCGCGCGTGGGTATATGCACCGTATTATGTTAACCGTGCTTGTATATGCAAAGCAAAAGGATCGCTTACCGACCGCAGAGGGACTCTTACCCGATTTTCTCTCGAGTTATCCGAGATCGGCGCACGATATACCTGTACGATAAAAAAGTATTGTAATGAAGGGATCGGTGACTACCGGTAGGTAATCTCTGGCCCAGACGCATATCGTACAAAGGATGGTCCAACGATGGTAACTTCAAAAAGTCATTTGATCGTTTCACGGTGAATTACCGATCCCTGTCGAAATCGGCCAACGGATTATAATGAAATATCGTACATTCACCGAAATACGTGCAATTAACCGCTATACACACGCATCAATCCGTAAATGGCTATTAACGTCGCGCAATTACAACTTAGTCGGACGAAAATTGGCTCTCTCGGGGGCTCGACGTCGATGACGAGTAAAACGACCAAGTGATATTCGCTGCTCGCTAGGATACGAGCTGCTGCGTCGTCGTCGCGTTGCAAAATTCGACATTTCTCAACTGATTCACCCGTTCAATTTTCGGTACACACAACGCACACGCAGATATATAATGTTGTTATATACGTGTGTAGGCATTTATTTGTTGAATAAAAAAGCAACATAACGCAAACGAGAGAGAGAGAGAGAGAGAGAGACGAGATGCTCGTGCGTAAAATTACAGGCAAACGCGTCGAGATGACGACAATGGAACATACGACGAGGATATATTCGTACGGTAACGATCCGGTGCGTGCGATTTTGATGCAATACAGCGGAATTTAACGAGGAAGAAAATGTGTGTATGTGTGTGCGACAGTGAGAGGTATATCTCTTTTTACGCGATACAAGCGTCTAGTGTGCCTTAACACTCTAAAGAGAACATCATTTAACATAGCTGATCATTTTAATGTACAGTTTAATAAAATAATTTAATCTGTCCGAAAAAAATCATGCGATGCGAAGTTTCGCCGCTCGTAAAATGTCAATGTTCAAAAAATTCAAATTCAAGCATTTGAGTAATTTTACCGATTGTTTTAAATTTATTTATTTGAAAGACCCAGAAAACCTGCATAGCTCAATGACAAAATTATTGCAAGTATGTTCAACACAATCCCGAAGACACTTATTAATACAAGTTAATTAATTAATAAAAAAAATTATATTAATTAAAAATTAATTAAGTTAATAATTAATTAAAAAGTTGCTTAAAACCTTAAAATCAAAGGTAGTATGATTTATCTATGCTTGCGACATAATAATTGGCACCAATAAACGAAACGCGAAGAAAATATAAGCTTAGTGCCATGACATGATTCGATTGTTCAGCGTAATTTTTATGGGAACAACTATTTATAAATCAGGTCATCTTTCAAGTTTATCATGTATAAAATCACGATAATTTTTTAAGGCATTTTTTCCTCGATATTTTAAAGATTATGTAGATCGGATTATCTATATTGAGGCATTTAGTATACAAATCTTTCAACAATGTAGCATAATTTTATTAACCTTGTGCTATTTCAGTATTATTATCTAATTTTGCATTTATTAATAACGTTTTATTCACCGCCGCCCTTTTGATCATTACAGTTGGGTGAATCTTTTCGAGTTCCTCCGAGATGTCGGTTCACCTTGACCAATGCGTGTGCGTGCGGTCGAGTGACGCAGCCTCGACCGCCAGATGGCTCTAACCTGGTTTTCAAAAACCCACAAACAAAGTAACAAAGATCGGGTATTGTATACAATACAAATTCCTCTGCTAACTAGGACCTCATTATCTTTTTTATTACTGAAAGACAGTATATAACTACAGTTATAATGTAGACTGTAACATGATTCGTATCGATGAGTTGTATTTTGCAGAATGATCGTAACCGTCAATTTTCACGAATCGAGATTCCCGAATAACCGATTTCACTCGTATACCGATTACAGATATCACGAATGAATTTGTTCACGAATATGTATAAATAGCATAAAAATTCATTTATCGTAAAATTTATCGTATAAAATCATGTAGAAATTCGTAGTAAGTTCACTTTAGATTTTCGCTTTAAGGCAGTCGAGCAAAGAAGCCTCACTTATTCCCTTTTTTTTTTTTCATAAAAATTCGCGAGTACCCTAAAAATCCCGGAAACGATTGTACATTTCAGTCGCCTCGTGCCGGCGCGTTATGGATTACGCGCGCGCGTATACGTCGCACAAACTAGGCGCATTTTTCAACCGATCCGAGATAAATGACGCAGCTCTGCATTATTATAAACTCGCGTGTTTATGTGCGTATAGAGAGAAACGAGCGCAAAAAAACAACAAGAACAACATCGCCTCGTCCGCGCGAGCTTGATGCATTGCAGCTTATATATATATACCGCAGCACTATATGAGTATATTGGACACCAGGAAGCACGAGCACGGGTGAAAATTTTTCTTGGCTCATCGGCCGCTCTCCGCGGCGCAATCCATTTGCTCTTGCGCTGCGCGCACTTATATGTATATAATATAATTAATTGCCGTGGTGTATCGTATATATATATGTACGGTGGACGTGCACCACAACGCACACACAGACACACGTATATGGTGCTCCGTTCGCGCAATACATATTATTATATATACACTCGCACACGTGTCGTCTTAATGGTTGCAATGATAATGATAATAATAATTTTAACGCGCGTTAGAATCCGAGAGAAACGAGGAAAATGCGAAGAAGGAGAAAAAAAAGTGCCTGAGATGAGATATACGAAAGTACACATAAATACAAATATTTACGTGCGGTTATATCATCGCTGAAATGCCTTATATATTTCAGAGTTTTGATGCAAATATCACACGTACGTGTATATATGATACGTAATATAAATATGCCTGGCAGACGCGTGGACGAGAGAGACGAGAGACGATCTCGCGAGATGTGCGTTGCATCTCTCTCCGCTCTTTCTTCACCCTTCGTAATAATAAGTAATAAGCGTATTACAAGTTGTTGCTCGCTCGCCTTGACACGATCGACTGCGTGTAACGATATCGGCGAGCAGGACAATTACACCGATGTCCAAAAAAGCACGCGATGCGCCGTGAGATGCACCTCGTTCTCGAATATCGCAATCATATTGTACAGCTGGCTGATGCGTATTCTTCGAAAGGCCGTGCCCAACGGGCTCGATCATGGAGAGATTTTATTTTCTTTTCCATAAAAGTCAAACTTGAAACCGATCTCCACGATCGGTATGGCTATGATTTACGAATCCTTGCCTCGAAATGAAATCAATCACATAAAAAACGTCGTTCAGCGATCTCTATACATTTCCGAGCAATTAATAATAGTATTAATAATGATGATAATAACAACGAAAGGAGACGACGTCTCCGTGTATATATATCGTACACGTGTATATTACAGGGTTACTTAGGTTTACTCGATGTAATAAAACGTATATAAATAAGATAACATAAAAATTTCTCGTTCGCGTATAATGCACGAGATACACGTATATATATATATGTACGTTTTTAAGTAGATGCAATTTTATATCCGCGCGCGATTCGCGTTTTCGACTCGCGGTATAATTGCCGAATAAAGTGCAGCGGCGAATAATTAGCTTCCGTATGTGTATGAAGCATCGGTGGTATTAAATTTTTTTCGTATTACATTCACGGATACATTTTATATCAAAAGTTTCGGGGAGACTGTGTATATCCGCGGGAAAAACTTTCCTAAATATAGCCGAGATCGGCAACCGATTGACTTGGTGGATATGAAACGTGCGGAGAATTTTATACGAGCTGCTGATTGTTTAGCTGACTGAAACTATAAACAAAAAAGTATTTTATAATTTTAGTAGAGATTTCATTGTAGTGAAATCACTGTAACCAACGCTGAGATCATTTGGACAAATGAGAAACATCGGTTCTGCTATTATATAGCTTCGAATTCAACCGCTAGATGTCATGGTCGATTCCAAATGTGAAACAATAACGTTTTGAACTTATATCGACCCCACATTCGACTAATACATGAATATCCCATTCAAGCTCCTCCTCGCGATCGAGTATATTATAGTCGCGTAAGGCGCACCGCCGCCGCCGCGGGCTGCTACTGACTGCCTCGCTGCTGCAATGTCACTGGCACACACACTCACAATCGCACAGCTTACGAGCACGTGCCAAACTGCTGCTGAAAACTAATCCCGCTGCATGAAATCGAAGAGGCACACATATACATACATAAGGAAGAAAATATATATCTTATATACCTTTCTGATATAACGTTATATGGGGAAGCCCGTGAAAGTTTTGTGCACATGCATACATGTATATAGCGACGTGTGGGCCCAAAGAGTAAGTGTGTGTGTGTGTGTGTGTTTATCGCGCGATGATGCTACACGGGTGACTGCGCACAACAGCACAGCAGCAACAACAAGTGGCTCGATTAGTTTTATCTGAAATTACACTTTCTCGCGGAGCCGTATACATACATCCGAACGGCGGCATTCGCGATTTTGCAAAGGCCAATGTTGCGAATTTCGCGCGCGGCTCGTAATGTACTATACGCGAGCGAGTAATAATAGACGAGGATAATGTACCCAAACGTCGCCGTGTTTATATATATATACAGGCATTTTTCTTTATTACATCGCTCGTTTGAATAGTTGCGAATTTATTTTTCATCGCTGCAGTCAATCGAAAGTTAAATACACGATAATGCCGGCTTTTCTTCGTCTTCTTGTTCTCACTCTGTTTTTTTTTTGGGGTATCCAAAAAAAAAATAAAAAAAGCGTGTACGCAACGAGAAACGCAAATTTCCAAATTTCTCATTGCGCGATAGAGAGCAGCGAGTCGGCGGCGCGATGAAGATGTGCATTTAATGCGTGTATATCGATGCGCTCGGCACTTATTACGTAGCGCAACGCACAAGGTGCATTTGGGCCACGAGAGCTTTCTCGAAACAGGCCCCCGCCGACGTACGAATTTCCAGTCTGACTAGTTTACGATTACGAAGGCCGCCGCTGCCGCTGCATCTTCTCGATCGAAGCGGCGCCGCCGAATAAAAAAAAATAAATAAATAAATAAATACACACAAAATAAAGGGAAAAGAGCAGCCGCAGGAGGAGGATAACGTACTCTCGATACTTTTTTTCGAGCAGTGAAAGTATACAAAAGAAGCGAGAGGAGAGAATCTTCGGTTGCCGACATTTTTCGGCAATGATAATAATGCCAACGTGAGTGTGTATAAATATATATCTCCACCACCAACGTCGCCACGCAGCTATTTGTCCGTGTGTGTAAGTGTTTGCCTGGAATGCATCAAGGATCCCTGGGACTTACTATATGCACAGAGAGGCAGCGGCAGAAGCGGTGGGCCGTAATTATAGTACAGTTGACTTTCACCCGGGAGAGGAGCAGCAGCGGCGGCAGAGCTCCTTCTCGTCCTTCTCCGGTGTGCAGTACACACACACACACACAAGCCAACACGATTGTTAAATATTTATTATGTGTACACACACACATGCCCGCAAAAAAAGAAAAAAAAAATTGAAATCAAGGACTCTTGCGTATAGGCGCTTGAGAAGAAGAGGAAGACGCGATGCAGAAAAAAAAGTGTATCGGCCGTTTTTCCGACGAAAATCTTCGAAATTAAGTGTGCCGATCTTTATCGATCGGTATAGATCGGTATGCTTCGATTACGTTAATACGCTCGATGCAACCGATCGATCGATATTACATTATATGTATTATATGTATTTAGCCGCGCGCGGCCATTAATTAAAACGCGTCGCTCGTTTTTTTATCGATTTCGTTTCGCACGTGTGCCGCATATATATATAGGATGCCATCGTGGTTTCAAACTATATATAAAATATAGGTAACAAAGTTATGCTGCTGCCGCTGCGGTGAATCGCGATGATAATTTCCCATCTCATTTCGTAATGATAAACACACACACACGCGTGGTCGTGGCTCCGCGTGCGCGTAAAATATTCTCTACCGATCTACTTATTGCAGTTATAAAAGGAGAGCTAAATAGACAGAGAGAGAGAGAGAGAGAGAGACAGAGGGAAAGGAAAATCTGTTTTTAGTGCGCGCGCGCGCGCGTAGCCGCGCAACCGACGTATCTTAGTTAATGTCTTTTGTAATAGCTTTATAAAATTATGCATACGTATACGTATTCTGACGCGGAGACCCCGACGCGAGCTTGCGCAACTTTTTTTTCATTTTAGTGCGCGAGGAAAATATATAACCGATTTTCACGCGTGGGACAGTGGCACGCTTTTTCGTTTGTTTGTTTTGGTTTCGGCTTTGGCTTCGAAAAAAAGATAGTTCACGCGACCCGGTGCTTGAACGCAATATTAATGGTGAATTTTACAGCGTTTAGTCGGGTATTTATAACGAAGCATTAAATTTCTACATCAAATATTTAAGGAGACCGCTGACAATCTCCTTTCGCTGCCTAATATCGATCGAGCGCAAAGTTTTATAAATAATCGTGCTCTAATAGTTCGTCATATTGGCGGCACGTTATAATTATAATTGCTCGGCGATGAAAAAAGCCTCGCCGTGTGCGTCTCGTGTGCGGGAAAATTGGCCTTTTATATCGTGATGTGGAGGCGATTCGCGCGAGATCGAGATTGAGTTGTCATGCGCTGCTCGAGCGAACGAGCGAGAGAGGTCGATCCCCCGAGGGCCGACGCGACTCAATCACACGACGGCGTGGGCCGGATCCGTTAACTTCCGCGCACGACTTTGGCGTTTTTCTTTTTTTTTTTTTGTCTTTCTTTCTCTTTCTTTGGGGATTTATATATATATATATATATATACATCCTGGCGCCGGGATCTTTACTTAAAAAAGGTAAAAAAGAAAAAAGGCATTATCTCTCCTTTTCTCTTTAGCCAAGCGAAAATGTGCAAATTATATATCGTCGCGTGTATACATATACATCGACGAAGAAAAAAATTTTTGCTCAAGTGCCGCATGATGTACGGTATGTTCCGGTATATAATGTACAAGATGGATGATTACGAGATGCGAAGTGCATTAGGGTATATGTACATACGCGTCTGTATATAGGCAAGAAAGTCACGTGTATAGATAGACGATGAGCGGGCCGCGACAATATGTAATAATCGAACGCCAAGCAAGGCCGTTCGCGGGAAAACTTTCGCCTCGGCTCGATTCAAATGTCTCTCCGCGCACATGTGGGCACCGATTATTATTTTTCAATGCGCAACGCAGCGCGCTCAAGAATTATCGGTATACTACAGTACACACACTCGTATTATATTATATATATATATATTGAATTCGGACGCAGCGGTAAGCAAGTGAAAAAGAAAGTGGCGCGGGATGATTTGTCAATAAAACGCGCGCGCGCCAAGATATCGTTTAATTTGGCTGCGCAGATGCACCGGCATACCGGTACTTACGTTACAGCGCGCAATGCGTGTGTGTGTGTATATATTTGAATACCGCACGCGCACACATTTACTTTCTCTCGAATTGGCAATATGGGAAAAATACCAAAAAAAAAAAAAAAAATAAAGAAAAGGAAAGAACAGAAAAGAAACGACGCGACGACTCTGCCTCGCGCGCACGTATTTTCGATACACGCGTTATATCGGCGAATTGATTCTTGCATGCGTGCGGCGCGAGAAATTCGCGCGCGCGCGCGCCCACGCGCAGTCGGTTACGAAAACGCGCGCGCATTTCTTCGATAGCCTCCTCCTCTCTTTATTTTTTCCGTTTTCTTTTTTCCTCCGATGATCTATACGTGTTTTTTGCGCGACGATATGGTTACGACACCGTAGCGAGTTTTTTTTTTTTTTGTACTACGCGTCGAGCAAGCTCAACGACTTATCAGTGCGCGCGCGTATATATTTATATTTACGCGACTTGCAAGTCCGATCACGCGGTATTATGTACAGGTTGTGTATGTTTTGTTGCCGTAACGAGAAGGAAAGCGACGGTGTAGGACGAGATCGAAAGCGACGTGCTCGCCGTCAATTATCATTATCGATGCACGTATAAAGGGTGTCTCGGTACGAAAAAGCTTTGAGATATTTTTCGAGCTTTTAATTTTAACGCGGAAACCCCAACCGGAGTAAGTCACTCTCCCTTCTTGTTTCTCGACTGACCTTTGGTTTTTTGTTAATAATTTTTTAACAATGCGTCAATTCAGCGGTATCGATATTGCTAGTCGACTTTAGGACATCCTGTATACATGGCACCGTCGCTTGTCAGTGTCGTCCTGCTCCGATGATGGCTTCTTCCTCTTTTTTCTCTTTTTCCATATAACACGTCCAAAAGTAGTTAGCTCGATGCCAAGGTCGATTCGTCACTTTCCACCCTAATTACACACTTACACGCGCGCTCGTATACAGTCAATTTCCATGTATAATAAACGCGCAGACTGCTCGCGGCTGACGAGCTTTTAATTATGTACTCTATATATCGCCGGTATAATATAACACGTCCTGGCAGCTGCTTTTATTCACTATACATAGTGCAGCGTCGCGTCGACGCTTCATTTCTTTCCTGCTGCGTCGTGTATAGCCATTAAAAGGTGAATTACCTATACATAAATGCACACGAGCTTCGTGAAACGCGATCGATCCGAATGATTTTCGATAAATTTTGTACCTAGCGTGAAAACTGCTATCTCGAGATATGTACACCCATACGTACACGCATGGCGTATGAATAAATATAAATATAATGGAGAAAAGCGAAAGCGCCTCGGTGGCGTCCACAGCTGCGTATATATAAAATCGCTTAGCTTATATCAGCGCGAGCGAGCGCGCCTGTGGGGAAAGGTGAGGTGAGCCCGGCCGGCTGACGACCTTTGCCTAGATTATCCGTCGTCGCGGTACAATAGTATATTTTCCCTAATTTTTTGCGTGGATTGTTAGATTTCAAATCGACCGATTCGGAGTTTTTGAGACGTAAAGGAGTCAATGCAACGTGTACTAACCAAAAGTAAAACGTCAATGGAATCATGAGTTCTACCAAAAATATCAAACTTCAATTTGATTTATACTATTGTTTTCACTTCGCCGCTTGCGGATTTGCAGATAAAGGTACTCGCCATCTAGTAGTGAACGCTTGAAGTAGTACTATCGTATTTGATGTGATTGAAACAGGTTGATATTTTTAGGTCATTTAAAATTCGCTCAAATTTTCAAGCCAATTGTAGCAGAAAAATCATCAAAAAACAAGCCAATCATTGATATTGTTATTCAGAACACTTTTAAATGGTCAGCATTTTATAAATCCCGTAGAGACGAGTCGAAATGATGCGACGGCCTCTTATATAACCCAACGTTTATTTCTTTTTCGCGCGAACGTATGCAGCGGCAGCGCCATAAGGACTTTCGATGCCGTTAATAGTATAATATGCATATCCTCGCGGGTACGCACGCACATGCATGCAAACTGACGCAAGCACAGGTGCATGTGTGCTGCCGCTGCTTCGTTCGCCTACGACATGTACATACGCGAGGCAGACGCGGAATATTGTTGTTGTTGTTGTTGTTGTTGTTGTTGTTTTTTTTTTCATGTTCCACGCGCGTGATTAATAACTGCGAAGAATTTTGCAATCGCACGCAGGTCCCCGCGTATGCACACAACGACAACAAACTATATATGAGCCACAAGCGCACGACGGTGGCTGTATGCCTGTGTTATAGGTATATATACGTGTGAGCTTGAGACATCGCGCGACCCCAAAGTATGCGAGCGTACGGTAAAATGTTGGTAAACACTTTTTTTTGTATAGATGCAGGAGTATTTACATTAAGATAGGATTATTATTTCATAGGTTTTATTTGGAGCTTGTTATAGATCGATGAATGCATGATTTTCCCAAAAATGTTACATGCTTCGACTTAAACATAAAAAACGACCATATAATGAATTATTTTTGTGCTTGGACTTATACTATCATTTTGGTTTTGCCACTTGCAGATTTACAGATAGAGGTATACTCGCCATCTGGTGGTTGAGGCTTAAAGCAATATTGTCGTATTTTAAATTGTTTGGAAACATAATTGTATCTGGAAAATTACTGAAAACAAATAAATTAATGGTCATATGTACAGACTTTGTGTCATTTTGTTTACATCTGTTTGCTCAGATTTCCATATTATTATGATTTGTAACTATTATCAAATTCAATGAGTCGGTAGGTATCATTACAGCAGATCTTATAAAATTTACTCTTTTAATTATGACTTATTCCGAAGTATTATAAAATTTCCTCAAAATTGTAAACAAAAATCGCTTCTAAATCGCGTAATGAAATGTTAACTTAAATCATTTATTCTCTGAGCTATCTGATGTCTACGTCCATATCACTTTGAAAGGTACGGTTCTCCTAAATTGAAGCCAAAGCATAGTTTCTTATGATATTTTTCTAAGGAGCTTATTATTAATAATTTATATGTACACATGAATTGAAGTATAAAATGTATATAATACGTAGCCTAACATATAATCACAGCGAGATCTAATGCTTAAGCCATTCCGTGTTAAAAACATAAGTTGCTGTACTAATTTTGTATAAATGTTTATGCACCAGAAATTTTTGTAGAAAGTTTTGACGATAAATAAAAATTCATTTTAAAATAAAAAATCGAAAATGCCATGGTTCTCGTCCGAACACCGTAAATGATCAAAATTGAGCGTGGTTAGTACTTGGATAGTAGATGCCCAACTTTTTGCATGACTTTTCATCGTTCGTCGAGCTCTCGTTCACGAAGCTCACTTCTTCAAAATAGCTCCGCGTATCTTTTTTTTTTTAAAACCGAAAAAAATAGCGTTTAAAGTATTTTCGATTTTTGATGTAGTAAAAGACATCATTCATTTCTAATTGCTACGAACGCGGTGGAAAAAAAAATCAAGTTCCTTCGACCGAAATGACAATCGGTACTGTGTACATAGCAACGCACAAACTATAGACGTCTTGGCAGTAGTACACGTCCACGCGTGATCGGAAAGCTCAATTCAACGCGTCGAATAGTATATAGTCGCGGCAAATCCTTGCATACCGTAATATCCCGCGTAACGCGATACGCGCGTGTATACATATATATATATATATATATATCGTCGAACTATCGACCGAGAAAAAGTGCGGCGTTTTATTATGCTCGCTACGTCGTCGGGGCCATTTCTTTACTCTCCGATGGCCCGGGAATACACGCGCGCGTCCGTATATATTTATTTATTACTAGAGCGACAAACCTCGGTTGCAGAATTCTATGAGGACGCAGCTGCGAGATTTGAAACTTCTCTATGAATATAACTGGAATAAAATTAAAAAATATATATGGGCTATTATATCACGTCAACCGTGATGGTCAAACAAATGAAAATGAAATTAAGTATGAAGTCTTGAAGAGTACATTGAAATATGAAAATTCTGAAATTTTCAGTCCTCTAGGTCTATCCGTCATGGGTAAACAGGAGTTCAAAATTGAAATTTGATTTTTCAAATTTTAACGTTCTGTAAATGAACGTGTGATATTGTCAATATAATAATTGAATATTATGTAACCATCCATAAAATAACCGGGTCAAATTGAAGAATTTATATTAAGTAGCTGAATTTTAAAAGCTCCTCTCATTAATGATTGTAAAAATCTTTCAGGAATAATCGATTCTTGTCGCTCGATGAATTCATAACCTCTACAGCGAAGAAATCGTTGGATGTCTATTCAATCACAGTGTAAAGCATTGATTATACCTATTTTACCCAGCGATCGAATGATTTTATGCACGTGTAATATAAATAGATTTACTGATAAAGAAAAAATGGTTTTAATTAAAATAAAATTGTTGGTGTTGAAAGTGCTGTCACCCAAGAAAAGATGAATGGCTCTTAGAAAAACTATTATCACAATATTCATTATTTAATTAATTTAATATACTAGTCACTATAGTCATTCGTTTACTGGTGGTCGTTCATTCACTGGTCAGTTGACCCCATTTTTATTTTGGTACAAATTTAAAAAAAAAAAATGACTGTAGAAACGTTACCGATGAAACAAAGTTATTACTGATCGTAAATAATACAATACGCATAGAAGCTTCCGATTTCATAATTATAATTTATTTTTTAGATGCAATTTCATAACAAGATAAACAATAACCTCCACGATCATCACTGTACATTAGCTTTTCCGAAGCTTTTTTGAGTGCTCGCATACCCTCAGTCTGTCGTTATCGCATTCTATTTCATTCGTTCGTACATTTTTTTCACTGTCGTCGTCACTTTTGCTCGCAGCCACCAAATAAATATTGTAAAAATCTTCGTTCCCGAACGACTCGTCGACGATCATCTCACAGCACTCGATGAGCAGCCGATAGTGTATCAGTTCCCAAAAAAAGATCAGCACCTATCGCCGGCAGCATTTTTTCCAGCGGATCTCGTCGTTCTTGCACCAAGTCGATTCGGTACTCTTGTATCTCCTTATATTCGCGGACAAGTCGTAGCCTTTGTGCCAATATCTATCGAAGAATCTAGCCTTGGCGAACAGTTTCATGAACGTCGCGGCGTCGTCACGGTCCAGCTCGTATCTTCGCTTGTGCAGGCTCTCGATGATGCCCGTGGTGGCCCCTTTCTCCAGTCTCAATGCCAAATCGGCCCAATTCCGCTTTGGGTTGGCCCCTCGTAATTCCTCGTCGTACTCGCTCTCGGTAGGGAGAACGAGGCCGAACAGCTCGGCGCTATTGGCCATGAGTACCTCGACGGTGTTCGGCAAGAGTCTCGCCACGGCGTCGACCTGCACCGGCTGATGTAATTCGCCGTGAAATTCGAGCATTATCTTGGCCAAGTCGACATCGCCGTTTCTGTCGCAAATAATGTGCACGGAAAATGTAGACTATAAAATTTCCCACTAAAAATTTTGTTGATTTCGGGATTTTAATTTTTCCGAAATTTTTTTTCCGAATTTTTCATGTTCCGTTTTCAATAATCTTATTTTCAAACATTCCGAATATTCATAATTCCTAATATTTATCATTCCGAAATGTGAACATGGCTCAAATCGTTGCCGTCTGAAGATGTCGAAAAAAAGATCTGAGTAAAAATCCCTCAATATCGCTAACGCTATGAAGAATTAAAAACCGCAGATATTTTCGGTCTCTTGGGATACGAATTATCGAGCTACGACTGTAGTTGTTTATAAAAGCCGGAATACATATGCTAAAGTTGTAAAAACCTTAGAAAATTAGAAAATTGAAATTCTGCAAAATATGTAAAAATATTAATTAATTTCATATGAAATGTATGCACATGACTAAATCCGAGCTGTAATGATTATTAAATTGTCTACGCGTGCTTATTTTAAAAAGATTTTTTATGTATTTCTTACTACGATTTTGCAGCTTGAAGTATCAAAAATCGCAATTTTTATTGAAAACCCATATTAAAAAGCTAAATAAAAAAAGTTTTTCAACAACTATATTCGGTGAAAATTTGTATTTTAATCTCAAAGTTCATAAAACATAAATTTCTAGGCTCTTTTTTTAAAATTTTTGTTGCATTCCGCTGGGACCCCCGAACCTTAGTTTCTCACAAAGTACCTAAGTATCAAAAAGCAAAATAACTCCAAAAATATTTATTGCATTCGTGGGTATGCGGCTGTGTATCGCAGCCAAACGCATCGCGAGTTTTCTCGGAGAGAGAGGACGACGACGACGACGACAACAACGAGAGAAAGAGAGAGAGAGAAAAAAAAAGAAGAACCGGTGGTTTACTCGTCTGGGAATTGGCATGCGACGCTGTCTTGCGCAACGTATACATATCGCGTATCGTGCGCACATACGAGAAAAATTAGGTCCCCGTATCGATTTTCGAATTGGAAAATTTCGCGCTCGTTACGTACGTACATATATAATAATGTAACGAGGATGATCCATTTCGAGCGACGAAGATCGTCGCGAAAGTGCCAAGTAACTCAGTAAATTACGTACGCATCGCGTGAATATGTAATGATAATTTTTTTTTTTTTTTTCGTATTTTTCTCGGAAAGCCGGTCTGACAAACGCGCGCGCGCGCGCATCTATATATTGTGAAACGAGAGTGTGCAAATTGAAAGCAGCTCGCTCGGGGGATAAGAGTCGAAAATCGATAAGAGTTAAAATGTTCGCACGCTAATCTTCTTTTAATCGCTCGCGCGAGGCCCAAATGGACATTAACGATTATGACTGTTGGGCCCGCTCGTTTATATACGCACACATAGAAAACGAAGAATGTATTCGCACGCTCTTATACATCGTGTGGCTCGATGCATTAGAGCTAGCATGTGGCCGATCGATGGCAAATGTGCTTTTACGCAATTTTCGCGTGGCACACAAAAAAGTATCGAGGACTATCTATACTCACAATTTGTGTACGTGATCGAGGATTTAACATTGTTTCATCGTATTTTTATGCCAGTAATATCTATAAATTTTATTCAAATTTTCAAAATCGACTATCGTCCTTTTTCAAACGAAAATTCATGGTTTTAGTATAGCCCTGAATGACCGATTTAATTGCCTTTAAGTATATTACCATTATATTACCATTAATTGGCTTGTTTTTGGTGATTTTTCTTTTACAATTATATGACAAATATTAAGCACATTTCAAATTACTTGAAAATGACGATGTCTGTTTTCAACCACTATGACATTACTACTTTAAGTCTCCCCCGCTAGATGGCTAGTATATCTTTATCTGTCAATCTGCAAGTAGCAAAGTTAATATAATCGTATAAGTCAGTGAACGGTTAGCAATATTTCAGTTAAAATGTAAACGTCGCTGCTTATAATCGCTCTGATGAAGCTGATAAACTCAATGAAACGTTAGCGATATTTTAACAAATTTTGACGTTTTTGCAAACATTCGTGTTTTATTGGCAGAAACGTTGAATTTCAGGTGCCACCTTCATAGCCAATATAAATTATACAAAATTCAATGGAAGGTGAAAACAGTGTATATGAAGTGAGAAAAATTGTACAAATCCAAGCAAGGTTTTGGAAAATTATAATCAGGTGTCATCTTCATTAAAACGCAAATATCAATAAAAATTCATTGGTAACGAGCCCAACACTTCAAGTTACTTTCAGAGCGTCAGAATATTAGAAGTTCAAAGGAGGTTTTTTTGGAAATCAATACAGTTTTAAATAATAAGTGCGACGTAATTACATTCTTCGCAAGAGCAAATAATACTATTATGTTATTGAATTCGAATCGATTAAAATTTTACATTTCAAAAGTAAAAAATTAAAAATAACTATTGAAAGTGTGTATGTTAATTTGCTCGAATTTTACGTGGTCAAAAAATATTTATTAAACAGCGAAAAAAAGTCGAGTATCATATGGTAAAATTTTGCAATAATCGAGGTTGCATATGTCAAGTTTTTATGGATTTTTCGTGTTTGAAATACTTCTTCGTTGGCCAAAAATGTCGAGCATATCTATGTATCAGAGTGGAAAAATTGATAATTTTTTTTTGTCTTTCAAAAAAACCAATAAGAAACGAGTCAGACGATCTGCTTCTTTATGTTTTACTTGTATGTAAATATCTTTTGCATAACTAAGCCAACTTTCGAACGTTCTCACACAATCACGCGATACAACAAAAATCAAATTTTAGGAAATCATCAAATTGATTTACGCGGCGATTCTCGCAATCGAGCAGCCAAAAAGAAAATCATAACGCACGATCGTGGAAAAAATTTTCGACAAATTTTCTTAACACCGTTCGAAAAACTGCGAGAGTCTTACGTCGTGAGATCCGACGTCGCGGCGCGGTGGACGACAGCTTTCGCGCGCGCGCGCGAAGTGCGAAAATGTATCCCGACGCCGCGCAACGATGACTTTGATGAATCGCTCGTTATCTGCCATTGCGTAAATCCGCGCGCGTTTATTATATGTACACACGCACGCGCGGTACGTAGCATAATAAAAATAAATGAAAAATATTACCACTGCGATCGGCACGGTCGCCGTGAAGCTTGCAACGGCTGGATTATGTGTATCTGAAAAATAATACAACGGAGATATATAGTGGTGCATGAATTATAAAGAGGCAAGCGAGTGAGTTTTACCCTTGTCTTCGTAGAGCTGCGCGCGCGGCGGGAAGCTTTTTCAAACTCGTCAGTCGCGCGGCGACGACGAGAACCACTGCCTAAATGCGAAGCCTTGCGACACACGAAACGCTCGGGACTATTCGACTCGCTTTAGCTTTTCTCTCGCTCTGTCTTTCTCTCACTCTATAGATAATCTAAAGCAACGAGGGATCGTCTTTGCTATTTTCGCGCGCTTGTCGCTTGCGCGCCTGTACATGTTTCTACTTCTTCGTCGTTTTTTTTGTTTTTATTGCTTTTCAATTTTCATTCGGGCAATACGTGTGTGTGTGTGTGTGTGCGATCGCGCAACGCCGATAAATACGTCTGACCCTCTCACTCTCGTTCTCGTACACACTTACATACAAGTACACATCGATGCGTTTTCTTTTTTCCGCGAATATATAGTTATAATACTTTCGCCTGGGCGATCGCTCGCCGCGCACACGTGCATTATATTTTATATATATATATATACGTCTGTACGCGCTCACTCTCCTTTTTGCTGTGCGTATTATAGGGGGTCCCCTACTACTACTACTACTTACTTCTACACCTCGCTTGGTCTTGATCGGTAGCCCTAAAAAACGCGCGCGCCGAGAACCTCTTGCAGGATGAGCTGCAGAGCGGCTCTCCTTCCTCTCTCTCTCTCTCCCTCGATGTGAGCGTGTGTGTGTGTGTGCCCCCTTGACGATCGGCCCGCGAGCGTGAGAGAGGTATATAAGAGGCCCCGAGTGAAGCTACAGTCAAGCACTTTTCTCGCGGTTCTTCATCCGAGTGCATTGTAAGAAGTACACGTGTATAGCGAGTCCTGCAGAAAAAAAAACCCAAGTGTTAAAAAACAGAATTGAAGACTGTAGTTGGTTGTTCGTATAATTTTTGCCACGAGTGTGCACCAGAGAAGAAGGTTTAGATAGACTCAAGTGAAGATAAAAAAAAAAACCAGCCGAATAAAATGAAGACTACACTTTTCGTAAGTAGGAAACAGAACTTTTTTTTGACGCGTCGCGAGCTTGCGCAAGCTCGCGCACACGAACGCTCTGCGTCTAAAGTCCCGTCGCTTAATTTTTTTTCTCTTTTTTTTGCAACTTTGCATTGTACTTGTAAATTTGTGGCTTTTTCTCTTGACATAATGTGCACGCGATTATTATAATACCGATTGCGAACGCAAGTCTATAATAGCGTTTCCAAATACCGCGTCCGTGTACTTGTGCACTCACGATTCGTGACCGAAATCTTTTTTTTTTTTTTGTCTGTGTGTACAGCCTCGCGCACACGATCTATTTACTTTAATTTGACTCCATATAATTCTTGGCGTTGCGTACATTGCGTACATTATTCACAAAAACGCACACGCGTGAGCCCGCGCGCGCGCATACATAATTTACCGCACAATTTCAAATGTACAAACGAATAAGTAAATACGTGTACGCACGATTTAACCACGGAGAAAATTGATACGCGCGAGAGAGAGGCACGAAAACGCGTATATATATACGTATTAGCTTCTTTCCAAAATAGAAAAAGAGAGAGAGAGAAAAAATATTGGATAATTTGCCTCGCGATTATATACAACGAGAAAACGTGCATTTTGTAAATTGATGGAAAAAAAAAGATGCAGTGCGTGACGACCGAGTACGGTGGTGCACGTGATGCGTAAACGCTATATATACGTAAATGTATGTACAATTTATATATACACACACAAAACTCAAGTTGCACAACGAGCATTAGTGTGTATTAATGTACTACGTGGTATAATAATACGCACCGGAAATAATTTCAAACGCAAATTCGGTGCTGATTGGCCACACGATCTATACGGTACATTCAGCGTGTATACGGCTCTTTCACCTGTACACAGTGGCGTGTATTTTTTAATTTTTTTCTCGTAAATTCACGACTCATTATGTCGACTACACCGTGTACGATTGCAAGCGTAAAGAGAGGCCTCGGAACTCGGAAGTGTTTTTTTTTATATATTATATTATATTATATATCTTTTTTTTTATTACGAAACATCGGTCGAGTCTTTGTAAGTACACGTACGTGCGTTATATATATATTATACGCATTCTCGTATCAACGTCTCGTATCTGGCGCGCGCGCGCGCGTCCAAATTGGGCGCCGCTGTTCGAAATGCCTTCTTCTCGCGTAATACGCGCAGTGCAACAAAATGCTACACATAATGAGTCGGTACAATTTTTGCCTTTCTGCGTGGCTGTTGCTGTCCGCTGCCCGCGCGCTTGACACGTAATGCGAGCGCGAGCGCGCGAAAGTTTCCCGCGCTCATCAATCATTTTCTCGCGCTTTTCTCTCTCTCTCTCTCTCTTTCTCTCACTGCATGCGTATATATGTAGAGCTGACTGAGCTGTTTTCTTCGTGCGCGCTCGAGAGGCCAATTTTTACCTCGATTCATTCTTATTTAATTTTTTTCTTTTCTTTTCTTTTTTTTTATTTGGTACACCGTTGCGTAACGAGAGCAAAAAGCTTGATGCTCGCGCGTGCACCTTCTCTTTCATCTTCTTTGTATGTGTGTGTGTGTGTGTGTCTCGCCTTGACCCGCGCGCGCTCGCATTTAAGTGGATCTTTCGTCGAAATCATCCCGCCGCTGCGCGCTCGCGGTGGCGATGCGGCTTTCGCTCGACTACTACTATACGGCGGGTATATCATTATACAAACACGACGAAATCTCGTCTCGCGCGCGCGCGCGCGTATTTACGCGATATTACACGGGCGCACTTGCGATATTGCGCTTCTTTCTTTCTTTCTTTCCTTTTTTCTCCGTCTCTTTTTTGTCCGCGCTGTCTCTCTCTCTCTCTCTGGAGCTGCGCGCCGCGATTATGTTCGCGAGGCTCGTGCTGCGCTTCCTTGCCCGCGCGCTATAACGTATTATAGCAGTATACACAAGTCGGACGAGCGGAAGTTTCGAGAAATATCACGCGCGCAACTTTCGCAACGTTACTGCTGCTGCTGCTGCTGCTCGTTCGAATCGCTGCAGCAGCGTATAGCGAGGCTCATTAAACCGCGGGGATATATATCTATACAGTAATAATAATTCGCACGACTTTCCATTTCATTTGCCATGTAGCATATTGTAGGTGTACATACGTATACACAGCAGCAGTGCTTTGAGCGTACATATAGAATATTTTCACTCTGTCAACTCTCTCATCGTGTATATCATGTACTTGACGTACCACCTGCAGGTATTGGCAACGATAGCCACGGTGGCGCTGGCTCGGCCCGAGCCGCCGATCGCCTCGTCGTACTTCCCCTCGTCGTCCGACTCCCAGGGTGGCGGCTATCCCGCCCCGGTCTACGGCCAGCCGGCCCAGCAGCCCGTCATCCACAAGCACGTGTACGTGCACGTGCCGCCCCCAGAGGCGCCCGAGTACAAGGCCCCGAAGTACGTAGCCCCGGCGCCGCCACCGCAGAAGCACTACAAGATCGTGTTCATCAAGGCGCCCACGCCGCCCACGCCCACGGCCCCGGCGATCCCGGCGCTGCCGCAGCCCGACGAGGAGAAGACCCTGATCTACGTGCTGGTCAAGAAGCCCGAGGAGGCGCCGGAGATCCAGCTGCCGACCCAGGCACCCACGCAGCCCAGCAAGCCCGAGGTCTACTTCATTCGCTACAAGACTCAGGTGAGTGTCCGAAAAAGCAAGACATCGTGCTTACTGAAAAATTCGAGTCGACGGGGATTACCCTGAGTTTTTTTTTCCTTAATTTCTTTCGCTGTAAGACTGAGTTTAGAACATAAACCCCTGCTACCTTCTAAAACATCGTGCATAGAATCGAAAAGTTAAAAATAATTCCAACAATGGGGGATTTTCCCGAGTTAATGTTTCATCAGTGATGCGAATCTCACAAATTTTACTGATTACTGATTTAGTGAATAGTAAGCTCAACGAAAAATATTTTTCTCTCTCCTTGGCAGAAGGAGCAGTCCGGCGCGTACGGACCACCGAACGCCAATCCCGGAACACCGATCGACAATTACGGACCACCCAGCGCCAACGACGGACCCTACAAGAAGAAATAAGCAAGCAACAATAACAGCCAGAACAACAACAACAAAAAGACTCTCGAGTGTGCTGCATTTAAAGTAAAATGTCATGGGCGAACCTCAATCATCAATAATATCAGCAACAACGAAAAAATGAAAAAATAATGCACGTAACGATCTCATAAGTGCTTCGTGTGGTGCAGTACATTTGTCGCCTTAATTATAATATATTCTAATATGTGTGTGTGTGTGTGTGTGGGCTATACATACACATCTACGCGTGCATTAACGATGCGTTTACAATATATGATACATGTCTTCGGGAGGATCAGTAAGATTATGTGTGTGTGAGAGAGAAAGAAATCTCTCTCTCTCTCTCTCTCTCTCTCTCACGCAAACTTAAAAGTCTGTAAAAACGAGAATAGCACTTGAAACGAACTTCTGCATCTGCATTATTCATAAAAAACACACTTTTGTTTTATATACACGATTTTATATACGCGATGCGCGATAAAGCACTTCGATTCTTTAAAGCCTCTTCCGTATATATAAACTCGTGAAAATATAAAAAAAAAAATTAAAGGCCAAAGTGAAAACTCCAGTTGGCTGCGTTGGCTGGTGTGTGTGTATGTGCATAATGTACCGATCTGCCGAGCGTAAAATCTCGATGCTATTCTTTTTTCTTTCTTTCTTTTCTTTTCTTGCACCCGGTAATCGCGATAAGTTATAATACCGATTCTTTATCGCGTTAAAAGCTGACGTATATAATATTTCATATATTATTATATACAACCTCGAATCTCTATTCTCTCTCGCTCTCCGCTCGTTTGTAACGTTATTAGATATAAATAATAACATATATTTGTTTCCCTTTTATTATTCTTCAACTCGGGTCGATTTCTACTTTTTTCTCACTCTCTCTCTCGCTCACTACTACTGCTATTATTATCTCGTCCGATGTGTATCGTGTAAAAGAAGCCAGCGTAATCACTCAATCTTTGTGTATATATAATTTTTTCCAACTTTTGTGAATTACTTCTTCTTTATAATTCCTTTTTTTTTATACCATGGCAGGATCGACGACTTGTCTCTCTCCGAGGAGAGAGAGGAGCGCGAGGCGCGCGATCGAGATATTTTTTTATACAAAACAAAACGAATTTTGCGGATAATAATCGTCGAATATACTTTACAAATGGAATTGATACGCCGACGGATTAATTTTTTTTTTTTTAATTTTCATTTGTTTGTGTAATCGTATACCTTTTTTTTATACAATGTATGTACGTAAATATTTTATAAATACTCGTCTAGCTGTATAATAGCCATTTAACAATGCTGTGCAATTGGATATGTAAACGTGTAATGAATCTTTTTGATAAAATATACATGCAATATTATTATCCTCAAAGAAAAAAAAACCAACCGCATCACGTATTATTTCAATTCTCCATGAGTTTGTGTGTGTATGTGTGTGTGTGTGCGGGGGAGGCGTGTCATTGCGTTGTGCGCGTGTGTGTTTGAGCAATAGCCAACTCACGCCCAATTGTCGAAACCTCTACGACGACGACTAGCTTGGAATATATGTCTCTCATTTTCATGGTGGTTATTCGAAAAAAAAAAAAAAAAATAGAAAAAAATAAGCGAGACGCACGCGCGCACAGTTTCTGCAATATAACAATATGAGAAACGCGAGTGACATAATGTGGATATAATAGCCTGCCTCATTATTAGACAATAGTTTTTCGAGTCTCGTAGTAGTAGTACATTTAGAGCGAGAACAAAACGGTTGCCACCGCCGCCGCCGCCGTTGTTAGTTTTTTTTCCCATCTTTGTCACTCCGTGCGCGCGAAATCTTGGCGCGCATTTTGCTGAAATATAACGTGCACGCGCATACAATATCGATCGAACCGATCTTTTTTCCCATCATATCGCATTGTTGTGCGTTATATATATTTTCGGTTTTGTCTTTTTTTTTCTTCAACTTTTTTGTTGTTGTTGTTGTTGTTCGCTCGTTGTCGAGAGCGAAAGAGAGAGGCAGCGCACACAGCTCTCTCGCGCTCGCGTCTATTACCAGCGGGGGACACGTAACGAGAACAACACAGCGGCAGAAGAGGAACAATCGGAATTTCGAAGGAAGTTCGAAAATAACACGTTTCCGAGGAGTGTGATGCACACTACTTTAATTGTCAGGTGTGCGCTCACATGTACACATACACTCACACACGTATACACTTGATATGTGTGTGTGTGTGTGTGTGTGTGTGTGTGTATGTGTGTGCACCAGCGCGAGTGAAAGCAGACTGATTTATACCCCGGCGTAATGCGCTATCTATCCTCTGC
Source organism: Trichogramma dendrolimi (assembly GCA_034770305.1). NCBI lineage: Eukaryota > Metazoa > Arthropoda > Insecta > Hymenoptera > Trichogrammatidae > Trichogramma > Trichogramma dendrolimi. Next base: position 902,650 of record JAPMIB010000078.1, on the reverse strand, counting down.
ACTACTACTATACAAGACACAAAAGCGATCGGTTCTTCCTTATCCGCATCGCTGCTGCTGTTGGCATGGCAAGTGTATCGCGGCTCGTCATCGGAAAACGTCTCTCTGCCGCCGCCGCTGCTGATTTATGCAGGCTCAGACGTATATATACGCGTGTGTGGTATAGGTAGGCAGCGGCGAAAGCCCATCAATTTTGCAGCAGCCTGGCGTTTCTCGCACGCGCGTATAACACGTGTGTATAATTTTCGCGACACTTTTATTGCACGACCCGAGCTGTAGATCTGCGACGATTCTGCCGCGAAGATCCGCGCGTGGCGTGGAATAATTTGTACGCTGAATATACAGAAATTGAGGAGGAGAGTAATTTACGGACTCGAGACAGCACGGGCCTGTTTAGGAAACATGTAAATTTTATTTTCTAATGTAAAATACACGAGTTAAAATAATCGTTTTTACCGTGGTATAATATTTGTTGTTTTTTTTCATGATCCATTCGTGATTTTTTTTTTACAATATATGATATTTGGCTTGATATGAAAACGTCGAGTCTTTTATTTCATTTTTTTTTTGAAAAATCGTTTTCTTAGTTTTAAAAAAAAAAAATCTCATCACAAATCACAATGAGTCTCAATTTTTAAAGCGTAACTCTTGACTAATTCATTTTAAAAAATTGTCTCGTTATCGAGGAGAACATATATTGTCTATATTGTAAATTCGATCATAATATATATAATATTTGTAAACATCTCGTCGTGTCGCTCGCACATTATGTAATTGGATTTTCCTTCACGTTACACATGTAGTATTATTATAATCATACGCAAGTTTTTTCGATTATGCAGGTTTTTTTACATTTATACAGGATATATAATTATACAATTATGCTTTGATGAAAAATAGTCTTACAGAGTCATACAAACACTTAAAAAGTACGAGGGGGAGGTGCGATAATCAATATACCACTCATTTTTTCTTCGTTCAAATTGATTAGTTCGGGTACACGTATAAATATACATAACAATAATTATAAGTCGATTCGAAAAATATATCTATATATTTGTTGAACTCTATTTGATTTCAATATCGATATTAATAATCGCACGTAACAAGGGAATTCTTAGGTTCTGGTTTATCTACATAATAATAGGTACTTTCATTCTTTAAAGCAACAATCGATCCAAGGTTTTTCTTTTTTAAAAACATTATTGTTCTGTTTGATTAGTCAATTTGATTGGATATAAAAAATATACACGAAAGAAAAATTAACACCACACCCATGTAGAATGAAATCTACACTTTTATGAGCCAAATCTAAAAATTGCTTTCTATATTTCATAAGCCAATTGAATTTTTTTACATTATATCTTCGATATTTATTTCAATTGAAAGTTTTGTGAAAATCTGTCACTTCATAAACCAATTTAAAAAATTGGTGAGAACTAAGCTGAATACTAAGAGATAATCTTTTATAATTTAATTACGCGTTCTATAAATATTACTTAAATTCATAGGCGGTACCAAGTTTGGTGCCGCCATCATCGATACATCACAACATTATAAAGCAAACGTGTGAACTCCAAATAAAAGGTTGTACAGACATTTCTTGATTCAGCTCACGAAGTTATACATTTCAGATGCAGTCTTAATTTTTCTCTCGGCGCATACTTTTTAAGATATAAAAAATTCCACGTGTTCGGTAGAAAAATATTCGATCTTCGCGCTTGGGCTTTGTTTTTGCGCTATTTAAAAAAATTGAAACAATCGCTAGGAACATTTTGAAAAAATTAGATCCCAAATCGAATAAAAATAACAACCATCGACGCGCGATACAATTCGAGTTTATCTATAATGTAAAAAAATTCTTTTTGTGTAGCTGCTGCTTCTTCTCCTTTGTTCCGCGTTTTTATTTAAAAACTAATTTGTACCAGCGGATTAATTTGTTTCTTGCCCCGCGCTCTCTCGATCTCTCTCGCGCCGTATTAATCGGTATGCGGGCGCTCCTGGATGTTTTCCGCGGATCGCCTCTTGCCGCCGCGCACCAAGGACTTGACGAACGGCGCCAGCAGCGGATAGGACATGAAAATGACGTGACCCATGAAGTAGAAGCTGGTGTAGACCTTCATGTAGCGCGAGTACGAGAGCAGCACGAAGGGTATCAGACTGTAGCCCATGAACACGAAGGTGTAGATTTTGAGCAGGATCCAGGTGACGATTCGGCCGAGCAGCGAGCCGGTGGCGAAATTCATCAGCTTTTCGTTCTTCAGCAGGACAGGTTTCAGCTGCAAGAAATTTAAGCAATCAATTAAAGATGCTTGTAATAATCGAGATTGAAGTTTGTTAATGAACTTACGTCTTTCTCGAGATACATGATAATGAACTCCTGAAAAAAGCATAGATAGTAGCCGCTGTGCGTGCCGTGCCAGATCGCGAGGAAGGTGAGGGTCACCAACTGGCTGTAGAGCTTCGAGCCGAGGAACTTGAGCCTCTTGTACATGTACTCGGCGCACCAGTGATTCGTGTTGATGTTGAACGACAGTATGTAGTGATTGAACTCGGTGGCGTTCTCGAAGGTCAGCAGATCGACGTTCGCCAAGCCGTCCCACTTGTCGCGGCCCGTCTTCTCGTCGCGGCCGTTGTAGGCCAGGCCGAAGGCAATGCAGACGCCCTCGGTGATGAGCCAGCAGCTGATGTACTTGTAGAGATTGCACCTGCCCCACAGGCCGAGCAGGAAGCAGCGACGCACGAACGACAGCTGCTCGAAGTCCGGATCGAGCAGGTACTGATCGGACGCGTACTGAGTGCCGAACAGGTAGAGGGCGATGTAGACGAAGCCGACGGCGGCTCGTTTCAGGCCGGGCACCACCGAGTCCGGTGGCAGCCTACGGCCCTCGGCGTCCAGGCCCGTCTCGACCAGTCTGCCGTCCACGTGGTCGAGGTAGCGCCTCATGCTGAACTGCGGCCCGATGAGAAACGAGCCGGGAAAGTAGACGTAGGCGGCCATCTCGAGGAGGCTGGGCTGGCGGCGCAGCGCCGTCTTGCGCTGCGTCACGGAGAGCTTCGCCTCGGGCTGGCTGCCGTCCAGCAGGTCGTAGGCCAGGCCGATCAGCCGTAGGGTGAGCACGCAGTGCGGCATCGTCCACTTGATGTCGTAGTCGTCCGTCGACGTGGTGTAGTAGCCGTAGAGCAGGTGGACCATGTTGTAGGCGAAGGTGACGAGGACCGAGGTCCAAGTGGAGCCGAACACCTTGAAGGTGAGGAAGGTGAGGCAGAGCGCGTAGACCGAGTGCGACATGTCCATGCCTGAGGAAGATCATGAATTGAGTTCGGTTTTTTTTCTTCTGTTTTTGAAAGAGATATAATTATAAAAATCGAGTTTTTCGAAACTTTTATTGAATATTTCTTTGAAAAGCTGCGTGGAAAGTTTAAGAAAATTGAAATGAACTTTAGAGAGAAATATTCAGTTTTGAAAAATTGAATTTTAGGCTGGAGTAAGCTTACGGATCCCGTTATTAAACATAATTTAAAGTTGGACCTCGGCTTATCGAATTTCAAAAGCTCGGTAGGAACTTCAGCCTGACCCTGGGACTCAGCTTCAGTTTCTTACATTAAATTTCATTTAATAAACTGTTTGACTTTATTATATAAAATACAGTATTGCATAATAACAGCGTATTCATCTATGAACATAAAAACAGAGATTTCCTGTAAAATTTTTTTTGCAGCATACTCGTGGCATTTTCTTTGGGAGGACCTTCCGATTGTGAGATTTATTTCGCGGATCATACGAAATGTCATTTTTATTTTTAGGGAAATATTTGAGCGTTGCAAGTCAGCACCAGGATAGAACCATGGTTCCAATCCTCAGAAATTCGAAAATGACTTTCATTTTTTTCGCATCCCCCGACGTCAGTATGAGAACGACAAAATAGGGTTGTTTTTTAAAGCAAGATTGTTTTCGCAGTATCTAGTTTTGCAGCAGGCCCGTAATGTAACACGTGAACGTAACACTTACATTTAAGTTTAAAAAAAGCTTTATAATAAATAAAATAGACGCTGCGGTCAAAAATAGGACGCGACAGTCGAGCAACGAGCTTAAACGGACACAATCGATGTCAACTCAGAGTACATCGTGGTAAAATTATGAAAATTATTAGGTATACTTATTAAACAAAGATATAAGCAAATAGGTGACATCAGCCGATATTTGAAAAATGTTTACATCGATACGCACTAGAAAATCACAGTAAAATTGTCGACAATACTGAAAAAACTAAAAATTTCTTATTTTTCGAGTAACTCGAAATAAATCAATTTTAGAGAAAAATGTCAAGAGACCTTTGTTTGTTTAGAACGATCTAATTAACTTCAAATTAGGATTGCAGAGTCAATGAACATTAATTTTGATCATTTGTTTATAAAAAAAATTGTTTAATCATCTAGCAAGCTATAGATTCTCGTCTTCATCATCGAATTTTACATAGGATTACGTTGAAAAATTCCATTAGAATAATTGTCGATACGGAATCGCCACCTTTGCACGGACTTATAATCGATCGATTGTACAAAATAGAAAATTTTAGAAATTTTCAACTCACCATAATTCCAAAAACCTATGAGAAACCCGCTGACGACGAAGAAGCAATGCTGCGTGATCGGGCTCCGTCCATAAAGTCTCTTTCTGTAAAACGTTGCCAATGGGAAACCTGCGAACAAGAAGAAAAAAACGTATTAGCATACATTACAGCCACTTAGAAGCGCGAATATTATACGCATTACTGTATTTCCTATGCAATCGCGGCAGAACGAAACGAGCTGCTTACTGCTAAGTAATAATAGTCAAAAACACATTCTCGCGCATAAATTACTGTACGGACAACAAAAGAAAAGAAGAAGAAAACTAACTAACTCTAAATTGGTATTATAGTCGCTGGGTAAGCTCTATATCTATTATTACATCGTCTTCGAGAGAGAGAGAGACAAGTGTAAAGGTTGACAAATTGAAAAGCCTAGACGTTATACATCGGGCACGTAATTGTGCATTTTCTAGGTCGGTTTTATAAGCCGTTACGAGTTAAATTTTTTAGCGCGAGCCAGGGTCTCTTCGTTTCGCCGATGAATTATTTATCTCTCTCGGTACTATAATACGACGCCGGTAGTAGCAGCAGCAGCTACCTGTCTTTATGTGTGTGTGTGTTATATAGCTGTCTCATCGCCGAGGTGAGCGATAGACGACGTGAAAAAAATATATATATCGAAGGAAACGAAACAGCTGACTAAGTCGTTGGAGTCGATTTTCGGGCTTGTGCGCTTTTAATAATTGCATTACACGCGCAGGTCGTTCGCGCGAATTCAGCGGTATATAAATGCATTATAACGCATGTGTAATAATATCGAGAAATCGAATGAAGTTGCGAGGTTTCTCCGATGAATTATTATTATTATCATAGAGCACGCACACAGAGAGACAAGAGTCCCGTCAGTCTCTATATTATTCTCTCTGAGAATGACACTTTGCAGCCTCGAGAAAAAAAAACACACGAAGTAGGTATATATATATATATCGATGCACATATAATAAAAAAGTGTCGCGCGCGCGTCTTATGGCCTGTCTTAATTTATCTCATTACGTAAGTCCGGTGTGCTCGGCGATCGGCAAATTTGCTTAGAAGCGATTAGAGAGAGAGAGAGAGAGAGATAGATGGACTTCTGCTTGACACATATATTTAATATCGTCGTGCACATGCGAGTGTATAAAGTGATAACGGCGGGTCATGTGCCGCACAGCGCAGCGCAGCTTAAGCCGGCGATTATATACCATGTATTTATTTTAGCCGACGTTATTTTCCCTTTATTTGCAATTTAGAACGCGGTTGTTTGACGGATTTATATATGCAGAGAGGGATCGACGCGGGCCGATTTGCAAATTAACAGCAGCGTCAACGTGACTGATCATTTTTTTTTTTTTTTGGTGTTTTTTTCGTCGATCAAAGTCATAGTGAGTAATTATTATTGTGTGTCGCTTCTGCTATGTATACTGCTACAACGCGTTAACCTTGAATACAAAATACATGTACAGGCCCGATTAGAATGCATGGGTATACGTGAAATACTCGCTCGTTTTCGAGCGATAATCGGAGAAAGAGAGAGAGAGATGGTGATAAGAAACGAAATGTAAGAAAAAAATGCGTATAAGAGTGACTCGAAAATGTTTTCGACCCTAGGGAAGTGTGCGATTATAATAAACACAATCGTAAGCGCTGATCTTGACGGGCTGCGAAACAGGCCTATATATCGCCGGACTTTCACGAAGCAGCCGAGCTGCACCGTGAAATATAAAAAAAAAAACCTCATTACTTTCTAATCGCGCGAATTGCGATAGAGAGCACGTATATATACACACAAGCGTGCACTTATGAATATGCTACGATACGTTTCAAAAGTTGATGTGTATGTATACACGGCTCGCGCGAGGTTATGGTACTGCTCCGATAATAACTGCACACACACACACATACACATATATGGCATTTTGACGCAGGTATACAGTTATACTACGTGTAATAAAATATCGCTCGTATATTTTACAGATCTAGATCCGTGGAGTAAAGAAAAAAAATTGCATCGCCCTCTTACCGACTAGAATGGAAAGCAGAAGCCGTAGGGCAGCGGTAGGTGTGCCTATGGCCCCGGCGATGCCGTCGAGAAAGCCACCGCCACCAGTTGAGGCTGACATCTCGGCGACACACAGCACTGCTTTACAAACACTTTATTATATATTGGAACACAACACGGTTTCGATATCGAGAGAGAGAGAGAGAATATAACTCGAAAAAAAAAAATAAAGAAACTGAACGCGCACCAAGCACCACAAGCACGCACACGCGCGCGGCCGAACCAGAGACGACGACGGCCGTAATAATATGTTCGCTGCACACAGGCCGAGGCGCAGAAGTGCGGGCGCGCGATGACGATATCGCACGATATTTTTTTTCGGTGTGTGTGTGTAATGCTCTATATGCGAGAAGAAACGAGACGGAGAATCCAAGCGATACACGAGAGAGCAACAGTCGGCGCGAGCAGACGACTGCTCGCCTCGTACTGCTGCTGCTGCTGCTGCTGCTTTCGCAGTCGACGGTGATACAACAGTGTACAGTGTGGTATAATATACGGCTGTCTTTTCCCTCTCGCTCTCTCTCTCTCTCCCTACGCTATGCCTTTAAAGTAACATCGCGTTTAAAAAACACCGACGCGTTTTATTTTATCGTTATAATTTCTACGTCTACGTGCGTATTTTTTTTTTTTTTTTGGCACGCGCGCATTGGCCTGCGTCGCACTGTCAGGATGGTTCGTTCAAACGCGCAATGCAGTCCCGAACCCCGGTCGCTTCGCAATGCTCGAAAAACAAATTTTTGACTAAGAGGTCTTTTGACAGTTTTAAACTTAACGATTAAACTTAAAACTGAAATAAAAAAATTTTTAATTTTTTATCGAAGAAAATGGTAAAAACGAAGGGAAAAAAATGGTATTTAGAAAAATAAATTTTCGTTTAAAAAAATTGCGTACAGAGTTATAAAAGTGTATAAAATATTGAATAGCAAAATAAATGGATCAATAGAAATGTAAATCGTATAAAATATTTTTGAAATTGTTAATGGTTTCTTGAAAAATTTAGTCGCTAAAAATATCTAAATTTCCCTCGATAATATTGTCGAGATCCATAGTTTCCGCGCTGGCCAATGTACGTGAAATGTACGAATTATCTGTAAAAAAATTTAGATTATAAAAGAAGAGGTAAGTGTAAATTTTAGTATAATTTTAATTAATTTAAAAATTGAAATGTAACCTTTTTTCTCCAATTCTCCACTTATTTGCAGATATGATCCTCTATCGTAAGCGGGTACATTATTATTGTTTAATTTTAATAAAATATCTAATTTGTAGGTTTCGTCGGTAATGCTAGAAATATATTCGTTATACAAAATGAAACAGAACATGCTGATTATATTACAAATATTGTTTGGAATAAAATTTTTGATTTATAAAAAAATATTAAATAGTACGAAAACATGTTGATTTGAACAACAAATACAAATAGTATTCGATCAATTTTTCGCAAGTGACAATTTACATACAAATGTCTCCAGTTAAGCAACAATTATTATTTCAAACTAAAATTTCAAAATTTTTCAAAAAATAAAAAAACTGCTGATGTGCTTTCTTCTTTTCAAATATTATTTCTCGTTTTCAAAAAAAAAAGTAAATGTCACTCAAAATTATTTTCAATCACGATTCAAAATTTGACTTGTACACAGCATATTTAATATGCATTAATGCTGGGATAAGGCGTTGTCAATTTAACTCGAAGAGCAACGAACTTGATCTGCTAGCGAATAAAAATATATCGACTGTGCTTACGAAGAGTATCACCGTTCCAGTGATGCGCGATCAAAAAAATTTTTCCTGAAAACTTGCGGAGAAAAAAACTCTCTTTCGAAGATGAGGTTCAAGAAAATCTCTCCAAAAATTTTTCTTTATTTATTTTTTTAATTTTTTAAAATTTTTTAATTTTTTCGAAGAGATTTTTTTGACCGCATTCGCATGAGTGATTGTCTTCGTAAGCACGTGCGATATGTCGTCAGATTCTCACGTACGAGCGGGCGCAGATCGTTCATCTCCCCCAAAAAATTGTGCATATATGGATTAAAAGAGGACAAATAAAATTCGTCTTGATGCAATGAATTTAGACCAAGATAGAAGAATTTGAAAATTGACAAAATTTCGATGAAATTCGGTGTAGCGATCATTTTGTTGAGTAGCGTGTATTTTACTTCATGCTTGCGTGCACCAGCGTTGTCAAGAACAGTAGGTGGTAGGTAACAACTGCGGACGTCACGGTTTTACCACTTGAGAAAGTGTGACAGTGACGTTGGGTTTTACCACTTGAGATAATAAAACAACGTGGCGTTCGCTATTTGTATCTACCGTTCTTGAAATCGCTGTCGTGCACGTGTGGTCTGGTGAGGCCCGAATCAAACATAACCTTTGCTGCTCGCTTTTTATAACAATCCATAACAATTGAGCACATAATATTCAATATTCAATAAATAATTTAAAAACTCTAAAATTATCAAAAACTATCTTGAAAGTAAAAAAGTGCAAAGATTAAAAAAGTCTTAGAATTAATCAAAGAGTACGTGTTAATTTTTTCAGCCTTTTTAAGTGATTTCATAAATTGGAAAAAATACATTTGTGAATAACTTTTGTTAGGACATTTTCTCAATAAAACTAATTCTATTTTTATATTCAGCGTATGAAAAAACATAATAAAATACAAGACTAGATACGTTCATGGCTTAATTTGAATTTTAATAAATAATTGAATTATAGATCTCTCTTAGCAGATTAGAGCTCACGCTGGTTGGGAGATGTAAAAAGATAAAATTATTAATAATTTAAAAGGCGCCATCGAATGATCATATTTATAGTGTATCATCTAAATTAAAAAAATAATGGTATTAAACAATTCAATCGGCACAACAAAGCGCACAAAAGTAACGCAGCTCAATTATTGATTTGATTTTTGCATATTTATTTTTTATTTAAAGTGATTTCTCTCGTAGGTTACTGCTTTGGTTTGCAGTGTAATTGTTTAAATAATATCCTGTTCAATTATTTGAATAATAGCGAGCTGGGTCGCAAAGGTTACTGCTTTGGTTTGCAATTTACTTGTTTAAATAATATCTGAATTAATAATTGAAATAATAGCGAGCTGGGTAGCGAAGATTACTGCTTTGGTTTGCAGTTTACTTGTTGTAATAATAGCCGATTAAATTACTTAAATAATAGCAAGTTGGGTCATTTGGGTTACCGCTTTAGTTTGCAGTTTAATTTGTTTAAATAATATCCGGTTAAATTAATTGAAATAATCGCGAGCTGGGTCACGTAGGTTACTGCTTTGGTTTGCAGTTTACTTGTTGTAATAATAGCGAGCTGGGTCGCGAAGGTTACTGCTTTGGTTGGAAGATTTATCAAAAAAAACATTACCGAGCTGGGTGACTACCTTGGTTTGCATTTTTTAACATTCTGTAACATTTTAAAAATTTTTAATACAATTTTTCCTTAAAATTTTTCGTATTCAGGTTTTGAAGGTTTTGAATCTAGCGCTCGAGCGCCATCTTGAATTCTTTCAAGACTTCTTTCAAGAGGTTTCCTGCCGGGCCGGCAGCTTGGTGGACAACACGTGCATGCACTGCCAGTTCACGTTAGAACGTCACGTCGTGCACAGCTATTTTGACGTTGTCGCGGTTGTCGAGCGAGAGAGAAGAAAAGAGAAGAAAAGTTTTCAACACAGCTTCTACACAGCTATAAAAGCGATCGCGTTGACTATCCAGCAAGTGAAAAACATTGAATATTTTACGCTATCAGTGATTGGGTTTGTGTGTGAGCAAGTGATTTTTGTGATAAAAAAGTTATATATTTTACATCGTGAACAATGGCTACGTTAGTTACGTTAGAAAAATTAACAAGCTTACTAGAAAAGCTCACTTGGGCGATCGAACAAGAGCGACGTGTTCTTCTCCATCAACTTTTTACCTTAATCATTGAGTGGGAGGGCCCATATCCTGATCTTCAAAAAATGTTCCGCCCACAAGAAATTGAGCGTCTTCTCTCGGATTCCATAAGTCTCATGGCCGGCAATATATAGGCGACGATTATAAAGGGAAAAAAATCATCGAGTTTGTGATCAAATCCGGCTACAAAGACGAGCCCGAAGTTGATGATGACGGCAAGCCTCTGTTGCGTCGCACTACACCGCTCCATAAAGCGTCCAGATTTTTCTTTCTCTTCTCAGGTACGCGGTGATTCGCGACCTCTTTAAAATATTCTATAGATACGACGCGAACTACACGGATGAAGACGGATTGACACACTTTCACCTGGCCTGCGAATACGGCTGCGACGACGACGTCCGAAAGTTCCTCGAGCTCGGCCAGAATCCTAATCTCCTCGTAACGAAAACGGGCGACTCACCGCTACGCTTGGCAATAGAGAAAAGGAACAAGGTAGTCGTCGAATTGCTGTTGGCATACGGCGCTATCCCGAATTTGGCCAATAAGGATGGATCGAATGCTCTGCACATTGTTAGCAAGAGTGGCTACGATGATTCTAGATTGGTCAGGATGTTATTCCACATGAGCGAGCAATTGAATCAACCGTTGCAAGTCGACGCCAGGAATAAGTCGGGTAACACGTCTCTGCACTTGGCTTTAGTCGCTGGTTACTCTGCGGTGGCCAAAGAACTGCTGAGAAGAGGCGCCAATCCGAACTTAGCCAATGAGGATGGATTGAATTCTCTGCACATTGTTTGCAAAAAATTCAATAATGTCGACATTGTAAAGATGATATTCGAACTCAGCCACGAAAAATATCGTCCATTGGAGATCAATGTCCGGGACAAATTAGGTAATACACCGTTACACTATGTCGTGGGATTTGTTTTCCATAGAAAGGTGATGGAATTGTTTTTAAGACTAGGATCCGATCCGAACTTATGCAACGAGGAGGGATCGACACCCTTGCACAGTATCTGTAAAGTCTACTGGAACAATGATGATTTGATAGAGATTTTCTTTGATGTAAACAAAGAACTCAATCAGACTGTGCAAATCGATGCTCTAGACAAGGAAGGTCGAACCCCGCTGCAACTGGCTGTAGCGAATTTTTTGCCGCACAACGTCAATGTACTCTTGGATCGTGGAGCTGATCTGTCTGGCTTCGTTTTTCCAACTGATAGTTACTTCGCCCAGAGCATTATTCCAAAAACTCAATATCCGCTTAGCACTAGTATTACTATTAAAGTAGCATCTGGGGCTTTGGCAATCGCCGAGACTCTTGAAAAAAGAGGATACCAATTAGGCCGAAGCGACATCATGACGATTATGAATTTTTTTGACAAGTTGAAAATGATCAAAAACGTAGAGGATACTGATAAATCTTGGTGCGACGACGAGGAGTTCGCGAAAAAAGCAAAAGTTATAATGATAAATTCGAGTGGGGTGCAACGTTTTGTCGACGAAGATGACAATGATGGTGAGGATGACGAGAGTGACGAAGAAATGGAGCAAAAGAAAAAGGGGGAGGAAGCCACACAGTCATTTCTATCGCTCTACGACTTGATCCAGCTACGACCCAAAGAAGCAGCCAAATTAGTCACCCATTTGGACTACTTTGAGTTCTCTAAATCGAAAGAATTTCTTCGGCTTCCCTATACGTGTTGGGAGAATTGTGCCATGCATCTATTTGAGAAATTATCGAGACGATCTTTCCGTAACTGGGCACTCGAACCTTTCTGGGAGTTAATACATTATCGGCTGCCACTTGAGGTATGCGAGATAATCCTCGAGGAATTGGAGAACAAAGATTTGTATCATATTTGCTCGGCGGCTAACAGCCAAAAACATAAGGGCAGTGAAAAAGATGTAATACAATATGTAATAAAATGTAATGGTAAAAGGCTGAGAGTAAGCGAGAACTAAAAAAAGTTCAAAAAAGACTACGTGATGTAGTAAAGATATTCATTATACCTCTCGTCAGCTGTATGAAGCAAGAAATTGAAGATATTGTTCCAAGTACAGATATTGAAAAAAATATATAAAGCAAACATGGAAAAATCAATCGAAAGTAAATTTAAAAATTTTGAGAGGTCGACTTTGGCCGAGTGTACACTAATCTATCCCCGGCTTAAAAAAGTTCATTTCAAAGATGGAGCAGCTCTAGTCAACGCAATAAACAAAATCAGAAACCGTATTAAGGAAAATGCATCTGAGCTTAGTAGTCAAACTCGTCCAAATGAACTTTCTAAATCTAACTCATCCAGTTATATATGGAAGCTCCATGACAAATTAGTATGTAATTCAAGTAATCAGAGTAAGGTAGATTGGTCAACTGAGTTGGATCAGTTCTTACACTTACCAACAATTCCTTTAGATTCAAATATTTTTGAATATTGGAAAAATTGTGCGCAATCGTTCCCAGTATTGAGCGAAATAGCTCTTAAAAAACATATAATTTTATCTTCAAGTGCTCCTAGTGAGCGAATATTTTCTATTGCAGGACTTGTGAAAAGGGATAATCGTAATAGAATAAGAGGGAACCACTTGAACATGTTGTTATTTTTATCCTCGTTGCCACAGGAATATTGGGAATTGAGTCATGTTTAAAACAATCTTAATATTCAAATATAGTTTATTCCAAAGTTTTGTAATTTAATTAAGAATTATTACAATTAATTAATGTTTAAAAAAAGCTTTATACTCAAGTTAAATTTATTAAATCTAAAGGTTTTCAATTCAATTAAGAATTATTACAGTTAATTAATATTTAAAAATAGTACTTTACGATACAAGTGCCATAAGTAAGACTTTTTGGCACGGCGTAGTTTAGGGCCCGAGCGTAGCGAGGGTCCTAATAGCTGGGCCGAAAAGTGTCTCCATGGCACGAGTATCGTACAACATTTTATAGCACTGTGCTAAGTTCACATTTATGCCCCCTTTTCCGAGTCATGAGTCGCACTTTCTGGTAGCGTGAAGTGAGGTTAGCGCACGAGCGTAGGCGAGTGCGATGCGAACGTGTGCGACTTATGCCACCGAAAAGCGTGCCATAAATGTGAACTTATGCCACACAGTGCTATAAAAAAAGAAAATTATATGTTTTATTTTGCGTATACAGACTGTAACAAGAACGGAAAGAAGAAATGACGAGGCAAAAAAAATGATTGAAGCCTGTGAACTCAGTTTATTTACAGATTTAATAAGTCACGTTGCAAGAGGCCAAAAATTACAATTAACATTTCACATCGTAGCATGCATATAACATAATATATTTATTTATTTTCATTTTCAAATTAAATGACCTATCACAGCATTGAAAATGGTCACGATTGCCCATTTTTTATATATTTTCCATTACAATGTATAGTATATTGTATTTATCGCTTGAGTCTTACTCTTACACTATTAGGGGAGGCATTGCTGTTCTTATATATTATCTGATTTTTTGTTCGAGTTCGGGCCCTAAAACATGAGCCCGAACTCTAATAAGAATGATATAATATTCTTACTTTGAATAATAAAGTTTTACATATTGAATCACAATAAAAATAAGTTTTCAAATTTAATGAAATTCAATCTTTGTTATAATATAATATTTACATTTTGTCGATTCTTTCTCTCGTATTTATATAATATTAAATGTTATGTACACTCTCGATTTTCTCATCAATTCCCAGATAATATCTTGATGCACTATGCCCACTTTTTGTCCATCACAATATTAATGAATAAAAAATAAGGGTAAATTTTCGGAGGGAAAAATTTTATTGTTACATTTATTACCAGTATAGTATTTATCGGTTGTAAATTTACCACGAAAATTTTAGTTCATTTTTAAAGTTTTTTTTTTGCCATACGAGGAACATTGATATTCAGTTATAGATACACGTTTGATTTTTTTCACAAATAGATTTCCAGGCATTTAAACTTGACAAATATTATTTCAAAATTTGATCAATGCTACACCGAAGTTCGATTTTTTAAAGATTCTTTTGTTTTCGTTTACGGTTTCTAGAAGTGATTCTCGACAAAATTCGACGACTAACACCAAGAAGTTTTTTTGTTATAAAAAATATAATCTTGTTAAAGCTGGAATTTTTTTGTGCCTCTAAAATATACTTTCATTTTTTTTTCATAATGGTCTTTTGCGATCATCGCGCGCGATCGATGAATCGATTTTTAAATTCGATAGTCGTATTATTATAGTCAACAGTATCCATTCATCTTAGCAAGAAAACATTCAACATCCTTGTATACTCACTCAAGCGAGGAAAATAGGTTTTGGTCAATCTATAGAAATTGGAAGATGATTATTATCAAGACTTTTAATGTTTATGAGATTATATCATTTCCAACGGCACCTAAATATGGTCCTCAGTTTCTTTAGTTAATGTCACACTCTCGCAGTCAGTCAAAAAATCAAATTTCCAATTTAAGTTTTTTTTATTTTTAATTTGAAAATTTCGTTTTTGGACCGACTTTGCAATCTCCTTGAGATTCAAATTCATTATTATGCATCAAAGTAAAAGCTTGATTATCGAAAAAAACTAAATTTACTGCAGAGGTAAAAAATGACCAAGCGAAATAATCTTCTATTCTACATTATTATCGAAATGACGCGCAGTGGGTACATAAATGACCAAATAAAACGAAAAACACGCTTTATCTCGAGAGCTCAAATCACCCATGAAGAATATATTGTAACGAAGCACATGCCCGCGAACCCGAACGTCGCGCCTGACCGAAGGCAGCCCGTACACCGGCACCACGCGAAAAGATACTTCGTCGCGAGAATGCACGAATGAATGATTTCGCGTATTTTTCTCGTAGCCTAGGTTTCAGGCCAAGAAGAAGATGAACTGAGCAGACCGAGAACGCAACACCGAGGCCAAAAAAAACGAACCACGGCTCGAGGGTCGACAAGCCTAGGTCGAGCAGAAGCCTGCAGGTCGCGCACGAAAAGCAGTAGCGTCACGCACCGACTGCGCAATCTACTGCGCCGCCGAGAGAGCCGCGGCATGGGCAGATTACCACGAGCCAAGCAAGCGCGAACACGTGTAAAAAAGCAAGCACAAAGTTAACGTAAAAAAGTGTTAAAAAAAGAAACGAGGCGGTTCGCGATTGTGCTAGTCCTCGGCGTAGAGAACTCGCCGACGAGAAGGAAGTGAATTGTAGTGCGAGTGTCGTACGGAAAGTACAGATTGTACGAGTGCCAAGGCCGAGACGAAAAGTGAGGCTAGTTTCTGTGTCAAGAAACGCGGCGCCGATCCGAACTCGATTACCACCTAGGCAAAATAGTGAAAGTTTGCCTCCTTTGATTGCAACCGACCAAGGCGACGATAGCCAAGCTGTTTTGCCAAGGACATCGTCTACGAGAAGAGCCGGCGAAGAGGTTAGCTTATAAGTTACCTAGGTGGTCGGTCGCTTGGCCGTGTGCACGATTGCGTCATCGTGCTCGCGCGTGTATAGAGGGTGTATGCGTGAGGGTGTGAGTCGTCACCGCGGTGGCGAGCTCATTGTGTGTGTGTGTGTGTGTGTGTGTGTGTGTGTGAATAACACGACACGCTGCCGTGTTGCTTTGCCCGGACGAGACGCAGGTGTACGGCGCGGCGTATACGCGTCATCGTGACTTCGGCCACGTGGCTACGGAAGCCTGTAAGTGCCATGCGTCGCCGCGCGCAGAGGGCGAGCGCCGCAAGTGATCGCGCGCGCGTTATCCTTTCTGTTTATTTGTTTCAAGACTCGGAACTGTTGACTTTGATTATTACGTGTCGAATCTTTGATTATTAAGTTGCTCTAACGTTTAGTGTCGAAGTCAAGATAGAACTTTAAGTATCCGATGAAGCCAATAGTGTTTTCTTTAAACTGGAGAATAATTATTTAAACTTTGAGACCTTGCAATTTTATTTTTCTGGTGCTCGTGGTCTAGTATTTGGCGGTAATCCAAAAATTTGCGTGCCGATTATTAATGATCAATTTCAGTTACGTCACGATGTACTAGAATACAATGTATTGTATAAAACTCGAAAAATAACGGATGAAAGTCGTGACAAATTAATAATGAACTATTTCCAAAGTTTATATACATACAAGGAAATTTGTCATTTGCTAGCAGTTAAACATAATTATCATATATCGGAGCGTTCATTGAAAAGAATTTTAAAAAGACTAGGAGTTAGAAGAAAAAATATTGTGGAGAGTGAAACTGAACTTATCGTAAAAGCTCTCATTGAAATTCAGAGCACTTCCAGTTTTAATTTAGGATATAGATCTTTGTGACAACGATTAAAAACAGAATATAAATTAACAGTGAAGAGAGATACTATTCTCAAATATTTAAGAATTATCGACCCAGAAGGAATAGAAGCTCGCTCCAGGTACCGACTAAAGCGTCGACAATATTCTGTGTCCGGGCCCAATCATTTTTGGCACGTGGATAGTCACGACAAAATAAAAAAATTTGGTTTTGCCATACATGGTTGCGTAGATGGTTACTCCAGAAAAGTTATTTGGTTAAATGTAGCTACAACTAACAACAAACCCGAAGTGATAGCGTACTATTATCTCCAATCGTTAATTTCCCATAATTGTGTACCCTGTGTTATAAGAAGTGATAAAGGTACAGAAAATTTTATGATAGAGGTGATACAAATGGCTTTACGTTATCAAGATCAAGACAGTAGAGCAGGGTACAACAGCTTCTTAAAGAGGAAAAGCACAGCTAACGAAAGGATAGAAAAATATTGGAAGCAGCTGCGTAACCATACCACGGAATTTTATATTCGAATTTTTGAAAAAATGCAAGAAATAAGTGATTTTGACGGCTCAAATGTGATCCATATAGAATGCCTTCGTTACTGCTTCGGACCGCTCATTCAACGAGATCTGAATCGAGCCCAAAAAGAATGGAATGAATATAGAGTTTGAAAGCAAAATAATTATAAACCCCCTTGCGGTATTCCAAATATAATTTATTATTGGCCAGAAAAATACGGAGGTAAACCTTTCATAAAATACCCTGACCATGAAAAAATTGAAAAATTGTTCAAAGAATTCACTGTGAAACCGGAGTTGTTCAGTGGAGAAATTCAAACGATCGTTCAATTGATTTTACCTAATATAAATATACCTACTAATATAGAAGCGGCTTATGCATGTTACAAAGAACTTTTAAATAAAATAAATGCACTCAACGCAAACATTTAATTACATCTATTACGCAGAAAATTAAATTTATATTTTGAATGATACATATTTATCGAAATCTTTATATTGATTAAATAAAAAAGCACACACTGATTGCAAAAAAAACTTTTTATTTGGAACTAATTATTTCAAAAAAGCCTAGAAAAACAAAAATTATAACATTCTTTTTCTTTGATTTCAAATGAGTATTATTACTCATATTAGCATACACACAGAGTTCAGATTAGCAGAAAATAATTACTGACTTGCTAAATTCAATTTATTTTTTTCAATTCTATAATTATTATATGCTTTTATTATAATTAAAGATAAGCAGATTTTTATCTCAAAATTTAAATATTAAATCATATTTTTTTCTGAACTGAACTCTGTGCGTAAAATCATTTGTCTATAATAACATATTAATAATTTTTTAAAAATGTTGACTTAGCAAAACAATAAACACACATTATGTCTCTACATGTGTTTATACAGTCAGACTAGTTTTTTACATATAAATATTGACTGTTATTAACACTGTTTTGCTTACGACAAAAATCTATTTTATAGATATTAAAAAATAAGTACTAAATCTCTAATCGCTATCTGATTCTACATCACTTTTCTTTAAAATTCTCAGTGCATCTATTGCTTTTGGTCTTAATTCTACATCATAATTGAAACAATTACTAATTGTTTCGTGCAAGATCGGTGGTAATTGATGAAATGTAAGCTTACATTTACTCTTTAAAATCTGTTAAACTTGCTGGAAGTTGTTATACAGCAATTCTTTAATTTACTTTATACAATTGAATCTTTTTTGTAAGATTATAAAAGAAAATAGTTCGAATGATTTCTTAAAGTCACATAAGCTTGATAAAACTCGAAAACGGCAGAAGAATTAAACATTTATGTTTTTTTTGCCCAATCCGTAGTCTATATAGGTATGTGCTGCGGAGCATCTTCCCATCTCGCTGACCGTTCGATACGCCCGAAGCCCAAGCGACACATTCATTCTGACGCTCTTCTTTTACAGAAGAGGTAGTTGACTCACACGGAGCACGATCCGTTTATAGGATGGCTCTTCGTTCAAGGTACGATCCGTTTATAGGATGACCCTTCATTTACCCAACATTCACGCACAACACTCAGGCTCCCAAGAGCGCCCAGTGGCCTGAGCTCGATGCGCTTAGCTCGTTCGCAACACTTACCACGACAAGGAGTGCACAAATTTATCGTAAAGTTCGATCTCGTCCGTTTTTCTCATTTTATCGAAGGAGATGTTGAAGGAATCATTCGACTGATCTATCTTTCTCTTTTTCGGATTTTCAGTTTGGTCCGCAGCGGCCAAGAAAATATTATACAGATCCTGGTTCTCTAGGTCCTCGTTGATCTTGTCACAGCAGAGGTTCGGCAGTCGGTAATGTATCAACTCCCACATGGGATCCCGTGCCCAGCGCAGAAAAAACCTATTCGACACCAACTCGCATAGGCGGACCGAACAAGCGTCGCGAATCTTGCGAGATAGCTGATTTAATTTTTCCGAATTGACAAGGTCAAAGTAGTCCGAGCACGTTAGTAGCTTTTCCGCACTTTTAGGACTCAACAGTGTCAAGTCATAGAGCGACAGGTCGGATTTGACCATTATTTTTCCCGCTACTCTCTTGAACTTATTACTCGACCTTAATTTACGATGGGACGGCTTTTCGAATAAACCGAAGTCATCGAAAAATTTCATTATCGTTTGCGCGTGGCTACGATCGAATTTGTAGCCTCTGCTGTCGAGAGCTTCGATAACTAAGAGGACGCGACAGGCTAGTTCTAATTTTGAACGATGGAAACCGAATAAAACTTCAAGTTCCCGGTAAAGTGCATTGCCGAAGTAATCCTTAGTGGGAAAAAAAAAGTTGCGAGATCAGAGCCACGATTGAAGAGCAGTTCAATCATACTCGGGGAAATACTCGACACGGCGTACTGCAACGGCGACCGGCCCAAATTATCTAGGGCGTTGATCTGCACCGTTTTCTCTATTCGTCCGTTAATCTTGAAAAATAAATCGAGCATGCCATTATCGGAGCTTTGTTGCAGATCGTGTGCACAGGAGTAAGTCCGTCTGCGTTGCTCGAGTTCGGGTCTGCGCCGCTCTTCAACAGAAATTCGACCAATTTTTTATGGTCGCGCGCAATAGACCAGTGCAGCGCTGTGTTCCCCAGATAGTCTCGCGCGTCGAGTTCGACCACCTTGCGATTCTCGCGGCAGAGCTCAAAGAATCGCTCGGCCAAGTCGTCGTCATGAGCTCGCTGACAAATGACATGCAAAGAAGTCAATCCGTATTTATCTGTCAAGTTCGGATCTGCGTCGCTTCTCAAAAGCAACTCGGCCATATTGCGATAACCACGGCTCAACGCCAACTGCAGCGGCGGATCGTTGACGCAGTCTGACTCGGTAGGAGCGATGCAATCGGGATGAAGGCCGTTCGCAATGAACCGTTCGACGATGTCGTTATTACCGTGTGCACAAGCGATATGAAAGTGAGTCAGTCC
The DNA here is from genome assembly GCA_034770305.1 of Trichogramma dendrolimi. NCBI lineage: Eukaryota > Metazoa > Arthropoda > Insecta > Hymenoptera > Trichogrammatidae > Trichogramma > Trichogramma dendrolimi. The sequence continues at coordinate 882,312 of JAPMIB010000078.1, read as the reverse complement.
AAACTCATCCATGTAATTGACGTCGTAACTGTTGTATATTTCGAAGAGATGAGCAATCATCGGCGAAACATGGTGTCTGGAAGCCAAGTGGAGAGCCGTGGTGCGATGCGCGATAGTCTCGCCTTCGCCATTGACTCGAGATTCATCTTTATACCCGGTGCGAGCTATGAACTGACAAATCATTTCGCCGGGATGCCTCGGGAAATTCGAAACAATCAAATTTTTACTAAATTCAACTGTATTTGTTAGGATCAGCTCAATTTCAGCTCTTGAAAAGATGTCCAAGAGGTTGGGTGTTGAACCAATCCAATTGGAGATTATACCGAGAAAATTTCGCAAAAACTCAGTGGAGTTCGAATCCCGCACCTCTCCACCCAAGCTCTTCAATTTTGCAAGTTGAAGACAATTAGGATCGAAGGGTGAAAACTCCAGCTCGTTGCCGCTGTCGGATGAATAGAATGAATCGTCCACCATTTTGAAAGATATTTTTGTAAAAAGTGTGCACGTGCGAGCTGAACTGTTGCGAGGATGGAACGAGTCGCGATGTCACGACGTGTACGAGGCAATGTCTGAGACAATACTAGTAGCTAATCAGCTGTGCTGCCTATGAGGTAGATAGACTAACTTGGTCGCATGAGCCTCACTAAAACTATTGCACGGCGGAAGGGGGAAAGCATGGAGGGGAGAATGAATTTCGAGAAACTGAGTGCTCAAAGCGTCAGAGAGGGAAATTCGAAATTTTAAAATTCAATAAACAAAAATTCTAACGAAATATTTTTTTTCTTCATTATTAATCATGGGGAATGATATCAGTAAAATTTTCGACATAGAATCATGATTATTTAATTATTAAAATAATATAAATTAATTGTGCGACGGACGGCTGACCCCGGGGTGGGAGAAAGCAGAAATTTACCTGCCGTCAATATGGCGACTGCGCGCGCGATCTACGCCACGGTGGCGAGTGCACATATACCGACGCGACGTGTCACTCACGCAATGCTCCCGGCGACGCGCTTCGTCTTATGTTGCGGACAAGCCACCCCGATGCTATCGGCCCGGATGCCGAATGTCACTCACGAACACACGCCGATACTCCGCTGGCTACGTATCGCCACTGCGATGCTCGTCAATCGGACTCGAGCACACACACACAAACATAAACGCCCGCGACCCGGCAGCCGCGTCGACCAATAACCTCACAAATAATCTTAAAAGTAACCCCAAATCTTCGGCGCCTCGGCGTTGGATCGGCTCCTCTCTTCTCGGCTACAATTGGCCCTCGTCCGGGCGTCGATGATCTGCGTGCGACGACGATGCGCGATTCTGTCCACGTCTGGGCGACGATGTCAACGTGCTTCTGCACGTGTGCACTACTCCACACAGGCCCGACTGGGCGAGACTTGCACTTATCCTGGGTTTCGGCGGCTCGATCCGGCCAACTTTCCTCACGAGCGATTTAATATGCGAGCACGCGCGACACAACCAAGCCCTCCTGGGCGACAACACACACGTTTCACGTCGGCCTTTTCTTTGCCGTCCTCTTCAAGCACAAACTTCTCCCGTACTTCTCCGGCTATAACCTCGAACTTTGTATGCAAAGGATGGTTGCTGTGCGAATCACCCGTCTGCACTTCTTGCGCACTCCGGATAATCTGCCGCGATCTATTGCGCGCCGGCCGGTCTGCTGTCGCGCCGCTCTCCGTCTCACGCGAGGTCTGCGAGAAGACGCCGTTCGCCGCTTAGTTATCTTGTGCCCCGTCACAATTGCTAAACTATTAATATACTTCTACCGCCTACGTTTTTTCTCATAAGAACAAAGGCAGATCAGTAAATTAATAATTAAATTATAACTATGATTCACTGAAAAGAAAAAAATTATTTTATTAACATTTCTACACTGATAGAAATTTACAAACTCCTTCATGAAATCCGCTGTGGTTGGCTCAAGAATTGTAGGATTTCATGAACCAAGACGAAATTTTCCCTGGGACAAGATATATTTCGTCATGCGGCAAGAAAATTAAGAATTCTTGTCGCAGGTAAAATTTCGATTGATACGAGCGCATCATAATATGAAATCATATATGAAATGTAGTTCGTCTCAAGTTGTTGTCTCTATGTCGTCGTTCCTGTGCACGAATCATAGATGGCGTCGTGATGGCGTAGAGTGCGCGCACTGCAAAGGCCACCTTTTACCAGGCTACCACAGGAAAGAAATATATGCACAGAATTTCATAGACAAGAGAGAGAGAAAGAGAGGCAACGATTATTAAATAAAATTTTCTCGAATAGTAGATAGCAGTAAAAATCACAATCGAAACATGTCACTCTTGCAACGCGACTGCTTCACGTCGCCATCTATGATTCGTGCACACGAACGACGACATGTAGACAACAACTTGAGACGAACTACATTTCATATATGATTTCATATTATGATGCGCTCGTATCAATCAAGTGTCAAGTAAAAACTCTGCATGAACCGAGACGAAATTTTACCTGCGACAAGAATTCTTAATTTTCTTGCCGCATGACGAAAAATATCTTGTCCCAGGTAAAATTTCGTCTTGGTCCATGAAATCCTACAATTCTCGAGCCAACCACAGCGGATTTCATGCAGGAGTTTGTAAATTTCTATCAGTATACACATTCATTTTTAAAAATTTAAATCACGTACTTTCGTCGGGCGCTACTCCAAAGAACTATACACTATGTGTAAAACGATTCGTTTCCCAACAGAAAACGTAAACAAAGCCTAATAAGGGCCACCTGCGTGTATAAAATACGCGTTTATAATAATAATAGTATACAGGCTAGCATAGGCTGAGCCCCTTGCTCGCTCTGTTTACGTTTAGTTCTGCGCGCACTGCGCATGGAAGCAGATACTTGCACGCGTGGACTCGGGGTATAAAAACAAGAATAGCGTAAATCCACTCTGCGTTGCGGTGAAATGCCAACACTGTTCGTCAGTGATAAAATTACCCGATGGAGCCTCGAATTTTGTCAACCGTTTGAAAAGAGTGAGCACTTGTTGAAAATTTTTATTTCTTTCTTGTTATTTATGCACTTTTAGTTCAAGTTACCTTGAATTTTTTTAGATTTTTTAATTGCTTCAGGGCTTCAGAATAAATATAGATCAAAAATTGACGTTTATAGCGGGGTGGAGGGTAGGAGGGGGAAGAGGGTCCAAAATTTTGGTTTTGAGACCTTTTTACCGGATGTACTATAACATACCAAAAGTATCGGTGACATACGTGCGGACGAAAATTTAAAAAATTATTATTTTGACCCATATATGTTTATAGCTTTTGTAAAAAAACAAGATATTTCTTCTAGAAAATATACATAATTTCATAAAAAAGAAAATTATATGTTTTATTTTGCGTATACAGACTGTAACAAGAACGGAAAGAAGAAATGAAGAGGCAAAAAAAATGATTGAAGCCTGTGAACTCAGTTTATTTACAGATTTAATAAGTCACGACGCAAGAGGCCAAAAATTACAATTAACATTTCACATCGTAGCATGCATATAACATAATATATTTATTTATTTTCATTTTCAAATTAAATGACCTATCACAGCATTGAAAATGGTCACGATTGCCCATTTTTTATATATTTTCCATTACAATGTATAGTATATTGTATTTATCGCTTGAGTCTTACTCTTACACTATTAGGGGAGGCATTGCTGTTCTTATATATTATCTGATTTTTTGTTCGAGTTCGGGCCCTAAAACATGAGCCCGAACTCTAATAAGAATGATATAATATTCTTACTTTGAATAATAAAGTTTTACATATTGAATCACAATAAAATAAGTTTTCAAATTTAATGAAATTCAATCTTTGTTATAATATAATATTTACATTTTGTCGATTCTTTCTCTCGTATTTATATAATATTAAATGTTATGTACACTCTCGATTTTCTCATCAATTCCCAGATAATATCTTGATGCACTATGCCCACTTTTTGTCCATCAGAATATTAATGAATAAAAAATAAGGGTAAATTTTTGGAGGGAAAAATTTTATTGTTACATTTATTACCAGTATAGTATTTATCGGTTGTAAATTTACCACGAAAATTTTAGTTCATTTTTAAAGTTTTTTTTTTGCCATACGAGGAACATTGATATTCAGTTATAGATACACGTTTGATTTTTTTCACAAATAGATTTCCAGGCATTTAAACTTGACAAATATTATTTCAAAATTTGATCAATGCTACACCGAAGTTCGATTTTTTAAAGATTCTTTTGTTTTCGTTTACGGTTTCTAGAAGTGATTCTCGACAAAATTCGACGACTAACACCAAGAAGTTTTTTTGTTAAAAAAATATAATCTTGTTAAAGCTGGAATTTTTTTGTGCCTCTAAAATATACTTTCATTTTTTTTTCATAATGGTCTTTTGCGATCATCGCGCGCGATCGATGAATCGATTTTTAAATTCGATAGTCGTATTATTATAGTCAACAGTATCCATTCATCTTAGCAAGAAAACATTCAACATCCTTGTATACTCACTCAAGCGAGGAAAATAGGTTTTGGTCAATCTATAGAAATTGGAAGATGATTATTATCAAGACTTTTAATGTTTATGAGATTATATCATTTCCAACGGCACCTAAATATGGTCCTCAGTTTCTTTAGTTAATGTCACACTCTCGCAGTCAGTCAAAAAATCAAATTTCCAATTTAAGTTTTTTTTATTTTTAATTTGAAAATTTCGTTTTTGGACCGACTTTGCAATCTCCTTGAGATTCAAATTCATTATTATGCATCAAAGTAAAAGCTTGATTATCGAAAAAAACTAAATTTACTGCAGAGGTAAAAAATGACCAAGCGAAATAATCTTCTATTCTACATTATTATCGAAAGGACGCGCAGTGGGTACATAAATGACCAAATAAAACGAAAAACGCGCTTCATCTCGAGAGCTTGAAGAATATATGAATTCGACTAGATTAGAATAAAAATCCAAGTCGGTGAATATTATACTTTCTGCGTTTTATATAATATATATCATATATATATAATAAAAAACGTCGTTAAAAAGAAACCATTTGTACGCAGTTTGCTTGATCGACAGTCGCGTGTGTTTGTGTGTATTGCACATTCAGCAGGAAAAAAAATTGTGAAAAAAAGAGACAAGCAATACATATATATATATATATTTATATATATGAGAAAAAGTAGTTAAAAGTCTTAAGCGTTATGCGAAGAGCGCGCACAGAAGCCCGGTGTACACATAGAGGTTTGTACTTTTACATAATTATCATATTTTGACACGAAAAATATTGTCGTTCACAACTGATTTATCTGTCTTTTTTTCTCGCACTCTCAGACTGTTATAATTACACAATAACAGTAGATAGAAGATAGCTTCTTTTTTTTGTTTATCGCTTCATTAATTTTCAACATCATTCTTTTCCATTGATTTTTTTATTCTATCACACGGAGCCTCTCATTAATTAAATATATATAATAACATTTGTGTATCGTATCACGGAGCAGGAGCTCGATTATAGTATACATTAATCGTACGTGTATTATCATTCTCAATATGATTGCAAAGCATTTTTTTTTTTTTAAGTAATTTTTTCCATCAAGGAGCTGCGTAATAATTCGAATTTCATAAGTACGAGGGAATTCGATCGGACAAACCTATAATATCGCGTATTTCATAATGATCGAGCAGCACCTATACTATTACAAGTCGATCTATATCGATATAGATTCGTAACTTTGGCATCAAACATTTTTAATAATTTTTTTTTCCTTTTTCTTAATTCGTTTCGTTACGATGATATACTCGAATACGGGAAGCTTATCGAGGAAGTTTACACGAGACGAGTTTAGCTCGGGGGCAGACCGGAGCCGACCATTGACGCGATCGTCGAAGCCAGACCCTTGGTCGTGGCGACGACGGCGCTCTTGGCGGTGCTCGTCGCGATCGCGGCTGCCTGCTGCAGCGTCACCGGAGACGGAGGCACCAGCGTCGTCGTCGTCGCCGTCGTGGCGTTGGGCGCGGTCTGCAGACAATAAAACATGACGCCGCCGTGGACGCACGAGGCCGAGTCCGAGCCGTTGAATATAAGCAGCAGCAGACCCGAGACTGCGGCGAATATGCCGGCCAGCAGGAGGCTGAGCGCGGGCAGCTTAAGCGGCGACAGGAGGGGCCCCGGCTCGAGGCGCAGATAGCACAGGGCTGGCAGTATGTAGGCCAAGGGAACGGCGGCCAGGATGCCGTTGAGCTCGAGCACGAGGCCGAGGCAGTCCGTCGACATCGAGATGAGATAGGTGGCCAGGATGATGGCGAGAGTGATGACGAGGTACTGGCGATCCGTGCCGCTGATGTACAGGTCGCCGCCACCGCCGCTCATCTCGTCGGTGCCCCGTCGCGCCGTCATGATGACCTGCGCGTACGAAGATTGCGTGAATTATTATTATGATAAGTCAGAGAAATCCTATCTTGTTTAAAATGAACAGCTTTTATGCTAGTTTTTTTGCTTTGGCTTTATGAGCTAGCATAGTGGGCTTTCGATTGCATTTTTCGAAACTCCGAAATTCGAATTATTTACTGACATACAGCTGTTTCCGGTGGGCATTCTATTGTATACTTTGCGTGTTAAATTTAATCTATCCGGAATTTGTCGGGTTTTCCCAAATTTCCCGAGCTTAGTTTTTCGGGTTTACCCTCTTTTCTCGAACTTAGATTTTCGGGGTTTCCCTACGTGACACGTTAAATCACAATTTTTAATATTATTCATGATGCTAAGCGACTCGGTCATTCACTGGTGCGGTTACCCTTCTTGTTAAAATAAAAAATCGCAAAAATTTATTGTTCAAATTTGTATGTTGTTATATCTCGTGAACAATTGATTTTAGAGCAAATTTGCAGAAGTACTTTTTTTATTTAAAATGACCCGAAATTATTAATAACAATATTTTCAAATAAAAATTATTGTTTTTACAATGATTATACATTAAAATTTCTCAAAAACTTTATCAACAGGTGTTTCCAGTTTTCGAGTTAGATCTCCTAGTCTTTGAAACGATTCTATGGATGCGTTTATTTATAATCATGACAAAATAGCGTATTTTCGACATACTAACATACAGAGACTACTACTGTAGTTTCTACCACATATGAAAATCATCGTGTTACTTTCCATGGATAACGTTAATGTCGATTGGCTATTTATATTTCTCAGCCAAAATCTAACTGTTCAATTCAAACATAATAATACGTAGTTAAGCAAGAATAAAAAAATGAAATAACATACCTCGCGAGTGACGAAACACTCGATCGGAAAAGTCAACAGTATGGTACCGCTGAACAATATCCTGGAGAAATTCATCAGATCGTCGGTCCAGCAGTAGTTCTCCATCAGGTCACCCTGCACGTAGCCGGTGAAGGTGGCGTAGCCGGCGATGCCGAAGGCCGACGCGACCACGAACGACGTGAAGAGCGACCAGTGCGTCACCGCGTCCCACTTCTCCTGGCTCGGGCGCTCGATCGAGCCGTAGATCAGGAAGGTGTTGTGATGGCACATGAAGGCGAACGCCATGATGCCCACCGCGGGTATGATGCCCTCGACGTTGCCGAAGCGCCAGGCGTCCTCGTGACTGGGCACCAGGGCCGACATCGTGTCCATGCGCACAAAGATCGCCACGAGGATGAACGCGACGCAGACCAGCGACAGGAAGGAGATCTTGGCGAGGCGCGCCACGTTGCGATAGAGACAGAGCGGAATGACGATGAGCACCGTGGCCAGGAGAATGACGACTTCGCGGCGCATCAGAAAGTTGTCGTGACTGAGGCCCGTAACACGAATCAGCACCTTGGTGACGGTGTCGCCCACCACGACGTTGTACGAGACCATGGCGATGAACGGATAGATGAATTGCAGCGCCGAGAGTATGTAGAAGCCCGGACGGCCGAAGCTGGCGCGCATCAGGCCCTGATAGCTCATCTCGCCGCAGAGGTGGCCGCTGCGCACCATCAGCACGAGCGAGTAGTCGGTGAGCACGGCGACGATGATCAGCAGAGCGATGCCGAGGCCGAAGCCGGCTTGATGCAGGGCGTAGGGTATGCCTGCGGGGATCGATCGATAAATAATTCTCGTATCTTAATATGAACGTAATTATGCGTAAGGAGCTTACCGATGACGCCGCTACCGATTATGGAATTGATGAAGTTGAAACTGGCCAAGGGCAGGCTGGAAAATTTCCCCGACTTGTCCTCCTCCTCGGCCTGTGTGGAAATATCGAGAGGGATTAGTTTTGCGTGTCATTTATAATGGTATATATATCTGTATATCTCCATAAGCCGTAAGCGGGAAGGAAAATTCGACCGAGTGTATAAATATGAAGATACGAATCGCCAAGAACACAGATATTCTCCGGGGCAATATATGTAATAGATTCGTGAATGGTCTGGTAAATTATATGATTTTTATCACCGAGGGCTGTATCGAAAGTGAAATGGAATTTCTCTCCCTCGTGGAAGGCAGCTATATATGCGAGGGTAAAGGCCAGCGCCTAGGAGACGAATGAAAAATAAAGTTCGTTTTTATGTACCTCGAGGGAGAGACCGAGACTGGGTCGATGTAAAATGTATTATTATACATGACGTGGCTCGACTCGCTTGTGCAAGAGTTAAACAATAAAACATAAATTAGGTGACTCGCGGAAAAGTTAAAAGCTTTTTTTTATGATATTGGTATTGTTTGCTAGTGTTGTGTGTATATACTGGTATCTTACCCTTGGCACGGCGGTGGCACCACCTTTTGCGATATCGTTCAGAGAATCTATGGAGCCAAAACTACTGCCACCCTATGTAGTTATTATGTTGTTGTTGTTGTGGTTGTTGTTGTTATTGTTGTTATTGTTGTTATTGTTGTTGTTGTTGGTAAACACGTGTGTGTGTGTGTGTATTGTGTGTCCATGTATGTGCGTGTCCAATTGGTACAAGTTGTTGTACATATAAGATTAAAAAATCAAAGCTATCTAACAACTGTAGCTTATCCGACTAAAAGTTATGATTATTAAAATCAATGAAACAAATTAAAAAAGGTTGTAAATTATATTTTGTTTTATAAAAAGGTTGTCCAACAATTTTTTTTATAATTTTTTTTATAATTTTTTTCGTGCTTTGCTATGTGAGTGCTACCACATCTCTTGCTTTTTTATATTTATACATAAATATGGCCGACTCTCTGGGAAGTCGAATGACCAAAAAAAATTTTGTTCTGCAAATATGAAAAACTTCTTGTTTTCGATGTCAGATTTGTCCCAAAAAAATTTTAGAAAAATTGTATGCCAAAGTCATTGGAGCTATCTAAAAGGCTTTTAAGTCTAGAAGCGTATAGAGTGGAAAAAACTTAACGAAAACAAGAAATCTAATCGAGTTTGAATAAGAATTCAGAAAAAAATAATTTCAAAGTGATTGGAGCAACCTGCGGGTTATACGACGTAAACAACTTGAATAAACGAAAAACAAGATCTAATCGAGTTCGAACCTGACTTGTTTTTCCTAAACTATGTAAAAAGCTTCCTAAAAGTGTCAACTACTGCCTGATAAATTTTTGGAATGGATCTTAAAGTTTAACGCAATGTAGACAACAATATGTGTCAAAAACATGCAAAAAAGGTCTAAAAATGGCTGTTTTTGGTAATTTTAGGCATTTTGGGCCTATTTTTGACGTTTTTGCACGTTTTTCGCCACATAATGTTGTCTACATTGCGTTAACCTTTCAGATCCATTCCAAAAATTTATCAGGCAGTAGTTGACACTTTTAGGAAGCTTTTTACATAGTTTAGGAAAAACAAGTCAGGTTCGAACTCGATTAGATCTTGTTTTTCGTTTATTCAAGTTGTTTACGTCGTATAACCCGCAGGTTGCTCCAATCACTTTAAAATTATTTTTTTCTGAATTCTGAATTCAAACTCGATTAGATTTCTTGTTTTCGTTAAGTTTTTTCCACTCTATACGCTTCTAGACTTAAAAGCCTTTTAGATAGCTCCAATCACTTTGGCATACAATTTTTCTGAAAATTTGGACAATTTTCAACAAAAAAGCTCGTAGTCACTTTTATTTTCCAATCATTCTACTCTAGTCTAGGAATTATTTGAATATTTGTGATTTTTCATGAATTAACAAAAAACGCTAAAATGGCAATACGGGCCTCCGAAAAAGTGTTATAGAAGGCCCCATTTTTTCTTACATTTTTTTGGCCTTTCAACTTCACAGAGAATCTGCCATATCTTAATAATTAGAGTAGGAGGAGGAGGAGTAAAGGAATTTTTTAATGATAACACAAATATCAATTAAATTTTAAGAATTTATTATTTTCTTGTTATACAAACTTGCTGGAAGTTGTTATACAGCAATGCTTTAATTTACTTTATACAATTGAATCTTTTTTGTAAGATTATAAAAGAAAATAGTTCGAATGATTTCTTAAAGTCACATAAGCTTGATAAAACTCGAAAACGGCAGAAGAATTAAACATTTATGTTTTTTTTGCCCAATCCGTAGTCTATAGGTATGGGCTGCGGAGCATCTTCCCATCTCGCTGACCGTTCGATACGCCCGCAGCCCAAGCGACACATTCATTCTGACGCTCTTCTTTTACAGAAGAGGTAGTTGACTCACACGGAGCACGATCCGTTTATAGGATGGCTCTTCGTTCAAGGTACGATCCGTTTATAGGATGACCCTTCATTTACCCAACATTCACGCACAACACTCAGGCTCCCAAGAGCGCCCCGTGGCCTGAGCTCGATGCGCTTAGCTCGTTCGCAACACTTACCACGACAAGGAGTGCACAAATTTATCGTAAAGTTCGATCTCGTCCGTTTTTCTCATTTTATCGAAGGAGATGTTGAAGGAATCATTCGACTGATCTATCTTTCTCTTTTTCGGATTTTCAGTTTGGTCCGCAGCGGCCAAGAAAATATTATACAGATCCTGGTTCTCTAGGTCCTCGTTGATCTTGTCACAGCAGAGGTTCGGCAGTCGGTAATGTATCAACTCCCACATGGGATCCCGTGCCCAGCGCAGAAAAAACCTATTCGACACCAACTCGCATAGGCGGACCGAACAAGCGTCGCGAATCTTGCGAGATAGCTGATTTAATTTTTCCGAATTGACAAGGTCAAAGTAGTCCGAGCACGTTAGTAGCTTTTCCGCACTTTTAGGACTCAACAGTGTCAAGTCATAGAGCGACAGGTCGGATTTGACCATTATTTTTCCCGCTACTCTCTTGAACTTATTACTCGACCTTAATTTACGATGGGACGGCTTTTCGAATAAACCGAAGTCATCGAAAAATTTCATTATCGTTTGCGCGTGGCTACGATCGAATTTGTAGCCTCTGCTGTCGAGAGCTTCGATAACTAAGAGGACGCGACAGGCTAGTTCTAATTTTGAACGATGGAAACCGAATAAAACTTCAAGTTCCCGGTAAAGTGCATTGCCGAAGTAATCCTTAGTGGGAAAAACAAAAGTTGCGAGATCAGAGCCACGATTGAAGAGCAGTTCAATCATACTCGGAGAAATACTCGACACGGCGTACTGCAACGGCGACCGGCCCAAATTATCTAGGGCGTTGATCTGCACCGTTTTCTCTATTCGTCCGTTAATCTTGAAAAATAAATCGAGCATGCCATTATCGGAGCTTTGTTGCAGATCGTGTGCACAGGAGTAAGTCCGTCTGCGTTGCTCGAGTTCGGGTCTGCGCCGCTCTTCAACAGAAATTCGACCAATTTTTTATGGTCGCGCGCAATAGACCAGTGCAGCGCTGTGTTCCCCAGATAGTCTCGCGCGTCGAGTTCGACCACCTTGCGATTCTCGCGGCAGAGCTCAAAGAATCGCTCGGCCAAGTCGTCGTCATGAGCTCGCTGACAAATGACATGCAAAGAAGTCAATCCGTATTTATCTGTCAAGTTCGGATCCGCGTCGCTTCTCAAAAGCAACTCGCCATATTGCGATAACCACGGCTCAACGCCAACTGCAGCGGCGGATCGTTGACGCAGTCTGACTCGGTAGGAGCGATGCAATCGGGATGAGGCCGTTCGCAATGAACCGTTCGACGATGTCGTTATTACCGTGTGCACAAGCGATATGAAAGAGTCAGTCCAAACTCATCCATGTAATTGACGTCGTAACTGTTGTATTTCGAAGAGATGAGCAATCATCGGCGAAACATGGTGTCTGGAAGCCAAGTGGAGAGCCGTGGTGCGATGCGCGATAGTCTCGCCTTCGCCATTGACTCGAGATTCATCTTTATACCCGGTGCGAGCTATGAACTGACAAATCATTTCGCCGGGATGCCTCGAGAAATTCGAAACAATCGAATTTTTACTAAATTCAACTGTATTTGTTAGGATCAGCTCAATTTCATCTCTTGAAAAGATGTCCAAGAGGTTGGGTGTTGAACCAATCCAATTGGAGATTATACCGAGAAAATTTCGCAAAAACTCAGTGGAGTTCGAATCCCGCACCTCTCCACCCAAGCTCTTCAATTTTGCAAGTTGAAGACAATTAGGATCGAAGGGTGCAAACTCCAGCTCGTTGTCGCTGTCGGATGAATAGAATGAATCGTCCACCATTTTGAAAGATATTTTTGTAAAAAGTGTGCACGTGCGAGCTGAACTGTTGCGAGGATGGAACGAGTCGCGATGTCACGACGTGTACGAGGCAATGTCTGAGACAATACTAGTAGCTAATCAGCTGTGCTGCCTATGAGGTAGATAGACTAACTTGGTCGCATGAGCCTCACTAAAACTATTGCACGGTGGAAGGGGGAAAGCATGGAGGGGAGAATGAATTTCGAGAAACTGAGTGCTCAAAGCGTCAGAGAGGGAAATTCGAAATTTTAAAATTCAATAAACAAAAATTCTAACGAAATATTTTTTTTTCATTAGCAATCATGGGGAATGATATCAGTAAAATTTTCGACATAGAATCATGATTATTTTAATTATTAAAATAATATAAATTAATTGTGCGACGGACGGCTGACCCCGGGGTGGGAGAAAGCAGAAATTTACCTGCCGTCAATATGGCGACTGCGCGCGCGATCTACGCCACGGTGGCGAGTGCACATATACCGACGCGACGTGGCACTCACGCAATGCTCCCGGCGACGCGCTTCGTCTTATGTTGCGGACAAGCCGCCCCGATGCTATCGGCCCGGATGCCGAATGCCACTCACGAACACACGCCGATACTCCGCTGGCTGCGTATCGCCACTGCGATACTCGTCAATCGGACTCGAGCACACACACACACACACACAAACATAAACGCCCGCGACCCGGCAGCCGCGTCGACCAATAACCTCGCAAATAATCTTAAAAGTAACCCCAAATCTTCTGCGCCTCGGCGTTGGATCGGCTCCGCTTCTCGGCTACAATTGGCCCTCGTCCGGGCGTCGATGATCTGCGTGCGACGACGATGCGCGATTCTGCCCACGTCTGGGCGACGATGTCAGCGTGCTTCTGCACGTGTGCACTACTCTACACAGGCCCGACTGGGCAAGACTTGCACTTATCCTGGGTTTCGGCGGCTCGAACCGGCCAACTTGCCTCACGAGCGATTTAATATGCGAGCACGCGCGACACAACCAAGCCCTCCTGGGCGACAACACACACGTTTCACGTCGGCATTTTCTTTGCCGTCCTCTTCAAGCACAAACTTCTCCCGTACTTCTCCGGCTATAACCTCGAACTTTGTATGCAAAGGATGGTTGCTGTGCGAATCACCCGTCTGCACTTCTTGCGCACTCCGGATAATCTGCCGCGATCTATTGCGCGCCGGCCGGTCTGCTGTCGCGCCGCTCTCCGTCTCACGCGAGGTCTGCGAGAAGACGCCGTTCGCCGCTTAGTTATCTTGTGCCCCGTCACAATTGCTAAACTATTAATATACTTCTACCGCCTACGTTTTTTCCCATAAGAACAAAGGCAGATCAGTAAATTAATAAGTAATTATAACTATGATTCACTGAAAAGAAAAAAATTATTTTATTAACATTTCTACACTGATAGAAATTTACAAACTCCTTCATGAAATCCGCTGTGGTTGGCTCAAGAATTGTAGGATTTCATGAACCAAGACGACATTTTTCCTGGGACAAGATATATTTCGTCATGCGGCAAGAAAATTAAGAATTCTTGTCGCAGGTAAAATTTCGATTGATACGAGCGCATCATAATATGAAATCATATATGAAATGTAGTTCGTCTCAAGTTGTTGTCTCTATGTCGTCGTTCGTGTGCACGAATCATAGATGGCGTCGTGATGGCGTAGAGTGCGCGCACTGCAAAGGCCACCTTTTACCAGGCTACCACGGGAAAGAAATATATGCACAGAATTTCATAGACAAGAGAGAGAGAAAGAGAGGCAACGATTATTAAATAAAATTTTCTCGAATAGTAGATAGCAGTAAAAATCACAATCGAAATGTCACTCTTGCAACGCGACTGCTTCACGTCGCCATCTATGATTCGTGCACACGAACGACGACATGTAGACAACAACTTGAGACGAACTACATTTCATATATGATTTCATATTATGATGCGCTCGTATCAATCAAGTGTCAAGTAAAAACTCTGCATGAACCGAGACGAAATTTTACCTGCGACAAGAATTCTTAATTTTCTTGCCGCATGACGAAAAATATCTTGTCCCAGGTAAAATTTCGTCTTGGTCCATGAAATCCTACAATTCTCGAGCCAACCACAGCGGATTTCATGCAGGAGTTTGTAAATTTCTATCAGTATACACATTCATTTTTAAAAATTTAAATCACGTACTTTCGTCGGGCGCTACTCCAAAGAGCTATACACTATGTGTAAAACGATTCGTTTCCCAACAGAAAACGTAAACAAAGCCTAATAAGGGCCACCTGCGTGTATAAAATACGCGTTAATAATAATAATAGTATACAGGCTAGCATAGGCAGAGCCCCTTATTCGCTCTGTTAACGTTTAGTTCTGGAGCCGACGGGGGGTCGGATCGGCCACGTGAAAAAGATTGATGAAGCCATGTTATTTTTATGTATTCTCCACGTGATTCAAAAATAAAAATTTGGAATATTGAATTCTAGTCCGAGTGCCTACCAACCATATAAGATAATTTATTAATAATAATCTGTAAATTTCTATATGTATTTATTGAGCCCAGTTTCTTATTATTAATGACATGAGCATGAACTCTGTCAATGTAAATGATTAAAAATGAACTTAAAAAATTCCCATAATAAAAGATAATAAAAAATACAAAATTAGTGAATAAATTTTGTCAGACAAGATTAAATAGTCATTGCAAATGTTATTCGTAAAGTTTATTGAAAAGATCCGATTGATATTAGTAAATTTTTTGGCCTCACTATTTCGGCACTATTTGTTAATAAAAAGCCGCGGTTGATGAGAAAAACTTCCTAACGAATATCCGTCAGACTGGGCTTAATAAATACATACAGGGTTCGTTGTTAATAAACCATCTTATACGTCGCTGGATTCGATCGCAAAAAAAACAAATCTCAAATTATGCGTCTTTCCGACCCACCCGATACGTTTATCACGTGGAAGTGCACGCGTCCACGCGTGCCTTGTTAAGCGTGAGGTCAAAAATCAAAACCATACATCATAAATACAAATATATGCGAGTAAAAAAAGGGCTGCACTCACGCGACGAGCCGTCGTAGCTCGTCAGTCACGCGACGATGTATTTTATGTACAGTCCTATATCACAGCCCAGCGAGAAAGTCTTTTTTTTCAATTGGAGCCTCGCGCACCCACACCCCCGCGAGAATAATATAATTGCGACGCATTATAATTGCACTGCGGAGAATCGTTTTTAGGCTTACTTATATACCGCGTATCGCATGCACGTACCGTCGGAGATACGCTGCGGGTCGGCCTTGACTCGACAAACTTTTGAGGGCTGAGAAAAAAAAATGCTCGATGTCTCGAGTGCGAACGATCGCGTGGCCAACGGCAGCTTATACGCCGTAGCGCATGCAAAGGTCGCCCGCGAAGTTGTTGCCGTCCGTTGCGCCTATGATTATATGCACGTGCGCCTCTGCAGCTCTCCTCCGCACCAACCTGTTGATACACCGACTATAACGTTGAGCCTCTCGCCTGCTTCTTAGTGGCCTATCCGTATACGTTTAATACGTAAAACGAACTCGCTTAATTTTTTTTTTTTATTTCTTCGTACTTTGCAACTTCTGTGCCCGAGAATTCGAAATAACTATATATATACGTCATTGTTGCATATACTTTCGCGCCGCAAAAGGCAGACGAGAGAGGAGCGGCGCGTGGGAGCCTCTACACACCGACGTTTTTCTTCTTCTTTTTTTTTACCGTACACATTAGCGCACGCTCGAAGCCACGTTTCGACGTCGCATATATAGCGGTACGCACGGTGGTGCACGCCTTTTGAGTTTTTCACGCACTGCTAATTTTTCTTCCACGGCATAAAATGGTGGCTCGTGTATACGTATTATAGCCTCGGAAAATCATATCGACTCTTTTTCCTTTTGTGTGTCGCTCGAACTTGGCGTAGAGGCGATTGGTCGAGAGTCGCGAGATCGATATCTTATACGTACAAGTATGTGTGTGTGTGTGTGTGTGTATGAGTGTGTATTACGCAACGAGATATTTTCCCAATGATCTGCGGTTGTGTGTGCATAGTATATATGAAACTCGCCAAGAAGGAATTTAATATAAGTTTATAAAAATGTGTGTTCCTCGTATACGAGATGCAGCTCGTTCGCGCTTACGGTTTTATGCCGTGCTGCAGCGCTTTTATAAATTTATTCTTTTCTTTTTTTTTTTTTTTTTCATTTTATCGCCACAGCCAAGGAAGAAAGACTTTTCGCTACTACGTCCCCGAGTTTATAACAATAATAATGATGATAAAATAGTACAGTTCGAGCTGAGCAGTAGTGCATACATACAGCAGTCGTGCTCGCCGTAGAGAGTTCTCACTCCTCGAGGAGCATAATATAATACTATATGTGCATTGAAGTCATTTTGCAATTTATATATATTATACCGTATGTATATACCAACGCGAAGCACACGTCGTCAAAGTCGAGTCGAAGTTTGCCTCGAAGCCTCCAGTTTCTGACCCGTGATGCAGCTTTTAATTATAATTGAATTCGGTGCTGCTCTCATCATCGGCAACAGCACCAGCTGCTGCGGTTAAGACAATAACAATGGTCGAACGACGTTTTCGTATATATACTCGTGTGTGTGTGTGCATGTGTAGGGATGTCATCGTTTATAACTTGGCCAACTTCATATACATCGTATATGCACTCGAGGTTTTCGTTTTCCAATACAATGTGTATCGATATTGCATACAATTAAAAAAAGCCACCCACGCAGGAACTGTGACTTTTGCGATGTGCAATCGTTTGTTCGTCGAAAAAAAGGCCTCCCCCCGCCCGCGGACTGTATATAAATAAAATGGATCTCGCGTATCGATTTTTCCATGTATACACGTGTATATATTTGCACAGCTGTTTGTTGCTGATGTCATTGCGACACACATAATACGGACACTGTACATAATATTCGCGGCGCTGTCAAAGGCAGACGATTTACAGACATAATAAATTTTCGTATACACATGTGTAGTAATATATGTGGTACGTAGATGCGTGAGCAAAGAGTCGAAGGCTCCGATTACATATGCACGGAGAACCGGCCCCACGCATACGCTCGCACACACACACACCTTCTCGTGTACAGCAGCAGCAGCAGCTTCGATCGGTAATGTATTCACATGCTTCTATGCTCGTATAGATATGTATGTTGCTAACCGAGGTTGTCTAACAAAAAAAGAAGAAGAAGAAGAAGAAGAAGAAAAAAAAGAAACATAAGAATCATCGCGTTGAATAGTGACAACGCGGCTCCTGTCCATCGTATTATGCACCGCCACACACACACATAAATACTCCGAGCTCTCCGAGACGTGCGCGAGCGATAACGATATATCGCTCACCTCGTTATCAACTTTATAAATTATTACAACATTGTGTATCATATGTAGGTATTATATTATGTACGAAGGCGATTCGCCGTTGTGGAAACTCGACTATATGCACAAAGCACAGCGCGCACAGAGAGAGAGAGAGAGAGAAACACTCGAGTGCAACGAACTTTTCCTTTCTCTTTACCTCCGATCTTTTTTTTTTTTATCATTCCATATTATAATGAAAAAAAAAAGTCTCTCTCGGGCGCACAGACGACGATAGTTCTGAACGCACACGGTGCGCTACACGACGATGGGGTGGGGTAAAAGGGTAAAGCGCACGTATGTATATAAGTGCTCAAAGGCTTAGACACGATATCGCGTATAATAATAATAATAATAATGTACTCACGTCGTCGAAGGGCTTCCTCGGCGCGTTGCTGCCTCCCATGGCTGCTGCGATGCCTCCTACGCCAGACGCAGCAGCTTGGGAAGAATTAACGGGGGCTGCCGTCGTCGACGAGGGTGACATGCCAGCCGCGTCCAGTATGTAACTGCGCTCGTTCATCGCCGCCGCCGAGGATGGCACGGCCGACATCGTCCTAGTCCTATTTGCTCGAGGGATATAATATAATGTATATTATATACCACCCACAGTAGCAGTGGAAGCAGCAGCCGCTGATCGACCGTCTTCCGTTATCCGCGCGCGCGCGCGCCTGCCTGCCTGCCTATGTATACACGAGAGAAATATATAGGAGGATCCTTCCTGTATCGCGTTGTGTATCTCCCTTCTCTTTTTATTTTATCCTCGTTATGATCTATAGAGCCTGTCGTTGTTATTATTGTCCGCAGCTGTGTGCAGTTCAACCCGTATACACGATAATATAAACTGCTATAATAAAATGGAGTATTGTTGTTGTTGTTGTTGTTTGTTGTTGTCTCCTGCCTGCTCTCGACGAAGCGCGAGCTACACTACGCGCGCACGAACGGCTGCCACTGCTGCCGAGCTCTCTCTGTCGCTGTACACTCTGTATCTATATGTGCGCACGTACGTACGTACACGCTCGCGTACAACTACACGCGTATTCGCGCACAATATAGATAGAGGTGTACGTACGAAGCGAGAGGAGGAGGAGGAGAAGGAGGTGGGGAGGAGGACTCGGAGTTGAAAGTCGAGCGCAGAAGCAGAGAGATCCGAGACCCGTTATAGTCTGCGTATACAGCAGCGATGATCGGAGCTTTTCGTTTCTATTCGGCTTAGCGAGCACATCAATGGTCGATTCTTTCGGTGACGAATCCAAAAAGTGTTCGAATACATTTTTCGATGACGAAATGAAAAGCTTAAAAAATAGCAGAAATTAGTTTTTTCAACGCTGTTTTATAACGTTTTTCAATACTTTCGCATTTTTTTCTCGACAAGACATTACAGACATCGGTACATTTAGAAAGCTCAGTGAATTTTTCACCGAATGAAAATCAGGAACAGACTTGATTTGATTCGATTTTGAATCATATGTTTCTTTCTGCAAGCTTAATACTACTAGTACTGAGTGGAAAAGCTCGCTCTCGTACTTTTTTTCCTGAATCGCTCTACAGATGAGCTTGGAATTACCATAACGATAATGAAATTCGGAAAAATGCGAAAAAGGATCGTACAAGACCCCAAATTTTTCCAATAATTTTTCGGGAAATTTCTTTTATCGGAAAACATATTTGTTTTTCATACTTGTGGGAAACATTTTTTTCGGTCGCTCGATTTCTCAGAGAATCTACCATATATAAATATTATATACACGTATACGTGTAAATGAATGTGTGTGTGTGTACGTAAGTTTTAACGCCAGGCTCTCTCGTTTTCGCTCTCGTGGGCGCGCATTTTATTGATCGATCGCCTCCGCCGTCGCGGCGCAAAGCCCAAAGCTCGGCAGATTCTCTTCTTTTTTTTTTCGTATACCAGTGTGTAAGTATACGTGTGTGTAGGACTATGTGTGTGTGTGTGTGCAAATATGATACATGCGTGACGTGACGTGTGACACTTGTTACTACTACTCCTACTGCTGCTACTGCTGCTGCTGCTGCGAAGATCGAGACGTATTTTCACGTGCAGGATATCGATTTCTCATTCGTATAGTGGATCGATATTACGGTATGAATTCGAGAGTCTATAGCAGCAGCAGCCGCTTTTTTGCGTATCGAATGACAAGTGGTCGCGCGCAATTTTTGTATTTTCCCGCACTCGCGCACAGTGGCAGACGCCGGAGTTTGCGAGACCAGCCGACAGAGCGAGCGAGCGAACAGTCCCGACACGGCCGACTGCTGGCTGCTGCCTGCGTGACGTATTCTGCATTTTGACTTACCGAATCAAAACACAGCTGGTTGCGGGATCGAAAAATGATCTCGCCGCGGCGATGAGATGAATCTTTGTTACCGTTGACGCGATATCCGTGTGTGTCATTCTTGTGTGCTCTTTGAACAACAACAACAACTGTGTGTCTGTGTGCGTGTGTGTGCGTGCGTGCGTGTGCGAGTGCAGCAGCAGCATGAGCGAGACGAGGTCGCGCGAGGACGTGGTGGTCAACGACCATGACAGCGACGACCACAACGAGGAGGAGCAGCAGCCGATGCCGATGCCGCAGGATCTCGAGGACGATCTCGTGCAGGACGTGCTCAAGACCGGCACCGATCTCAGGGAGTACTCGGCCGAGATCGAGAGGCAGCTGACCGACGCCGAGAACAGCACCATCGAGAGCATCGTCAAGGAGGCCGAGAACATCGCCCTGCTGCACACTCAAGTCACCGAGTGCGACTCCATCTTGGAGGTTACTATATTTGTCAACTATTTTTTTTTTTTTTTTTTTGCAGTCGATTACAGTTTTAGGCAATGTTTTATTCGTGTGCGTTGAATTGCAGCAAATGGAGTCCATGCTGCTGGGCTTTCAGTCGAGCTTGGGCAGCATCATCAGCGAGGAGATCCTGTCGCTGCAAAAGAAATCCATAACCATGAGCCAGCAGCTGACCAATAGACAGATGATTCGTGCACCGCTCAGCCAATTCATCGAAGACATGACTGTATCCGACAGCCTCATAAAGTGAGTGTTTTCAGCTCATAGGCATTTGAAATATATTTTATTTTATCCTATCGATTGCTTGCAGAGGTATTATGGATGCACCGGTAACGGAGACAGAGTTCACATCCAGTCTTGAGATTCTCAATCACAAGATCAACTTTATGAAGGAGCAGAGCTTCAAAGAGACCAAAGCTTGCTTCGACGTGAAGGATACTTTGGAGAAGTTGAAGCTCAAAGCTATTGCCAAAATAAAGAAGCTATCTTCTGGAGCAGATTTATAAATTCAGAAAACCAATGACTAATTTTCAAGTGCCTCAAAATAATATGCTGAAACATAAACTGTTCTTCGAATTTATCCTAGCCAACGAAAGAAACATTGCCGAAGAAATTTGCGCAGAGTACATCGATACTATGAGCAAAATTTATTACTCTTACTTCAAATCCTACTGTTCTAGACTGAAAAAACTGCAGGTGAAAATTGCTCTTGATATAAATGTCGGATTGAAGAATGTTTCAATATTTATTTGTCTTTTCTTTTTAGTTTGATGAGAATCCATCAAAAGATGACTTGATGGGAGTTGAAGATACAGCAAGCAGAGGCTTATTTCACAAATCCCACTTGAAGCATCGAGGAACAGTATTTTCTATAGGTGCTAGAGGAGAAGTTTTATCAACACAATTAGAATTACCAATTATAGTTCCACATACGGCATCTAAAACAAAGTATCATTATGAAGCTCTATTCAGGAGTGAGCAATATGCCCTTGTTGATAATGCATGCAGAGAGTACTTATTTCTTGTTGAATTTTTCAAAGTCAGAGGATCCCAAGCTCTAGAAATATTCAATCAAGTTGGTATCATTTACTTTGATCTACTTTATACAAAGTCAATTTTATATTAATTCTGGTATCTAATTGACAGGTAACAGGAAAAACGTTAAATTTGCTGAAAAAAAATCTACAATCATTTGTTGATGACAGTTATGACGCCATAGCTTTATTTTTGTGTTTACAACTTGTTATGAGGTATCAATTAATGTGCCACAAACGTGCCGTACCAGCACTGGACAAGTACTGGGACCAGATGACAGCAACCATTTGGCCTAGGTAAGAACTTGATTGTTTTGGTTACTTGTACATTACAATTAATTTTTCCTCTTACATTTCAATGTTTTATTTTTTCAGATTTGAATATGTATTCAGGATGAATATCCAAAGTATTAAGGAATGTGATCCCATGAAGTTTCCTGCTAGAGAGACAGGGCCTCACTATGTAATAAAAATTTTTCGTGCACTTCTTGATTTTTTTTTTAAAATCATTGAAAACTAATCGTTAGAATTTTTTAGATTACTAGAAGATATGCAGAATTTAGTGCAGCTATGATTGGCGTTGGAGAGGGTTTCCCATGTGAAGGTGCTACACAATTATTAGCTGAACTGCGTGAAGCTGTGCAATGTTTCCTATTAAGAATGGCTGCCATTTTTCCTCAAAGAATCCAGCAACTAATTTTTCTCATTAACAATTATGACTTGGTTCTTGGAGTGCTGATGGTATGGAAAATTTCTACATTATCCAAAGTCAATAATTACTAATTACTATAGCAAAATTGCCATATAAATAATCTTAAATCCAATAGGAGAGAACGAGAGACAACTCGAAAGAAGCGGAGAGTTTCAAAGAGCAACTGAACGCCAGATCGACCGAGTACGTCGAGGAGATCTTGAGTCCGCACTTCGGCGGCATTATACAACTCGTCAAAGAATTCGAGGCTCTCATTGAGAAAGGCCAAGCGGACGATCTGAAGAGGCAAGAGAGCAAAGCCCTGTCGCTGGTGCAGTCTTTCACCAACAACTGGAAGCGAGCATTGGAGGAGATCAACCGCGACGTGCTCAAGTCCTTCCCGAGCCTCATCTTGGGCACGTCCCTCGTCCAGCGCGCCATGACGCAGCTCGTCCAGTATTACCACAGGTTTCACAAAATTCTGCCCGCCAACGTGCGGCCGCAATTGACCAATATCCACCACATAATGATCGAAATTAAAAAATACAAAACGAGCTACTAATTTTTCGTGAAAAACGAATCGTAGACTATTACTGTTAAAACCACTGCAACTCGACGTTTTACGTTTTTCAAAGATCTTATTTATTAATTGTACATAAAAAAAAAAAAGAAGGCGAGCACGATTGATTGCAATGTTAAAATTTGTGAAAGTATCGGTTGAAAAATTAATTTCCGACGTTAAATACCGACGTAAAAACGATAGGCTCTTAGTTTTTATACTCGCAAAGTTAAGATTTATAATATTCTCTCGCTGAGCGGCGTTGATTTGATATAAAACGTATATGTAAATACCAGCGTCTTCAATATATTATATTATATTAAATTATATTATATACATTAAGTATAATGGGTGAATTGTAACGTGAAGGCCGTTTTATGGCTATTTTCACGCTAAATAAAACCAAGAGTAAAAATTAATAAAAAAAATGATTCTGTACACTTTATTTATAAAATAATACACATAAAATTTCCATTAAATCTACGATGAGTGTGTATGTGAGTGTGTAATCTTGTGTGTTTATGCGTGTCTGCAAGATGCGTGTGAATGTTTGTTCATGTTTATTTATTTATTTTTTTTATTATTATTTTTCAAGTAAGTGTGTTACATACGAATAAAAATAGCACACACGCGCGCGCGCGCGCTCGCTCGCACACGCACACACGCATTACCGTCGCTTGTGCGCGTGTTTTGCTTTTCTCTCTCTCTCTCTCTCTCTCTCTCTCTGTGAATCTCTTTCGCGAATTAAATTTAAAAAAAAAATAAGTAAAATTGCACGCGCGCGCGTGCCTCCGTACAACGAAAATTATATTATCGTAATTTTATTTAAAAACGATTACGGTTAGAGGTTTGTAATACTAATGAGGTAAATCAATCGAGAAAACGCTATGCCGGATTTTCTTTCCTTTCTTTTTTTTTTCTCTCTTTTCTCAATTGCGTCTACACGCACACACACACGCACTGCTCGCTGCGTCGCGTGCGTGCGCGCGTCTTGTAACATCCTGTATATGGCATTATGACGTACATTTATATATATTTTATTTCATCGCCGCAACCCAATTTTCTCTATTATATTTAATCCTTTTGCTTTCCTCTCCTACTTCTCGGACACGTACAATACGTATAAAACACATAGCGCGACAAAGGCCTTTTTCGTTGTGTGTGATCGTTCGTTTGTTTTCTTCTCTCTCTCTCTTGCTTAATTATAATTTTTTTCTTTCTTTTTTCTACACGATTTTTTTTGTCTCCTTCGATGTCGACGGTGGTGGTGGTTGGCAGTGCTGCTGTCGTAGTTGCTGCTGCTGCCCGCAACACTCACATAACGGTGTCGATGGCGTGCAGTACCCCATTCGTCGCCGGCACGTTGTACGTGATTATGTGTCCTTCGTTAACTCTAATGCGACCTGTGTGTACGAGCGAAAACAAACAGAGAGAAAAACAATTATAATAATAGTATGCACACGTAGACGTGGGTAAAAGTTTTTTTTTTTTTTTTTTTGCTGATTTTATAATCTAAAACCGTCTTTCGGTGAAAATACATAATGAAATCTGTTCGTTTTTTTTTCTCTTTCTTTTCTTTTTTTTTTTTTTTATAAAGATCGTGCTCAACGACTCGGTAAATAAAAAAGAAAAAAAAATTGAACAGATTTATTAATTAAAAGCCATAAACAAAACTGCAATGTCTTCGAGCTAGGCGTACCATGAAAGTGTATAACTGCGCGCGCTCCCCACCTAGCCGAGCCGAGCCGAGCGCGTTTAATGTATCGTGGCGAAAACGCTCCGCGCGCGCATAGATAAATCGCCACCACGCGCGCGCGCGGCTTATAACACTTTCTTTCGTGATTTAAGCGCCGATTAAAAATTACGTGTATATACAGCGCATATTTATTTGTATATTTATTTCGTGGATTTTTCACCGAGCTTTTCGGGCGCGACGCTGCAGCAGCAGCAGCAGCTGCCGAGCACGTTCGAGAATTTCCCTTTCGCCCCGCGGTCAGGGCATGGGCCAACAACAACACGAACGAGGTCTTTCTCTCCGTCTACTCGTGGGTTCCAGCCGCGAGATTTTATCGAATCGCCTGCACGCTGAGGGCTACATATATTCATGAGCAGCGACGCCCGCGCGAGCAAGTAGGTTGATTGTTAGTTCCAGTCCGTTGCTGCGCGAGGCAGCAACCGATTCGTTTCGCGAGAGGTGCTGCCCGACACAGACAGAGAGAGAGAGAGAGAGAGGTATTATATAGCGTTTATTTTTTTTTTCTCTCTCTCTGTCTACTCCTGGAAAAGTCCACAACGATCGCGGAAGAATCCCCGCAAAATTTTTTTCTCGTACATTATAAATCGTCGTCGCTTTGTTTATTATATTCTCTCTGATCGATTGCATACCGTCGTCGAATATGCGCCGACTCACCGCCCGTAATGGACACACAACACCGATTACGCGAGGATAAATTTCGTGTATATACGGAGTTACTGCATCGTCGTCGTCGTCGTGCCGAATCGTTTCCATGTTCTCTTTCTTTTTTTTTGTTTTGAAAAACCCCAAGCGCGATTACAAAATTCCCAAAGCGATTTACTTAATCCCAAACAAATTGCTCACGCACGATCTGTTCGGTGGCCGAGCCGCGATCGGCCTATACAAATAGCAAAAATACACTACTACTACTACTACTACCTATAAATAAATCGATTCCAGCATCCGCGCGTGGCGCTCGTTAAATCGCGCGCGCGCGCGCTTACTCACGATGAGAAAAAAAAAACGACCGATCGATCGATTAATTGTCAAAGCTCTCCTCGGCGGAGAACCGGTATTATATGAACGGGATCGGCAAAAGTGAGAGTGTGTAACGATTACCGATCGGCGCAACTTCCGGAAGATATGCCAATTTTTTTTTCTTTCGTCGAGCGAGACATTGTCCGCGTCTCTTTTATGAATCAGCCCGATAAATTATTATACATCATTTATATAATTGGGTTATTCTCTCGTCGCTTTCGAACAATAGGCGCTATGTACTCTCGTTCTTGGCGCGGGACATAAAACTCCGCCAGCTCGCGGAAAAGAAGAGGAAAAATTTTAACTTATTTACTCGTAAATCCCCGACTAAACCGACTTGACATTAAACACGTGCGCAGTTTACCTTTAATTTTCTCTCTCTCTCTCTCTCTCTCTTTCTACTTTTTTTGCGTCCACCTCTTTGTTTTTTACTTCTCTCTTTAAACGATATATACGAGCGTGTGTGTGTGTGTGTGTCTTGTGTATACAGTCAATTTGCCCCAACCGTCTCGTAAAATGTTTAAAGCCTCGGCTCGAAACACATAAAAATCGTGATTTGTTTAGCGCCGGCTAAAAATACACTGCGAAACCAATTCTCTCGCTCGCGCGCGTCTGCGGTACACATAACATAATGTAATGTAATATATATATAAGGTATACGTATAATCCATCGCTCTCCGCGCGGCACACAAAAACATCATTTGGTAATAATTAATCAGCGGGTTCGAATGAGGGACGCGCGCGCGCGCGCGCAGCAACAAAAAAATCTCAATTAGACTGGAGAAACTCTTATAACGCAATATATATAATACAGAGATCTGGGCCTCGCGAATAGTCGCGCAAAAATTTACACCGATAGAAAGCCCCCCCCCCCCTTCGTGCGATCGTTCTGTTAGAAGCTGCGGTTGTGCGGCTCACATATAATATTATATATATATATAAGGATCATTGCGACACTGTAAATCGTAACGACGAAAACGAGCAGCGAAAATTCCCGATAAATAATCTGGGCAAAATTGACGAAAATGCCACGAAAATATACGGAGGTAAATATCTCGGCTGAATAGGTTTCGGTTACATAAATATAGTCCGGCCGCGCGCGCAGCGAGCAGTTAATAGAATAATAATAAGGAAAGGCTCGGCGCCGAGCGACGTATAGGCCGTTTTTTTTTTCTTGGCAGCCCATTGTCTGTATACGTATCCATGGGAAAAACGACCAGCTCCGGTCCCGTATATTTTATAATATATAATACGAGTATACGGTGTCACTCCGTCTGTCTCTCTCTCTTACGGCTATAAATATATAAATGAATAAATATCGCGTAACATCTCGCGCGCGCTTCGCAATCCTTACCTCCCGTCTTCTGTATCTGCAGCGGCACCTGATGCCTCAGCGTCTCCTTCTGGTGGTAGTACCTCATGCCCGCCGTGTAGAGGGTGGTGGGTATCACGTGCCTCAGGACGATCTCCTTGGCCGCCTCGGGGCCGTCCTGCTCCTGCCAGACGGCCGCCCCGCCGTTCTTGGCGCGCGCCTGCTCGAACGCCTGATCCGTCGGGGCGAACACGGTGAAGGTTTTGGAGCTCTGCAGGGTCTCCTCCATGCCCGAGGCTCGCAGCAGCTTGAGGAAGTCCTGGAAGCGTCGCTCACGGTCGGCTTGCAGGGTCTGGACGAGATCGCCCACGGGCAGCGGAAACATGACCCGGTCGATGGCGTGGGCCAGACCCTGGGGGATCTCGACGTCGCGCTTGTTGGGCGCCACGCGGGCTCCGTTGATCGTCGTCACCTGCGCAGACGGACGGACGGACAATTAAGGATCGTTGCTTTATTCTCATTCAATTAACACTCGGTTTTACGCTTATTGTTGTTTGTTGTTATTATAAGCGATTGTCATTTAATTTAACGATTGGACGCGATTGTCTGCAAAAAGTCAACCGCACAATGCAACGGCTACGACGGTATATGGCTGCGGTGTATATGAATTGCGCAATCGCCTCTACGCTGCAGTCCTTTAATTAAGCGCCTTAGATGTGTTCGAAGACTTACGAAAGCTTCTCGTTTTATGTGTATTATATCTGGCTGTTGAGCCGAATAAGTTCAATTGAAAAAAAAAATGAATTATATTTTTTTTGATAATTAATAAGCACACGGAGAGAAATAAGCTGGTAAAGCTTCTCCATGATTGTTTGCAAGTATAAACTGAAATAGAATTAAAGCACAATGTACAATTGAAAATCAAGGAAAAATAATGGAATCATTTTTTTATTTATTATTTTATTTACTATAAAAAAATGACGTGTGTTTTTAATTTATTAATTATGCGTCGTTTTTAATTATGAATTGTCCGAACTATAAGATTTTTTTTTTTTTGAAATTAGTTATCAATAAAAATTATTATTACAAAAAGTAACTCTTTGCATTTTAATGCCTGAAAATTAATATTTCTATAGGTATTTTATTCGACCTAGTTTTTTTCGAGTATTTAAGCGGAGATCAGCTGTGTGAGGGATGTATTATATTTTGAGAGTTAAAATTATTTTGGTAAAGTGAATTTTGAAATAAAAGTTTAGAGTAGTTCATTGCCTTCGAATAAAAATAAAGATTCTTTATTTTATTGACTATATGTTGTTTCTCAGTACTGCAGTATAGTGATTGATTTACAGTAAATATATATATCTTTATATAAGTGATACAGTTAAAATAGTAAAATTTTACTCTACATTATAGCATGTTTTATTTTTAGAAAAGACATTTGAAATAATAATGCTCAAATGCAACTTTCAAATCTAAAAAATTTGTGCTTAGTACTTTGCAACATGCAGCACTGAGAAACTGAATGATGCCTGAATTTTATGTGGGTTGAGCGAAGTTAATACAAGAACAAATGAGTGAAATGGTGTGAAAAAGCTAAAATTGGTCTGAGAATAAGTAAAGTGTGAGTAAGATTGATGTGTGGGCCACTGAGAATGTGTAGGGAAAGATTTCAATGTTTTAAACATAAATTCTTTCTTTTGCTTATCCTGGAAAGTTCAGCCCATAAAGTGTAATTTTATGAAGGTTTTGATACGTACAAGAGGTCTGTACCTCAAAAACTCTGGTCTGAACCTTGCGCACAGGGCCAAAATCCTAAAATAACAAAAATTAGCTATTTTTAGACGCAAAAGTCTATTCTGACACTTTTTTCCACATTTTGTTGGATCCAAAAATGTCAAATTGATGTTGAAAATATAGGTTGACTTTAAACTGTGATGTCACAAAAATGTCCAATAAGAACCAATTGGTGTATGACTCCCCTTAATATTTTACTAATTTTCTTTAAGATTAAAAAAATGTTATGTCCATTTTGCAGTGATCTCAAAAAGTTTTCGGACTTGATTTCACATGTTAAACTTAAACATAAAAATTTAATATCTACAGAAATCGTTTGTAGTGCATGTAAATGTGTAACGCGAGATATTTATACGTTTAAAAAAAGAAAGAATGAAGCAGATGATTCTATGCTAGGTGCTCATAACCATAATCTCGCAAATACTTGGGCCAAAATGTTTACTAATTGCATGTTCAATAATTGTAAATTTTATTTATATAATAATAAATGAGTGTTCAATCATCAATATCAATCATCAATAATTTGTTATTATTAATATTTGTAAATGCTATTTTTATTTTTTTTATAAACGATTTCTTGTTTATGCCCGCCCCGACCAGCAAAATCGGGCGGGCAACCTTCTTTACTTATAGCTACCCAGCAACGTACTTCCGATCAAGGAAGGAAGAAAAATAGTATACAACACACGACCAGAATTTCAAATTTCGCGGCAGAAAGATTACGACGTCATAACCTTCCTGCCAGGAAATTTGGCTTTCTGGCTTAGGGTCGTAATGTATTATTATCGCAATTTTTTTAACAAAATAGCTCAAAATTGCCCTCTTACAATTACTCGTCATTTTATGATTAGTTTTTGAACGCCAAAAAAGTTTCTTGAAGAAATTTTAGAACCAGACAACACTTAATGCTCCGCGTTTTTTTTATGTACGATCATCTTTTTTTTTATATAATTCATATTGTTACAGATATTTAAGGGCCAGGCATACCCACTCAGTCGATAACGCAAGGCTACCTAGCAATTTATGTTAAATTAAAAAAATTGGGAATGATATTCGCGTATCTAAGAGTAGAGGCATATTTCTAATACACTCATTAACATCCTGTCCAAATTTCATCCAAATCCATGCATTATTGAAGGAGAAAAATGAGGACAAAGAATATTGTAACCTAGAAATTATTATTGATCATTATTATTTTTTGTCCTCATTTTTCTCCTTCAATAATGCATGGATTTATATGAAACTTGGACAGGATGTTAATAAGTATATTAGAAATATGCCTCTACTCTTAGATACGCGAATATCATTCCCAATTTTTTTAATTTAACTTAAATTGCTAGGTAGCCTTGCGTTATCGACTGAGTGGGTATGCCTGGCCCTTAAGCAACCGTGCCCTGACTTATACAATTATTTTTACTCTACCAATTGCAGATTTGCAGAAATAAGTACTCGACATCTAGCGGCCAATTCTAGAAGTAGAATTATTGATTCGAACTAGTTGAAAACTAGTCTACCCTCGTGAAAACAATTATATTTTCACTTTCAGATCATTCAAAATAAGCTCGATACTTTGAACATAATTTTAACTGAACAATCGCCAGAAATAAGCCAATTTATCATTAGGCCACCATCGATAATAAGCAATTCTACATGAGTCATGAAAAAATGAAAAATTGTTTTCATATATATTTTTAATAGCGCATAAGCTACGACGGTGTAAAAAAAATTAATCTGTTTACAACTCAATCACTTTTCCAACTCGAGCGATTTCCAAGTTGAAAATTCGTATTCGGTCAATCAAAATCGATGGAAAAAAAATCTCATTCGCGCTCGTTCGCGCATAAAGAAGACCATATTCCTCGTAGTAAATACAACAATAACAACAACATCAACAACAACGAAAAAAAAATGAAAATCGATACACGATATGGATACATTTGTACGCACCCTGATGTCGTTCCACTCGTGGTCGTGCATGGAGTAGACGTTGACGCGCAGCTGGGTGCCGGCCAGGCTCACGCCCGTCATCTCGTCCTGCAGGCTCTCGATGCGGAACGCGCCCGGCACCACGTGATGCAGCAGCAACTGTGAAATTATTCATTAGTGATACTCGAAAAATAAATAAAATAAAACGAAAACGATCGTCGCCGCTCTTACCCCGCTCAGCAGTCTGGGATTGTCGCGGAACTTCTGCTCGGCCTTCTCGGGCCCGCCGAGCTGCACCAGCAGCGTGCGGAACGCCTTGTCCGTCGGCACGAATATCGTGTACGGGCCTGTGTGTGTGCACAAAGTAAAGTCAAACAATTAGAAGCTATCGATATGAGTCGCGGCACATGGCAAATCACACGGTAAAATATAGTAATGCCGCAGTTCTAGTTCTCTATTTAATAATACGATCTATCGATTATCTCGGTCTGGCAGCAGCAGCAGCAGGAGCCCCGCACGTTCCGTGCAGGTAGATACATATATATATACTATGTATCATTACCTGCGCGAGCGAAGTGCGGTAGCAACTGTAATGCTCCCCCCCCGTTTGATCTGGGCTTCTCTAATTGTGCCTCGGCGTCTGTTGCAGCAGCGCGCAGAGATTGGAAGCAATTGTTGCTTATATTGCCGCATTATTATCGCTCGACACAGACACAGACACGCAGATATATATATATATATATTGAATTACATTTTATCAGATCAGTGCAGCTATTATATACCGGCAGCTCGACGCGGCAATTAGGATGTACGGAGTACTAACTCTCCCCCTCTCCTTCGATTCAATTTTCTTCGACGCGGCGTTGATGGCCAAAAAAAAAAAAAAAAAAAAAAAAAAAAATAAGCTCGCACGCGAGATACGTGCCGATTTATATTTTATAATATTATGTAAAGTGAATGCGAGAGCTTAATCTCTCTTTCGGGTTTAAATTATAATAATAACGTTAGGTATACACCGTATAAGAGATCGCGTGTATAATAATGTACGGTGCAACGACGTGCATGATATCGTGTGTGCGTTAAAAGTGCTAATCAATCCGGACGTATCGAGGCAGCAGCGAACAGACACGTATACGCGGCTAATTAGATTGCGCGAAAATCCAAAGTAGCTACTAGTATAGATCCGCGCGCTCTCGTGTGGCAATGCCAAAGTATAAGAGAGAGAGAGAGAGAGAAAACCTGACGAAACTTCCCTTTCGTATATCCCAGTGTGTGCAGTGCAGTGCAGTAATAGCGCGTGAGAACGCGGCGGAAGCCTATAATATAAGCCAAGATACACACACACACACACACACACACACACTGGTATATATACATATCGACGATAATAATCGATGCACGAGTTAATAACGTATACGTGCTCAGCTTAATGCACGCAGTAACGCAGCACGTGGCTGCGACAGTACCAACCACGATCGTCGAATAAAAATCACTTTTATTTATTTCGACTTTTTGCGCGGGCGCGTATATATATATATGTATATGCGTATACCATCGAAGTAGAATAATGTTTTGATTTTTTTTTTCCTGGGGAGGGTCATTGTCGTACTCCTTCATTCAATTATATAGTGTACATAGGCTCTAATTAGCCACGCGCACTTTACGATAACTTTAAGCACTTGGTGAACCTTTTAAAACTTTATAACACGTATACATTTATACTTTCTCTCTCTCTCGCTATACCGAGCCCACATATATATGCTCGCGAACAATGACAAAAGCCAGTTTATATTATAAAAGTTAGCCGTTACCGTTTTATAATATTGCTATTTTAGGCGCGTGCACGAAATTTCAAGTCTTGCATTGTAGCTACACACACATGATACATTTATGCATTCTCTCTCTCTCTCTCTCTCTCTCTCTCAAGCTGGCTCGAGTTTATAATTTTATTCCGCCGATTTATTCTGTACACGGCGAAACAATGATAATGCGCGACTAATATAGAGTGTACGTAGTTTTTTAATGCAAGTAGTTTTTCAGTAGCTAAAGATACTATCGCGAGAGAGAGATATGTACAACAACCGATTTATACCGATCTCCGCATTAAATATACATCTAAGGTCAGTGTCCCTATTTTTGCTCAATGATTAATATACGAAAAAAATTCTTTGTACGAAACTAACATGTTTAAAAAAATTATAGGGAAAAAAATTAAAGGGAGTTATAGACTAATTTTTCTTTTATGCTATTTTTATAATATTAAGTACAGTTTTGAAATAACCTACCTTTATTTTATAAAAATTATACGTTTGAGCTCTCCAAAATGTGAAAAAATATACTGGTACGCCTCTTAATCTAAAAATAGCTTATTTATAATATTTTAGTATTTTTGCGCAGTGCGAAGGTTCAGACCAGAGCTTTCATGGTAGAGAACTCTAGTATGAACCAAAAGCTTTAGAAAAATGCTTTTCACGAATTGAGTTTTGTGGAATTTTGATTAAAGTTATTGAAAAGTTTATTCACCAACAAATGTAATCAAAAGCAAAAAATGATAAAATTTATTGATGTTTTCGAGCACATATTGAATAATAAAACTGATGTGAAGGTCTAAATCGAAATTCCATGAAACTCAATCCATGAAGAGCTTTATTCTGAAAATATTGGTTTGACCTAGAGTTCTCTACCATGAAAACTCTGCCCTGAATCTTGCGCACAGTGCAAAAATGCTAAAATGGCAAAAAAAGCCATCTTTACATGCAGAGACTTATTCTGCGTATTTTTTCACATTTTTTAGGGCTCAAAAATGTAAATTCTATGTTGAAAATGTAGATTGTCCCAAAACTGCGCTTTATATAATAAAAATAGCATACGAGAAAAAAATTGGTGTATAACTCCACTTAAATACTGGCATATAAAGGTTTTGATTTTACGTATAAGAAATTAAAAAAGTCTCGACCGCACTTACCGGTCTCGTTGAGCACGCTGTCCAGGCCCGACTGTCTCAGATACTTGGCCATGGCGAACAGACCCTCGCGCCTCAGCAGCGTGCTCAGGCTCTCCTTGGAGTTGGCGTAGCTCGCCTGGGGCGCGCCGGTGGTGCCCGCGCTCGAGCCCGGATACAGCGGGGTGATGCGCGTCGACGGCACCTGCGGCGTCGGTCTCGGACCCGTGCTTCCTCCGTTGAAATCGACGCTATACGTACTTCCTCCAGTTGACGATCCGTAACTCGGGGTCGTGGAGGGGCCGATCTCGTTGCTGCTCGCGTCGAAGCTCGACGAGTACTGGGCCGTGGTCTGCGAGCCGGGATGGTGATACTTGACGGTGCCGAGGGCGGGCTTGGCCGTCGTGCCGATGGAGTTGAACACGTGGCCGGATATGGACGAGGCCGAGGTCACGTACTTGTCGTTGGTCGACACGGAGTTGGGCGACACCGAGACGTAGGGGCTACGAGTCACAGTGGCCGTGGTAGTCGTCGTCGTCGTCGTCCTCGCCGTCGTCGGGATCGTCGGACGGAACGTCGTCGGCTGATGGTTAGCGTTGCTCTTCAGGTACTTGCTCGACGTCTTGGTAGTCGACGCGGTCGACGAGGGATATCTCGTACTACTGCTACCGCTCGTACTACTGGTACTGGGTGGCGGCAGTTTGAGCTCGCCCTTCTTGATGCGCTCGACGATCGAGTCCACGTCGACGTTGGAATCTTTGTCGGCGTTACCCTTGACGCCCTGCACCTTGTAGCTGCCGTCCGGCTGCTCCTCCAGCACGACGAAGGTCACCTTCTTGGCCGGCTGACTCTGGAATCTGTCCTTGTTGCCCAAGATGTCGAGCTTGCCGTCCGTGTTCTGTCTCAGCACCTCGAAATCGGCGCCCGCCGGCACGATGCCGCCCTTGGTCAGCTCGTCGAACAGCGCCTTGGGTGGCTTGATGGTCGTTGCCTCTTGGTTGCCGAGGATGCCGTTGGGCCCGGCCTGGATCACCTGGAGCTTCTTGCCGTTGGGCAGTACGATGTCGCGGGTGGTGACGTTGCGCTGCTGAGTGTCCTCGATGCCCGTCGACTGCGACAGGGCGAGCTTCAGCTGCTTGAGCAGGCTGTCCTTCTCGCCGCCGCCACCACCACCACTGGATGATGATTTGCCTTTGCTGCTCGAGGTCTGGGGCTTCTCCGTCTGGTAGATGAACTTGATCTGGGGCTTGGGCTTGCCCGCCGCGACGGCGGCGTTCTGCTGCTGCTGTATCAGCGCCAGCAGATCCTTGGGTATGTTGTTGGCCTGGTCGTCCTGGACGCGCTCCTGGCGTCCGCCGGTCTTGCTGCTCGACTTGGCGACGTTGGGGCTCGTCGTCGTCGTGGTCGTGGTCGTGAACTTCTTCTGGTGCGTCGCGATTGCCCTCAAAAATATGTCGTTCTCCGTGGCGGTGATCTTCCTCGCCGACGTGGGCGAGGGTAGGAGAATCGACGACGCGGTCACCGAAGAGGGCAGAGGCGAACTCGTGGTACTGGTGGTGGTGGTGGTGGTCGGCAGTAGAGTAGTCCTCAGCTGAAGCTGCTGCAGCCTCAGCAACTCCTGCTGTCGCCTCAGCTCCTGCTGCTCCAGCAGCAGCTGCTCCCTCTGGCGCTGGAGTATCTCGAGCTGGCGCTGCTTCTCGTAGTACTCCTGCAGCTGCTGGTTCTGCTGCTCGTTGAAGAAGGGCGTGGAGAAGTCGCCAGGCAGATTGGGCAGAGGTATCGGCGGCAGAGTCTGATACGTGCTCTGCCTGAAGAAGGCGTTCTTCAGCTCGCTCGGTTGCTGTTGCTGTTGCTGCTGTTGCTGCTGTTGGTGGTGCTGCTGCTGTTGCTGATTGAAATTATTCGTGTAATCCGGAAAGTGCTGATTCAGCTGGGTGTTGAGCTGCTGCTGCTGCTGCTGTATGCGATTCTGTAAGCTCTGCAGCTGCTGCTGTATCTGCTGGGTCTGCTTCTTGCGGTCGACCTTGTACCGGGCCAGGGCCGAGTAGGGCGTGCTGTTCTCCGCCACCTGCAGACTGGGTGTCCGAGGAGTCGTGTAGGATTCGGGCTCGACGTAGTGCTCGCGATGCTGCTGCACGTCGCTCAGTATCTGGGTCTGCTGCGAGACGGACAGCCGCGGCCTCGGGTCGCTCGGCGAGCGAGTCTGAAACTGCGCAGACGGGAGAAAGTTTTAAGACATTTTTAGAAAGAATTATATGCACAACAAATATAAATTAACTTTTGCGCGAACAGATGCGTATAAGCGCTAAAACGAATGCGTTATCCGATAATTCGATCGATGCCCCTTTCGAAGGAGTTTCGAGCAATTATTTTTTCGCAGCGCCAGCGGTGCCTATATAAGCGTACGTTTCAAATAGAAAAGATTCTCGCGCTTAAAATGCCATTTCGTAACTCTATCCGCTCTCGTGTTTTGCAGCAGGAAGAAAGTCCGTGTGCACGCGCGCGCGCTCGCGGTTTTTCTAGCCTTTAAACCAAACTACAAGATTCATCGACGCGCGAGCTATTTTACGTGTATGCGCGTTACAATGATATTTAGCTCGGCCGCCACCGCAGACTATAAGGCCCGTTTATATATATACATATATACGCGTGCGAGCGCACTTAGACGAGAGAGAGAAAAAAAAAAAGATTTATTTAGTTTTAGAAAATTGCTCGGCCGGCCGCGAGTGGGCAATTTATATTTATATACGCGTGCGCGGGTGGAGCTTGAAAATATATATAACACGTCGTGTGTATTACTACTTCCTCTTTGTTACAGCATCTCGCGCGCGCGAGTATCGTATTCATACATTCAAATATTATACACGCGGGTCGCGCGCACTACAATGCGCGTTTTGGTTTTTTGCATTCCAGCTGCTCGTATACGGATCTGTATAATGGTACGAACGCGTTGCGTCTCTCTCTCTCTCTCTCTCTCTCTCTGTTTCTCCGTATGGAAGAGGCTTTACGTAATTGATCGTTATATTCGAGTGCCGCAATTACAATGTATATCCATGTACGATATAAGTGACGAAAAATCGTCCAGAGTACAGAAGCGCATTATAGAAACGAGCAGCAGCAGCTATATACGCTAGCGATATAGAAAGTTCCATCGTCCTGTTTGTTCTCCTTGTACACATACACTGCGCATACACACACACATAGGCACAGCTCGCGCCCATTATATACATCGCGGTGAACACCAGCATTTCTTTCAACAATACTGTATAGCGGAAAGTGTCGAAAGAAGACGCACACACAGGAAGCTCCTAACTGCGTGCGTACATTATATATGCATACGTAGTATATATGTAGCTACTGATTTGCGATCGAGACAAACTCGCGAAGAAAAAAAAAAAAAAAATCAAGAGCCCCCCTTACCTATACTACCGCACAAGTGTGCCGTAATTCGATTTTTGCGTTGTACTATATACGCGCGTGACGCAATTCGAGGAGCCTATCTACCGCTGCTGCACGCGTTCGATAATTTGGAATTGAACGCGCGAGAGAGCGAGTTGAAAAAAAAAAAAAAAGAAATCGTGCCGCTGAATCCTCTCCTCGCTCTTTTCGCTCCTCTTTTTCCTCGCTCTTTTCTTTTTTCTTTTCTTTTTTCTCGTGCACATACGGGCGAGGAGAAAACTGATGCGTTATTTATATCACTATTCAGAGCATATAATTGAGGCGCGTTTTGATTTCGATGAGCGATTGCGTAGTAGTAGTAGTAGTAGTGGTAGTATTAAGACAAATTATAATTTCGTTCATGCAGATGCAACTGCGCGCGCGATGGAAGATTCGAGAGAGAGAGAGAGAGAGAGAGGCGCGTCGGCGGCTAATTCCTTTTTACACTGCGTGCGTGCGTGCGAGAGAGAGACGAGAGACAGACAGATACAAGCGTGATTCTTCACGCACACTGTATGTATATATACACGTTTTGCAGCTCGACGCGGATTGATTGATGCGTTGCGCGCGGTAGCTGTGAAAAATTTAGCGCTTGCCTAATTTATTTCCTTCTCTCGTCGCGATCTTTTACTTTCCATATATTATACCGACGAAAAGTTCGAACGGGTTTTATTTCTTCTAGATTACGATGACGATTTTTTTGACTTTGTTCAATTCGTGCGTACATTTGAAAAGTAAAATTGTCGACTTGATTGAATTTTTGAATTATAATTCAGTAACATTATCGTTGACCGAACTCGGATACTTCAACAATATTTAGACAAAAGACGTAAGATCGAAATTCTGTATGTATTCGAAATCGGGCTTTGACTTATACAATTATTTCGACTTTACCACTTGCGGATTCACAGACAAAGTCACTCGCCATCTAGCGGATGAGGCTTAAAGTGGTTTCGTCGTATTTATTGTTATTCTTCGCAGAGATTTTTAATTGTTGCGCATTTCAATTGCGAATGTCGATAAAAAAATCATTAGTTCAATGAATTTTTCTCCAAGTTAATGAAATCGTTTAAAATCGCGCTTTGACTTATAAAATTATTTTGACTCTACCGAATGCAGATTCACAGACAAAGTCACTCGCCATCTAGCGGATGAGGCTGGCTTTACTAATGATTGAATCTTTATAAAATTGTTGAGTAAATTCAATCAAAATGTTTCGAACGGAGAATATAATTAAATCAGCGACATAACTATGATGTATACCTTGCTTTGACTAATAATTTTGACTTTGCCACTTGCAGGTTTACAGATAAAGGTACTCGACACCTATAGTGGTGGAAATAAAAATTGGTATCATTGTACCGATTCAAACCGGTTTAAATCTTTGAAACAAATAAATTATCATTTTCCAGATCATTTGAAATGCACTTAATATTTGTGACAAAATTGTAACAAAAAAGCGTCCGAAACAACTGTAAGGTGGTTATTGACCTTGAATAAACAAATTTCTAGGGGATAAAAAAAATATGAAAGGTCGAATTATTGATCTTATGATAGAATCACAAAAAAGCTATGTTTCGTCATTTTGGATGATGAATAATTCAAATCATAATAATCAATTAGTAGGAACGCTTATTATTCTGATAAATTACTTCAGCTGCCCTTTGCCAAAAATGTGAAGTCGAGCAAAACGCATGAAATCTAATTCAATTTCAAATGTATAAATTCGTTTTCGTATGACCGGCCAGCGATACAGTTGTTCTTATATACAGCTTCTTATTGATTTTGAAAGTAACTTGTACTTTTTTTCTGTACCGGCGCGCACACGTGTTCGCGCGCGTATGTACATAACGTCTACGAAGGAAAATTCATAAGAGCGTAAGAATTATCCCAAACGGCGTTAAAATGTATTAAAATCCGGATCGCGTACGATATTATATGCATACACACACACACATTTGCACGCGATTAGCAGTAGCCACGGAGTTAGATAACTTGGATTTAACTCAAAAATTATATCGCAATGGAACATTTACACACACACACACACACACACACGAATTTTGCGCGAACGTAATATCGTGTATAATTTACAGAGACTACTTAAAAGTAATAAGCGATTCGCACGGAGCAGTAGTAGCACTAGTACATTATCCCACCTGTATATAACATCGGGTAAATTTGCGTACACATACCGGTATATAAAACGCGCGTAATTAATTTTTTCTCTCTCTCTTTCATCTTTTCGTAAATCCTTGCACGCGCGTTATCCAAGCGTCCTTTTTACGTAATAATATAACCGAGTCGTTGTCGCGCGCGAATAAAATCGCTATTGATAATCGAGGAAAGAGTATAACTTTTTTTCTTATTCGTTCGTCTCGTTTTGTGTTACACTCGCACTGCCGGAAGAGCCATCGATTATATTCGCGTATCATAGTCGCTGCGCACACAATTGAATATACCTCTATATGTGTATACAATCGTGTCGCGCGTGACTCTCGTTACACACTATGCCACATTATACTCTCTTTTTCTCGCAAAACGGCCAGAGACAGAGAGATATTCCCATATCCTTCCTCTTTCCTCGCTTTTCTTTTCAATCATTTTTTCCCCCCTTATATCTCTGTCTCTCTCTCTCTCTCTCTCTCTCTCTTTCTAGACAAAAAAGCGTGACAGCGATTCTCTTTCTTGCTCGCTTGCGCTCATTGACATTTCCCATAGCGAGATATATCGAGTAGTCGAGAGAGAGAGAGACTTTTGTGTCGCACGCTTGCGCTCAGCAGCGATTCCTTTTCATTTGCATTCATTACGATTTTCCTTACTTTTTTTTTCATTTCATCTCTCTCTCTCTCGCTCGCTCTTAGCTCTCGTACGCGGAAAGAAAAGTAAAAATGTATTAGCAGGAAGCTTTTCACTCGTCGGAGCTATCGTCGCGGACGTCGTCGGCCCGACGAGGTTAATATTATCCGTCTTGCAATGTAGAAAGTGCAAGCTGCGAATCGATGATATTTATTAGCTCGGGATATAAACGCATTATAAAGACGCGCGCGTGCGTATATACGTATACGTGTATGCGGCCTATACCAATCGAGGAAGGCGAGCACCGCGACGTATAGCTTGATCGGCGGTTCGTAAGTTCGTCGACCGGTTCTCACGCGCGCTCCGGAGAAATTGTGCGCGCATTTTTAAAACGCATCTCGCAGCGTTACGACACATATATATATATATATATAAAGAGGATCGGGGCACGCACATCTCGCCTCTTACTTTTGCGCC
Organism: Trichogramma dendrolimi; assembly: GCA_034770305.1. NCBI lineage: Eukaryota > Metazoa > Arthropoda > Insecta > Hymenoptera > Trichogrammatidae > Trichogramma > Trichogramma dendrolimi. Next base: position 841,715 of record JAPMIB010000078.1, on the reverse strand, counting down.
TGTTCGATCCCCTTTTAAAATACACATATAGTCGTATTATTATATATATATATATCGCGAGAGAGTCGCGGATTCCTTCTTTTTTTTTCTTTCAAGTTGTTGCTTCCAAACGTCAATCCGCCACTGCTCTCCGAGAGACTGCTCGTAAAGCAGTGTGTAATATTGCTGCTGCATATACACATACGCGTAAATATAAATGTGTGTAGGCTCGAAGAGTGAAAGGAAGATCGTATTTTGCTGCACACACACACGCGCTACGGCAGCGGCGGCCCGTGTATAATTAATGACATTTTTGCTTAGATCGAGGGAAACGCGCGAGCGAGTTACATACGTGTATGTGCGCTACGTATATATATATATATAATACAGAGTACTGCGCATACCCCCGCGTATGTGTACTCCATTTCTCAGATTGATTTTACGTTTTATTTTCCTTGCTTGCGCGCCTTTATAGACACATAGCTGCATATACACACGTGCAACAGCTATGAGAGAGAGAGAGAGACTTTAACAGATACAGATACTAAACGTGCGCCTATGGGCCGCGCACGCGATCGCGCATGTAATAGCTCTTTTGCGCTGCAGCGGAGAGCCGTTTATTTGTCAGCTCTTGAATAATTTTACATAAGATGAATTGGCCGCATGAGAAAGTTGCTGCCGCTGCCGTTGCTATATATATATATATATACTGCGATCGCGTTTTGTTCTTGTCTCGTCTCGCGACGTTGTGTCTCATGCCGTATGCCTGTCTGTCTATCTGTCTTTAAAGGCAAACGCATACATGAACACCACGTGTGTGTCGGATACAATAATAAACATCGAGGAATAATATCGCGGTAGCTTCGAGAATTTCTCACCCTCGCGATAATATAGCACGCGAGGTATAAATATGTATACCGATGATAATTCGTGACCGATAAATGCCATTAGGTTTTTTTTTTTTGTTTGTTTCATTCGGAGGGTCAAATCGAGTATTACATATAGCTGGCGAAAGAGAGAGATTTATCGAGTTTCGATTTTCACACACTTACACACACACCGGGCGCGCATCGCCGCGTGTTACACGAACGAGCCGAGCTTTCGTCACATCCTAATACACACGAGATCTGTATACGTGCCGCTCATACCGATCCTTTTTTTTTTTTTTCGTTCTTTCGTCAAAATGTAAACAAGCAAATAGAAATCGATCGAGTGTATATACGGGATGATGATCGTCGAAGCGCGTCGGTAGTTTGTGTATTATTATTATTTTACGCTCGAGGATCACTTATACATCGAGAGAGAGAGAGAGAGAGAGAGAGAGAGAAGAAACAATGGTACACGATAAAACGCGAAAAATCGACAATAACACTCTTTTCCATCCGCGCGATCGGCACTACCGATCTCAATGAACCGTACAGTATATATAGACAGTATAATGTACGGTCAAGCTTCGATACATAATTTTCCGCGATGAAAATTTTAAGGATCGTAATATAATATATCTGTCTTATATACTATACGTGGCATGTATCATTGTTCACCTCGTAGTACGAGCTTCGAACGATGATTTATTTCTAGCTGCCGCTGCACATATTATATACCTTTGATTGGCTGAAAGTAGCAGCAGCAGCAGCTCGGCATTATATACGGATATATTATTATTGTTTATACACTTTTGTCACGAAACCGCCGCGGCTTAATATACATTCTCTGTGTATATGTGTGTCTGTTTGCGCGGATACACACGCGCGATAATATATATATATAAAAGTTGAAAAAGGTTCTCACACACACAGACGAGCGTTTTGTGTCGCGCGCGAGCTGGCTTTTATACGCTACTTATATGTATATAAAAGAAAGTGACCATCTCTTGATCTCGGAGCCCGCTCGCTATATACGTATTTATATTCTCACGTGTTTTGTGCGGGCCTGCACATATGTGTGTGTGTGTGTGCGCGCGCGCCGCGGATCTTATTAATTTTATCGCGCGAGTACGGTAAGGCGACGAGCGCCGAGGCCGCACGAGCGCGAGCTTTTCTCCTTCTGCAGCACAGCACAGCACACACACACACACACACATGACTCCGCGAGAGAGCTGCACCGCGCGTTAATGAGGACTATAATTCACGAATTATATTTTTCCGCGCGCGCGCGCGGCATATTTTTGCGGCGGATATTTTGCGAAAAACTATTCCGAGCTGTAATGTACCGAGCTTTTACATTATAATACCTCGGTTAAGCGGATTTTATACATTTATGAAACCGTTTATATTATTATAAAGCATGAGCGGAGGGGGGGATTCTCTCTACTCCTTGTCAAATATTAGCATAAGACACGATGATGAGCCGATCGTACACGCATGTATACAACAACAACGAGTAAAATGCGAATCTACCTTTCCTATCGGATAATTGCACCTACCGTTTTTACACACAACCGAACTGTCTTTCTCTCTCTCTCTCGCACTGAGTAAATATTAGCTCTCTCTCTCTCTCTCTCTCTCTCGTTTTCGTCGAATTAAACAAATTACACAGTGGCGAAAAATCGTTAATTTAGGAATATAAAAGTTTTTCGTTTAAGCCTCTATATAGTGTGTAGTGTGTGTGTGTGTGTGTACCTCGAGTTTCGCGGTAATTTATGCATACGGCTCTCGCGCGAGTACACCACTCGTTTTCCACGTGTACGTATATATATATACGTCGCATATATTATAATATGCATGTATAGAGAGCTCGCGCGCTGAACGACCGATGAAAGGAATCGCGGCGCGTACGTAATAATTATATACACACATCTTCGCGAAAAATCTCTCGAAGGATTTCCCGGGACACTTTTGACAAGGCAACGCGGTACTACCTCTTCTACTATATATACAAGTATATACACACATCTCGTTTTCTCGTGGCGTTACGCGCGCGCGCACTATAGGCGCTCGTTGATCGGATGTGCACTTATAATTCCGAACGCGCGCGAAACAGGCTTACGTAAAAAATATCTTTCTAATATCGGTTAAAGTCTCGCGCGTCGTAATAGCGATTTCGACCTTTGATCGTTATGCGCTGCGTGTCGTTTCGGGTACGATACGCGCATTTTATGGATAAAAAGAGAAAACTAATTTCTGCTGCTGCTGCTGCTGCTGCACTCATCGCGTCGACGCGACTTTCCGTTTTTTTTTCTCTTTCTCTCGCTCGTTTTGCTGTTGTCTTTTTGCGTTCGCGAGCGACGCGCGAGAGTAAGAGTGTCTCGAGCTCTTCGATATAATATGCGCGCGGGAAAGCGGAAGTAGCCATTGCGACTCATCATCGATCATTTTTTTTTTTTTCATTTTAAAATACGTGAATTAACAATTCTTCTAATTGAAATCGTACGAGATTATATGATAATCAAAAACTGTCTCGTTCTCAAGAATTTCATGTAAATTGCCCTTTAATAAACACTGATTTTTTTATGAATGACCACTATAATATGAACTAACTGAACCATTAATATTGATGAATTCGTTATAAAATTTATGGTTCTTCTATTGCTAATAAAAAAAAGAGGATATGCTGAATGTAAATTCCATTCTTAGTTTACATTGTCATTTTTACACTTTTATTTTAGCCAAAAGTTGGCAAACGCAGATCTGTATAAAATCTGTTTGGAAGCGGCTCAGGGCTAATTGTATGTCTATAGCGTTGTAATTGTATAATAAAAGGATTGTGGTGTCGTATTCAAATATTGAATAAATCTAACATTTTTTGCGTTTCAATTTAATCATTATTTTTTTGAGTTTTTCATTCACGGCTCGTGTATCGTTTTATGTAAATGATTATTCGTTGAAATAATGGATGTCTCAGTATCTATACACTAGAGTGTCAGTAACAAGAAAAAAAATAAAATAAAATTATTTATACTTTCTCAAGTAATCAAATCAGACACAGAATCTTGACCAAAAATGTGATCGTGTCAAAATCTGTAGCCGCGTCTTTCTATCCCGTTTGACGCATGCCCAAGAGAACACGGCCAAGAGAAAAAAATCCTAATATTTTACTCTGTGTAATTCGTGGCTCGCTCGTGTCTCCCTACGGTCGGACACACACGTGTTTACACTCTACGTTGGATCTCATTATAATCATTATTGTCAGTTACAGTCGCGCGACGTATACGCGCGCACAGAGTAAACAGAGAAAAGTCGTGAAAATATTGTAAATTTCGTAATTCGCGACGACGTGACGTCTTTCTGACTTGCGAGCGAGCGAGTGCAGCAGTAGTGTCCTGCGCGAAGATGGCTCATAACGACCGTACGTGTTTGCAACTGTTGCACTACGCCTTCAGGATGTTCCACGGGGACATCGAAAACGATCGATCCTCTCTCTCTGCGATCGCAAATTGGCAAGGCCAACATCCCAACCTGCGCTACGCTTTGCCCAAGGAGGCGATCGATTGGCTTCTCGCGGAGTCCGTAAATTACTCGGAACCCGTAATGTTTCACGGACGCACGGATACGAGGGTCATCGACTTCGTGATCAGGACCGGCTACAGGGACCAGCCCGACTTGGATGGAAATCGGCTGCCGTTGCTGCATCGGACCACCGCGCTGCACAGGGTGGGCCGCAGACCCGGGCACAATTTCCGAGTCGTCGACAAGCTCTTCAAGATATACTTGAGCTTCGTGGCGAACTACGTCGACGAGGACGGATGGACGCATTTCCACGTGGCCTGCAAGTCCGGCTGCGACGACGTCGTCCGCGGATTCCTCGAGCACGGCCAGGACGCCAACTGTCGCGTTGCGTCGACGGGCGAGTCGCCGCTGCATCTGGCTCTGCGCCTCGGCAATCGGCCGATCGTCGAGGCGCTGCTGCTGCACGGAGCCGATCCCAACCTGGCCGACCACGACGGAATCGCTCCTCTGCACGTGTGCGGCCGCGAGCACCAAGTGGCCGATCTCGCGCTCATGCTGTTCGAGCTCGGCGACGACGCCTACCAGCCGGTGCGGGTCGACGCCCGGGACGAGCGGGGCAACGCGCCGCTGCACCACGCCGTGGAAAACAAAGCCCGCAGGAGGATGACGGAGCTGCTGCTGCGCGGGGGCGCCGATCCGAACGCGACCAACGCGGACGGATCGAGCCCGCTGCACGTCGTCTGCAGGACGGCGGGCTACGACGACCACGATTCCGTCGCGACGTTGTTGGAGATCTGCGACGAAGTGAATCAGCCGTTGCAGCTCGACGCGCGGGACAATCTGGGCCGTACGCCTCTTCAGTGGGCCGTGGCGAGACTCCTGCCCAAGAGCGTCGAGGTACTCCTGGCTCGAGGCGCCGATCTGTCGAAATTCACTTTTCCCACCGAGGATTACTTCGCCGTGGGATCGAAGCCTCGAGGTGGCGAGACCGAGATAAGTTTCAAGTGCAGATCGACCAGCTACGCTCTGACCATCCTCGAGATCCTCGAGAATGGAGGATACGAGCCGAAGCCGAGCGACGCCTTGACCATCATGAGACTGTTCGATCGGCAGGGATTGCTGCTGTCCGAGGCCGATGCACGCAAGCTAACTCACGGGATCGGGGAAATCTCGCTGCGACTCCAGCGGCCGAGGTCGAAGGGGATCGCTAGGTACGCGGAGCTCTTGGATTACGCGACGAAAGATCTCGAGGGCATCGATCGTCCGGGCAATCCTCTGATCAAGCAGCAGTGGGAGATAATGTCGAGCGGATTTTTCCGCCGCTGGGCGCTGGATCCCCTCTTGGAGCTGACGAGTCAACGGCTGCCGATTCTCTGCTGCGAGCAGATCATCGAGAAGATGAGGAACGAAGATTTGTATCACGTTTGCTTGGCCGTTCAAGAGCGAGGCTCGTGATTTTAGTGTTTATTTTAATTTTTTCATGTCTGATTTGAATTAAAATTCACGGATTTTTCGGATATGTTGTTCAAATAAATAAATGTATTATTTTACTTATTTTTTTTATAATTTTTGTTGTGTTTCGATTAAAGTATTATTTTTTAGGTCTAATATTTCAAATATGTATGAGCAAGCGCGATAACGATCGTGGGAATCTCGCTGAAAATTTACTTCGATTTCATTCCTAAAATGATCCAATATCAACACACACATGGGCAAAGGATAAAGGATATGGGGAAAGGATATTACGTTATTATTATAATGCTTAGGTGAAATTTTTCAGTTCAGCAATTTTAATGGCTGCGACGAAAATAATCGCGAATTCTCGATCGCGATTAATCTCTCTCTCTCTCGCTCGCTCGCCGCGTATTGTGTGTATAGCTCATTTGACAAAAGCTCGAGTCCATACATAGATACGAACAAAATATATATAATGGCCGCTCCAATGCGAGCGCGAATTTATCAATTCGATCGTCCGCGTATAGAAATCGGCGCCTATATATAAGCATATACCATTAAAAGACGTACGCAAAACACACGTGTCGCGCATTTCGGTCATTAGATGCGATGATCAGCACATAATAACGAGAGACAGACAGACAGAGAGAGAGATATAATGCTGCGCTGCAGCTGCACACATATATATATACATCATCATCGTCGTCGTTTCACTCGCGTCGTCGCTCGTTGACGCTGCGCACGCGAGTTCATTAAAAGACACAAGCGCGCGCGCGGACAATTACATTCGAGTTGACATTTACGCGAGCGAAAAATAAAAACAACGACGACGCGGTGTGTGTGGAATCCTCGTCAAGCTTCATTAAAAAAAAAAAAAAAAAAGAAAAGAAAGAAAAAGAACGAAGGATTAGAGCTATAAGGTAAACGCGCGCGGTGTGTGTATGTACTTACTTACACGTACACAGTACATGTACACACACGTATAAACATAATCAGCGCTGCGACTGCATCGCTGCAGCAGCGAACTTTCTTTTCGCTCGCTCGGCGCTCTTCGACCCGTATCCTCCTCCTCCTCCTCCTCCTTGCTCCTTCGTAGCTGCTTCGGTTTCACTTTTACCTATGGCAGGCCATATACCACACAATATCATACATGTATGTGTGTGCGCGCGCGCTCTAAGACTAGCAGCGTACCAACATATCCTTTATATGTGTGTGTGTGTGTGTGCGCGAGGAAGGTCAAAACTCGAGGCTCCTGCCGATTCGCCGCTCGCGATAACATTGGAGAAAGTGATATTTGCTGCTGCCTCGTGCGCGGGTATATAATATATAAAACTAGAATTGTCGGGCAAGGAACATCCTTCACCTTCGTTTGCGCGCGGCGAGCTTATCGCCCTACACACACACACACACACGTACACGTACACGTACACACAGATACACACTTGTTGTTTTAGTTTATAATGCAGGACTCTCCTTTGGCAGTGTGTACTACAGCCTGTGGCGGGGCCTCGCCCGATAATGATATACATTCAGCAGCACTACTCACGCAATTGCAGTATGGAAAAACACAAGTCGAGTCCGAGAGAGAGAGATATTATTCGCTTTCTCGCGGTCGTGATCCCGTCGAGGAGGAGAGAGACGTCGTTTCGCGGGCGCGTGGGCGGGATCGCGAGCTATATAGTAATAGCTGCACTGTCCGTCCGTCCCGCTGCAGGACAGCTGGATCGAATTGACTCGAGATATCGTGGGATATGTGTGTGTGTCTATTTTTTTTTGCTCCTATAATATATATAATATAATAAATAATTCTTCGTGCGGTAAATGCAGCGACAGGCACTAGTGACCCAGAGAGAGAGAGACAAGAGAGAAACGTCTATACGCGGATGATTGTAATTTTCAATATTATAATCTCACGTACCGACGACGACGAAGCCGCCGATTTTATTACACATCCGTACATACTTTCGAAGCTATATATAGAGTACAGCACGCGAATATTGAATTCTCTATTCTCTTTCTTTCTCTGTGCAGCGCAGACAACATCCGTTTATTACCTGCGCGTGGCGGAAACGCATTAGCATGTATGCGTGTGTGTACGAGGAGTCTCGAGAGTGTGCAGTGCAGCATCAGTGGGTGCAAATGTGTGCTACGCGCGGCCTCGGCTCGCGCGTCATGCTCCAGGCAATACCTCCTGTCTATGTGTGTGTGTGTGTGTACGTTGTCGACGGATACTTTCCTCGATAATACTCGGCGGCGCATATATATGCAGTACCTATATAACGCCGACGAATTATCGCGCGCATACGTATGTGTATATCTGTGGTGGAAAGGGAGAACCGACTAACTCCATTTTTTTCGAAATTGAGTTTATGACGTAAAACATCTATGTTTAGTGTAAACTTTGATGTGCAAATGCCAGAAAGTCCGAAAATTGAGTCTATCGCTTGGTACAGCACAATGCCAAACCGACTAAGTCCATTTCGTGACAAACAGTGACCGGCCAAACCGACCAAGTCCACCTGTGCGAGCTCCAAAATGCGATATCGAGTCTACTTTGGTTTCAAAATGATAAAATATGATGTTCGAACACTGTGTATATCAACTCTCACCTCATTGGAAGCTGCCAGAATAAAATAAGGCTCAAAAAAAGAAAACATTTATTCAGGTAGCTAAACGTCAATCATCTTTTTATTTGACAATCCTGGCATTTTGATACGTTTTATGAGCTATTTTTTCAAGTTAGAAACATAAAAAACCCGAATTACTATAAAACCCACAAGAAAAATTCATTTTCAAAAGCAGAATTGCCGCGAAAGTGGACTTAGTCGCAATCCGTTTCCCGGACAAACCGACTAAGTCCACTTTTTTAACTCCGCACTCACGCTATCAATTTGATAGATATATGGCTTAAAAGATACCTCATTGTATGTTAAAATATCATGTATACAGAGCTCTAGTCGGCCGCGTCTAGCTACGAACTAATACGCAACTTTAAACGCGTTTTTCTCGAAAACACGAAAAATGGAGTTAGTCGGTTCTCCCTTTCCACCACAGATATATATGTACGGCGTACAATCGAACTTGAAACGTGCATTATATTATTAGAGGGACTCTCCCCCCCCCCTTCTTACTCCTTTCGGCTCTCCAACATACATCTCTCGGAGATACAGAGTCTATAATTCGAAATTATCCGTACAAAGTGTTTCGTTAAATTGGATTTATTAGCTGTAGCGCGTGCATATACACAGGCACGTATATACGCTTCGATGTACAAGATCTATCGGAGCAAATTTTCATTGTATATAAGTACGAGTGCATATACATCCGTACGTCTCGCTTTCTCTCTCTCTCTCTCTCTCTCTCTTCTTCTTCCGATTCCTTTACCGAGTGCGCAGGTCGAGAAAGTCCATTATATCGCGGAAAAAGTAACGTTAAATGTCGCCTCGAGAGTACCCATGCAAAAGTTCTGCTGTATATATGTATACACACGTGTGTGTGTGTGTGCAATTAATCGCAATGTGTGTGTGTGTGTGTATGTGTGTGTACGCGATGCGCTCGCGCATGGAGAGCAGCATCCTGACCCCGATCCGAGGATACACACAAACACTCACATTTACCGAGAGCAGCGGATCAGCGCAGAGAGAGAGAGAGAAGAAAATTTGCTCGGTAATTTGGCCGGGGTCTCCTTTTTTTAATGACTCAATCTAAGCGCCTTATAGGACACTATATACTAGCGCGCTGTAGGAAACTCGATTGTGACGTCCGCGAGAGGGAAGATAGTAGTGAAGTCGAAGCGCGTCATAAAATTTAGAAGTAAAAAAAAAAATCTACACGCTTTAAGATCGATTCCTATATGTATATATATAATACGGCTACGCGCGTTCGCGTGTGAAAACTCGGGCATCATAGCCGCTGCGTGTGTATAATGCGCGCACAAAGAGCGATTTCCATGTTAATGCAGCGTTAAAAGAAAAAAAAAAAAAGAGGAAAGAAAAAAAAAACAATTTTACTGCTCTCGCGCATTTACCTCGGCTGTGTGTGTGTGTGTGTGTGTGTGTGTGTGTGTGTGTGTGTGTGTGTGTGTGTGTGTGTGGATATTTTATGCATTATGTGTATACACACAGACGGACACGCGCCAGTCGTTGAAATCACTCGACGCGTTCGAGCTTGTAATTCATTTGAACTCGCGAGCGGCGCACGCATATACACACATACAGCGACGTTCCGCGAGAGCATAACGCGGTTCACAATGTACCGATCTGCAGAGACCCATGGCGTATATGCCCATGAGAAAATCTAACGCGTCGATATCGTGAACCCGTGTACACACACAATACGCGAGGATACGTTGAGAGGGAAAAAAAAGAAATAGATGAAAGTAATATCATGCACGCGGCAATCGCGGATACGTATACAAGTACGTGTTTATAACATAACGATATAAATAATATAATATTGTATATTAAAAGGTCACCGTTTATATATACAGTTCTGCCCCCGGGAGCAAGCCTTCGATCGATTCCGAAGCGAGAGAAAGAGGAAACGCTTCGCCCCGGCGCGAGAACGACGAAAAAAAAATCGGTATCATCCGCGTACCGATCTCTCACGGGCAAATTCTCGCACCGTGTCTTATATATATGTATCCGATAAATATCGGTCACGCGCGTTTGTTATGCGAAAAATTCTCCTCCCGCGTCGTGTGTTGTTTCACTGCACTGCACCGTGCACACACACACATTTAGAGAGAAGGCGGTGAAAGGTATTTTATCGGGAAGAGACACGGCGCGGTAGAAGAAGCCGCGAGAAAGGGTTCGTTCCGTTCGCGTCATTGCACAAGTACTATAAATATGCTTATAAATACAAAACACAGATATCTGCTGCTGCTGCCGCTGCTTACATTATGCATATTACTTTTATGTATACTATAGGCGCGATCGCGGGTGGGAAATTTTTCGCTCTCGATATAATGTGGCCGCGTCCCGTATTACGCGACAGTGGAGAGAAGCGACGCATCGAGAGGAAAGAGAAGAGAGAAGAAAAAAAAAAGAAGACTTTCTCGTGTATATGTGCGTGTGCGATAATAAGCGAGTGTACGCGCGTGGCATATTATTAACGCGGAAATGGAGAATATTTGTACAACGTCTCTCTCTCTACTCGGGCGTCAATTAGACGTGAGAAAAACTCGATAGAAAGAAAGAAAGAAAGAAGACTTGATACGCTATTCGCGCGTATTAATATGTAATAATATTCGCATGCCTGCCTATATATACATTATATCGCGCGCATAGAGCGAGCACGAACAAACGAACGAACTCGCTTGGGCCGGGGGTGGGTGGATCTCTACTGCTGCTACTGTGTGTGTGTGCGTGTGACGCAATTAAATAACGATTCGGATATTCTTTTCCTGGTTGCATTACGCTGTCGTTGCTCCGTATTAAATACAGAGGCGTCTCGCGCGCGGGTCGATTTCGCAACGATTTCGTAAGGCTGTCGTCTTATATATATAGCTGCATCCCAATACATAAGGTGTGCGTCCCACGCGCGAAATATTATTATACGCGTAAGTGGATAATCACTTTCTTCGCGCGAGAATATAAATATTACGTTCGATGCGCGCGCATAAGAGCACAGTGGATTCACTATAGTTAATGCGCTGTTTGTACAGAACTCGAAATCTTACCGATTGTATAAATACTTCAATAATTGCCGAAAGATTTCTGCGGAAGAGCCTTTCGTATTTTTTAGAGCCGGCCAGATCGAATTCGATCGCTTCGGGGGTATCCGACGATGCGACGTCCACAGTTTAACTCACGCTCTTCAAAAAAAAAAAAAAAAAAAAAAATTAATTAATTAAAAGAAAACAAGAGGCGGGGGCGATCAGCGAGAAGTCTCTCGCGCATAAGCAACGCGATACAATTATTATGGCACGGTGGCATAGAGTATTGCATTGCATTGCATTCGCGATCGGCGCGCATATATATATATATATAATATATATATATATATATGTAAATGTATTGACAAACCCGAGCCACTGGCGCAGGGTCATGTGCCATATTAGTTTTCATCGTCGCGGCGACGACGACGACGACGACGACGACGACGACGTTGATTATTATTATATGTGGACTGTATGAATAGCGAAATCGTCGCCAGAAACTGATTTTTTTGTCACATATGCTCGTAAATTACTTACTAGAAGATCGAGATCCCAATTTGCCCTTTTTTTACTACATTATTGCTCTGCTATACGTATTATCTTCTACTATACGGTAAAAGCCATAAATACATTAGCCGCCTCGATACGATCGACGACACTCTCGTGAGCATATAATATAATAACGTATACATAAAATAAAATAAAATACAATAATAATTGCCGATCTATCGTCGCTCTCTCTCTCTCATTCCCGCGCGGATACGTATCGACGCCTATAGAAAATTTTGCCTATACGTATTACATATAGCTCTCTCGATAGGAGGATTTATAACTCCGATCCGATGCTGCCACACACACACACAATGCATAAATGTATGTACAATAATAATAAAATAAAAATATAGGCGTATAGGTCTATAAGTTACACGGCTCACGCGCGACAATACGTTAAACTCGCGTACGTGTGTGTGTGTGTGTGTGTGTGTGTGTGTGTGTGTGTGTGGTAAAAAAAGGAGGAAAAGACGAAAAAATAGAAAAAAATAAAAAATTCGGAGACATTTACGCATTGGTATATACCGATCGCACGCGCGAGATCGGCATTATATATGTATACCGTATGGACATTATCGCACTGGGCGGATCGTGTATAGCGAAGGATCGACTTGACTCTCGTACGCCGTTGCGGCACGGGCTATTATAATACTACTACTACTACTACTACTACTACTAGGCGATCGGCGAGTGAGTCCATGGGAACGCTTAGATATTTTCACAGAACCTTGGGATATATACTTTACACACACACACGTACATATATATATATGTTACTTGACTGATCGCCAATACGTACGTACGTACACGTACGGGTTTTATAAATATCAGCTGTGTCTGCGCTGCCGTACGACTATAGCCTACGACCTATTGCGCGCGCGCGCGCGGGGTTATACATACATACGCGCGTGTGACTTGTCAGAACCTTTTCCTCGCCGAGAGATACCAATCGCAGATCGATTATTCTCTCGGCAATAGTTTTTTTTTGCCTGCCTGCCTGTATACGTATATATAGGTATTCCGATTAATATCGCGCGGAAAAACGGTAATATAGACCGCGCGCGGCGATATATTTGTGTTTGTGTGTATACGTCGCCGTTGCGTCACGTATATAATGCGCGCGCGCGCGAGCTTCAATATAATAATGCGGGGCTTATAACCGTTGTATGTATACCGATTGACACCGCCGATTTTATTCACTCTTTTGCGCGGTTACGCTCAAAAATATATTATCTTGTTATTATTGAATTCGATTGAAAATATAGGAATATGGGTCGTTATAGGTCGATCGCGTCGCGTCGCGAGCTTTCGAAATTTTGAAAGAAAGGAGTAAAGACACGCGTGTGTGTATAAAATATAGCGCCTATACACATACGTGTGTTTTTCATTCCTCGAGAGAGGTGCGACATCGTTTTCTCGCGACGCGATGAACCCATTGTTTCGACGTACTACGCGTGTACACATCCGCGATAAAAGACACGTCGAACTTCTCGGTTGCTTTATAAAGTATATATCGCAGCCTCGTATGCTCCTCGTCTCGTCGTCGTCGTCGTCGTCTTTTGGCTCGCGAATTTCATAATGGAAAGTCAGCTACTGCTACGTGGTCTCTAGCGCGTATAATATACAGGGGCCCCGAAAATTAAAACGCCTCTCAAAGCCGGACTACGTGAGCTGTATAAAGCTCGCGCGCAAGCCAAATTGATTTAGCGCGTTATAATGCACGCGAGATACAGAGGCGCATATAGGTATTACATGCGCTATACACGGTACACGAACGAACGAACGAACTCCATGGGAAAGTTGGCAAAAGACTCTCTGACTGACCATAGACTCAAGTTAGAGATAAGTGCGCAGAGATATACAAAGCATGAGAGAGATATATACATATAGTTACGTCAGTTATTCGCGTCGACGATATAGTTTGCGAATTCAAATGCTGTGCCTTCACTCTCGGGTGGCGGCGGCGGTGATCGAGCTTTATACGTATTACATATTATATATATATACAGTCAATGACACAGACACATTGTGTGAATTTCCACAAATCGATCTCGCCCATTTGTACCTTTATACCTAAGTATAATTCATGTAATAAATATAAATCAATTAATCGATTTATAACGATCTCTCTCTCTCTCTCTCTCGAGCGGCGGACTCTCCCACGATCGATTCCAATAGATCGGTTGCAGACATTATTTTTTTTTTCTTCTCCCCACGCACACACGTACACACGCGCGTGAAACAACCTGTGTCAAGCTCAACGAGCATAAAGTGCAGCACGGTGCGTATATGTGTGTGTGTGTGTGTGTTTACAACGTTACGGCTCGAGGTGCCATCAATTTCCTGCGCGGCGCTTAAGTTTTAGCAGCAGCAGCAGCAGCAGCAGCTTTCACGAGGCTGCTGCCGTACGTGTCTCCCCTCGGCTCGTATATATATCGATGCTTTTCAATGCGCTCGCGCAGGGATCAAATTTACGAGCGTATATTATCGTCGACTCGCGGAGAGAAAAGACGATTTATCACGGGTTGAAATAATAAAAGCGCGTCTCCTCGGCGCGTCGTCGTCGTCGTCGACGGAGATCGGTATGGTCTCACAGTCTATGCATGCGCGCGCGCGCGCGCGGCTCGATTTTTATATACGTTTTTTATTTTTTATTTTTATTATATTAACGTATGTACGAATCTCTGCGCGCTTTCTTATGTGCTCCGGCGTCGCGCGCGCGCGCGCGCAGCTGCGCATTAACACGTGTTTATAAATAATAATACAATGCGCGCGTACCACGGCCGATCTTTATCTTCTTAGCTAGCGTCGCGCGGCTGGCCGCGCATGTAAAGAGACTCGGTTGCTGCTGCTGCTGCTGCGATTCGATGCTAATTGTCGAGATACACACGCACGCGACGACCGATCTTTATCAATATTTTCATTTTCATTTTATACGACGGTGTGTGCGTGTGTGTGTATAAAAGCCAAAAGTATAAGAATATATCGTCTACTCACTTGCTGCACGTAGGGCGACACATCGGACGACAGGTAAGACGGGCCGGCCTCGGCGTTGACCTCGTGACGCTGGATCGAGACGACGAGGACGGCGAGGCAGCAGCACAACAAGCTCACATTATTTGATCGCCACATCGTGGCGCGACACCCACCGATCTATCTCTCTCTCTCTCTATGTATATTATAATTTATATTATATATGAGAGAGACGACGACGACGTCCGAATATGGTCCGCGAAAAACCAGAAAAAGCGAAGATTCACTGAGTTTAAAGTTTAAAAATAAAGGTACACCGTTAACAATTCCCTTATCCCCCTTTTCTCTTGCCGCGGAACGGCCGCAGAAAATGGAAAGTTTTTAACTCCTCTCGATTATTTCTTCTCTTTTTTTTTTTCAGCCTTTCCGGGTATGTATTCTCCACGGGAGAAAAGAGGCGCTCGCGTACTATATATGCTGATATACGTATACGTATGTATGTAGGAGGCACACTCGGGCTTCGCGCGCCGCGTCGAGGTATCTCACAAGACTGTAACCGATCGCGAAGACCTCTGGGAGTTTTACTGCCTCGGCTGCTGCTGCTGCGGCGGCTGCGAGAGAGTAAGTACACAAGCTCGGCGGCGGGGAGAAGCAACAGCAGCAGCAGCAGCGAGTGAACGTAAATGTATTATATGCCGCTTGCTGCAGCTCGAATATATATATATATATATATATATGTGCCTTGTGCACTACTACCGTTGCGGAAAATACTCATCTTTCTCTCTGTCTCGTCGTATATGTACGGAGTGGAGACCGATTTTATTAATCGGAAGCGACGCGCCGATCGTTTTCTGTGTATAGGCTCGATCGGTTGTACCGATTTTTTCGGAGTTATAACGCGGTTTTTTTTTTTGGACGAGTGGGTGTATCAATTTTTCAATTCCGTCCCCTTGCATTAAATGACTTATGACACTTTATGTCATTCCGCATTCTCGCGATGATGCAATTCAACCTGACTCACATATTATCTCTCTCTCTCTCTCTCTTTTGCATTATTGCAGCTCCACTGCGGAGCGAGTTCTCATTTTTTCGCGGCTTTCAATTTTCGGCGAGCATGCGGCAGAATCCAGAGCAAACCCATCATACGGCATGTATATATAAGTGTACGAGAGAAAGCTGTGTGTGTATTAACGGAATTTTTTTATCCCCGATGGGTTAAGGTATACGTATAACGTGTGTATATATAACGTCGGATCGCACAGAAAACGCGACGTTGTCGTAGCAGTAGCATTAAGTATAGCAGTGTTTACATTCGACGTACGGTGTGTACGAGGAAAGTTTTCAAAAATTTTTCGTCGCCGCCACCGCCGCCGAGTGTGTACCAATTTTCGTTCGCTGCTCTAATATAAATCTCGCGAGCGCGCGCCTATGTACATAAGCGAGGGAAAGAGTACGTAGACGAGAAAATGCTCTTATGAGATTTACGCAATAATTACCCCCCTTTATTATTATTTTTTTTTTCCTTCTCTTCTCTTTCCTCGAGCTGCTGCTGCTGCTGCTGCTGCGGCGCGTCCGCGTGTGGTGCAATCGCGCGCGCGCGCGTGCACCTATACACGAGTGCGAGCTGCTGCTAATAATTTTCCCGCGCGTGTATTATAGACGTTGCGAGAAATTAGCGTGAAAATTAAAGATAAATAAAAAGGAATTCGTGGAGCTTTTTTTTTCACGCTGTCAAAATATTTGCTTTATCTACGATGACGACGAGCGAATTTCGATTGTAATAATGTAATTATAATTCGGGTTCGCGTGAGTATACGCACGTGTTGTTTTGACACTTTCGGTCTGTCCCAAATTGAGTACATAGTAGTGGTATAATTTCTAGAACACCGACCAACAACGAAAATATTCGTACGATCGTTGATCCGATTTATCGGACGCGTATTATTAACGGTTGCGATCAACGACTAAAATTACAAGGAGCAAAATAATTTTCTCGAATTAGAAAACTACAATTTGCTCCGGTCAAAGGATACGCGTACAACAGATACGTGTAATATAATAAGCGTAACGATTATTACACAGGCGCTGAATTTCTGGGATAAATCCATACATCACCGCATCCAATATATATAAGAGCTCGTGCCAATTTTTTTTTTTTTTTTTTTGCCTCTCTCCCATATAACGATCGGGGCACGCTGTATGCGGGACTATTTCAATGGCCCCCGTCGCGGTCAAAACACACAATCGTAAATCTAAATCTATAACAATTTCAATGGGTCTCTCGTGGACGCGGGGATGAATTATCACTCGTTAGTGACTCTGCAAGACACACACACAAACACTGCGCTGCAGTAATAATAATATTAATAATAATGATAATAAATAAGAGCGCATATATATATAAAGCGAAAGTTCGAGTATACACACGCGCTAGACGCGCAATAATAATACGCGCGCGTTATCGTGTGGCTGCTCTATTCTCGTGTACACACATATCGAACTTTTCGAAAGAAAAGAGGCAACAACAACAACAACAACAAAAAACCTGTCGAATCATCGCTCGCATTGTTGCTGTTGCTGCGTATGTGTGCCGCGACGCCGCCGCACTTGTCAGAATTCAACGATCGCGAAACAACTTCATTTCCGAGGCTTGGCTGTCTTCCTTCGGAGACTTTAATTGCCATGGTAATTACGCCCCGTTGTCTTTTTGGTATATACGCGTACGTCGCATTCCTGGCATAATTTAAACGCTTCTTTACTTTTTCCGGATATATACGAATTTTATCAATACGTATGTACGAGGAGGAAAGTGTTTATGCCGTCTCTCGAGGAACAATAAAACACTTCTTGCCGAAAAAAAACACGTATAGAAAAATGCGATGCGGATGAAAGTCGTCGTCGTCGTCGTCGGATGAATGTGCGGAGGATGACGAGACTTTTTACTTTCTTCGAAGCGCGCCGAGCGAAGATCGGACTCGTTATATTGCAAAGAAAAAAAAAAAAAAAAAAACTGGAGTGAGAGAAAAAAAATTCGAAGCCGTGCGCAGCGGATGAGCTGTGCGGTGCATCGTACGACGGAGTGCATTACAAGATCGGAGTGAGCGGCCGGCACACGTGCCTGCAGGGTATCCTATACAGCAATTATTATATAGCGAGCACTTGACCCATAAAATCCCGCGATCTTTTGGGCAATTCGATTTCTCTCTCCCTACCCCCGAAAAAAAAAACAACAATGTTGAGCCAACGCGCGACCGCACGATTCGATATGGAAAATCGAGGAGCGGCAGTAGCAATGCAATGCGTACCGCATCAATTTTTATAATACCGATGGGTCGAGTCTCGCTTCGCAAAGCGTGTAGGAATTATGCAAAATATAAAACAATTTGTGTGCGTCGAACAATTACAGATCGACCCGAATAGAAGCGACTTTCTATTTATGACTTGAATCTGGACAAATTTTTATCGCAGAGATGGACAATAACGGTGATTGCGATTACATCGCGATAGAAGTACAAATCTACATTTTGGATTGAGCGAAATATAGCGAGAGAAAGAAGAAAAAATGTGGTACTCGCACGCGCTTGGACAGCCAAATATTTCATGTAAAAAAATTTTTAAAATGAAGCATTATCGACTAAAAACTAACGAAAACTTTTGGTTCTAAAGAAATTGAATTATTAACGTCAAGGGCGCGTGCACATAAATGCAGTATACCGACAGGAACACTTATCAAATTGCTCAATTTTTATAATTTTTATAATTATAAAAAGTTTAATGTATGAGCTCTTTCATTAATATAATTTATTTTTACCTTTGAAGTTTGATGACAATCAAGATTTACAATCTGTTTACTTTTCAAAATACAGTAGATTTGCGTTTAGTATATAATTTAGAATTCGAAGGGTTCACGTTCGACGGCCGCAAATTAAGTGGAAGTATTAATTGTTGTCAAATAAAATGAGTGTTTGATCAGAGAATAAAAATATTGTCTGTTTCAAAATATACATACGATTTGCTGTAAAATATTCAACAAAAAATTATTATAATAATTAAAAATGAGTTAGTCAGTTAGTTCACAATGTTTTATAGAAAAATGTATTTCAAATCAAAATATTGGAAATTTTAATAGTTTTAATTGTTATGTTCAATTTACCTTCCAATTGAAAATCTAAAAAAGTAATCTATAAAAAAAGTTAAAATTGAAATAATGAATAAATTGAAAATTTTTATAAACTCACTCTTAATTGTAAATAATCAACGTAATATGAAAATATGTTAAATCCGTGCCTTAAAATTAAGGATAAGGCAAAAAGCTCTACAGAACCTTTTTCCTGGACTCATTGAAGACTGAATAGGGAATTTTTTTAATTAATCGTCTATTATTTCATATATGAAAATACGTATTACCATTATGCACTGTATTTGCGTGGGTGATATATATTTTTTTTAAGGTGAATAATTTAAAACTTATATTTTGCGATGTGCACAAGCAACTTGTGCACCAGAATCAATGACGTTTTCATTACAATTTCGGTGTAGTGACACGCGAGTCCCTCTTTGTATACCAGTACATTAATGCGTATGGCTAGTTGGCAGTAGAGGGGGAAATATCAGCAAGTAGCTATCATAAACGCGAGTTTAATATAGTGTTGGCTACTCGAGACGTTTAACCTCAAATATTTTTTTCAGTGCAAATCGTGAAAATTTACAGTGATCGCGCATAACCAAGCGAGTCAGCATGGAACGCACAGAGGATACAGTTAGGTAATATTTTTTTTATTGGTGTCGTGTTATTTTTCAAACGATTGCTTCATCAAACTCGATTATTCCTCAGGGTGAAGCAAGAACCGAATGATACTTGTCTAGGTAATGGCAACGACCTTTTTCACAGTTCTGCGAACTTTGGCGAAGACAACGACTTCAAAACATTCACGGGTTTCGAATCATCTGTGAGTTCAATAATTTGATTAATAGTCGGTTCTTACACTGTAAAAAACTAAAACATAACAAATTTTAGGCAAATCATATTAATGAGGTTATAGCTCTGCAAAAAAAGTCAGACGAAAATGTGTTCATCGATTGCGAGTGCAAAGATGTCAAACCTGAACTGAAGTATCCGTTACCATCCTACTGCAAAACTGAGCATCAAAGTTATTCGACTATTGTAAAAATAGAAAACGACGATCAGACAGATGACGCGAGTGAAAATATATTTATTGACTTTGAGTGCGAGAATGTGAAATCTGAACTGAAGTCTCAATCGACAACCATCAGCAAAACTGAGCATAAGGGTTGTCTAGCCGTTGTAAAAATAGAAAACCAAATTCAGACCAATTTCTTAAACGATAACGATTTTTACGAATCCGAGGAAGTGAAGACATTTGAAAAAAGAAAAATACTTGAAAAGAATAATTTGCGTCGAAAAACTCATGAAAGAGGAGCAAATCTAAAAGTAAATATCAGTCAGACAAGAGCACACAAAGGCATGAGACCACATGAATGTGAGATTTGTCACAAACCATTTAATTATAAAAGCATCCTCAAAAATCACGTCAACGCAGTACACAATCGGAGCAAACCCTTCGATTGTGAGATTTGTCACAAATCATTTGGATATAAGGCTGACCTCAAAAGACACTTGAATTCAGTACATAATCAGATCAAACCATTCGAGTGTGGCATTTGTCGAAAATCATTTAGAGAAAAGTGTGCCCTCAATCGACACATAAATGTAGTACATAATTGTATCAAACCCTTCGAATGTGACATTTGTCACAAATCATTTGGAACAAAAGGTAATCTCAAAATTCACATTAATACAGTACACAGACAGAATAAACCCTTTGAATGTGAAATTTGTCACAAATCATTTGGACAAAAATTTAATCTCAAAACACATATTCATACAGTACACAATCAGATGAGACCGTTTGAATGTGACATTTGTCGAAAATCATTTGGAGAAAAGTGTACTCTCAATCGACACATAAATGTAGTACATAATTGTATCAAACTATTCGAGTGTGACTTTTGTCACAAATCATTTGGACAAAAAAATACTCTCAAAACTCACATTAATAAAGTACACAGTCAGAATAAACCCTTCGAATGTGAAATTTGTCACAAATCATTTGGTCTAAAAGGTACCCTCAATCGTCACATAAATGCAGTACATGATCGGAACAAACCTTTCTAATGTGAGATTTGTCACAAATCATTTGAACATAGAAGTCACTTCACACGTCACGTGAATGCAGTACATAATCGCTGCAAACCTTTTGAATGTGACATGTGTCACAAATCATTTGGATACAAGTGTAATCTCAATCAACACACGAAGTTAGTACATGATCGGAGCAAACCCTTTGAGTGAGATTTTTCACGAATCATTTGGACTAAAAAGCAACCTCAATGAGTACATCAATTCGATACATAGTCGTATCAAACCCTTTGAGTGCGTAATCAGCCATGAATTGTTTGAAGAAAAAGGTAACTTTAATAAAGCACACATAACAAAGATACATAATAAAGAGTGTAAGATTTGTTCCAAGACCTTTGAGCCCGATGTACTCTTTTTCTCGCACGATTGCATTATATAATTTTGATAAATCTTTTACATATATACTTTTTCATTTCGTTCAATTCAATAAAATAACATAACAATAATAAAATATTTTGAACTGTTATAATTTTTTTTCCTGACTGCTGAAAAACCTTTCCCTCGCCTTTCTTACATTAACTGAAGCATAAATAATTATTTTCAAGTACATACTCCCCATCGGTATGCTAATAAAAAAATTTTGCTTTGAAGTAAGAATCATTCTTAAAATTCTCACACTGACCTCTACAAATGATTTCCCCCAGAAAATTCAACAGTATCAATGGTCGATTAATGAATCTCAATTCAAGTAGCTCATCCGATGCAAAGCCCCTTCGTTTATCCAATGGTTAAAGGACATTATTTCGGTTGAAATCTTAAATGCATTCGTTAGCACCTGTGTCGATGTGCTCTCTCGGGTTTTTCGGCTATCACTGCCCATCGAGTAGCATGCGGGCGCTACGCCTGATCGAAGCCTTACAGCTTCTATATACTTCTTGCTACGACTATACCTATGGGCAAGGACTCGTGGCATCGTCGTTAATTTATTTGTGTTCAGTGCAACCTCAGTGAAAGTATTTCAATTGGAGCCGTTTTATATCACTTCCTGAAGGAGGACTTACCCTTTGTGCACTGGCGCTGTCCACTGACTTGTGGGAGCGCGCGTTTCGTTCTTCTTGGCCACCTGGTGGCCAAAGCGGGAGATAGAAGATTCGGAAAAAATTCTCAGTAATTGAGAAGATGTTGTTTGAGTATCAGATCAGAAACGTTTCAAAAAGTACGCAGGATATATTATGTTATATAGCGCGTGCATCTCTCTCTCTCTCTCTCTGGTCTAGCCGTCTGAGAGCGAATGCAGGAGAAAATTGTCGGCGGTGTGGCATCTCGAAATATTGTATATAATATAAAAGCTATAATGGAAAAATGAAATGAAATATAAGCGTAGGAAGATTACGATCGCGTCGGCCCGCAATGTGGCACGCGAACGCAGCGATTACGACTTCGTATTATATTATATTATTATATTATATCCTAGTTGCATCCGCGCGGCGTGTGCGGCTGAATAGCAAGCTACAGCCGCTACTATACACGACACACCTGGAATTCGAGATAACAGTCACGCGAACGAAGAAAAATAGTCGAACTATCGGTATTATAATGATAATAGGGCTGCTCATCGGACACGTATTCATTGGCGTTATAAGGCGCGCACAGGTGGATCGGCCAGCATAAATATAAATAAATATATAGATCTATCTCGCGCGGCACGACGCTTCTATCTTGTCTATATATATATGTATAATGCATATAATGGATCTGTTACAATGCAAATGCGGTGGTATTATCCGCAATTGGCACTCGATGCAGAAAATATCTATATATACGCGAGAGTAAGTGAGCGAGAGACAATGGGCTCTTTGTAGCTTGGCTATATATATATACTATATCGGACGAGCAGCTCCGACGAGATGTACACCTTTAACTCGTAACGTAAACACGTGTTACATTCGTGAAATCTGTCGCTTTTTGACGCCGACACGATCTTTTTTCTCTCTCTCTCTCTCTTTTCTCGCGTTACACACGTATTAATCCAACAACCACCATGCTACTATATAATATGTAATAACGTACACGGCGTCGGGCGCGCGCGACGGTGAGAAAAAAAAATTAGATCTCTGATGCAATGTCTCTTTATAAGTATTGTCTCTTATACAGCGCGAGGCAGTAGCTGTAGGAGGCATTTCTTCCTCGGAGTGAATTGAGATTTTTCAATTCTCTCTCTCTCTCTCTGCGCGCGGCGCACGCCTCGCTCGCTCGAATTTTCATGTTTATTTTGGCGAATCGCGAGCAGCTGCAATGGCTCTTAATATCGCCACGCTCATTGCAATTCGTTTTTATATTCGTAATTGCGATTGCCCAGAGTTACGTGTGTATGCGTGTGTGCAACATCATCGGCCTAATATTGCATTTTTCGGTATTATTATTGCATTAGACGCGAGACGAAGCGCGGAGAGCTCGTGGGTCCAGATGTAAATATACATCAGTGAATACAAAACGATTTTTTTTTTTTTTTACCCATAAGAAAACCGCAATAGACGAACTTTCGGTTTCGCGTGGCGCGTGCGCCTCATAACGCATAAATATTACCATTTACTATTATCGTTATTATTGTTATTATCATTATTGCAGTTGGCGCGCGCGCGCAGCAGTTTATGCCATGCACAGAGAGCCCGCGTAATGATCGTAATGTATAGCGCACCGCATAATGTGACACACGAAGACGACGACGACGTCTCTTCACGTGTGCATTATAATAGTGAAAAGTCATTTTTCCGCGGCATTGTAATATTTTCCCTCCCGGCCTGGTGTGCGTATGCGTATATGCGTACGCGCACTCATAATATAATATATATTATAATGACTATGGAGGAGACTCAAGTTCACTTTCGTACGCGTCTTTTTCTCTTTCAGCTTAGGTCGTTGTTTTTTTTTCGTTTCTTCAGCTTTTCACATACACGCGAGCTCTAGGCGTGCGTACAAATTGTGAAAATCGCGCGCGTGCGCGCGTGCGGCCGGTCTCGAACGGCGCGCGCCAAGAAAGGTATTGTATAAAAACGCGCGAGTCGTTCCTCATATCGTTCTGCGGTGTACGACGCACGCGAACCGCAGTTTTCACACAGACGCGAATTTTCGCGCAATTTTTTTTTAGCCGACGACGATGCACACCTAATAATTATAAACCATTTCCATGGTGTATTATATATATATATATATATATGGGGACATTTTTATACTTCATTTGCCGTTTTTTTTTTCTTTCTTTTTTTCTTCTTCCCTTATGCACCTAACGTCGTCGTCGTCGTTATAGTTGTTGTTATTTTTATCTTCTCGATTCACCTCGTAGTTAGTAAGTAGTCATCGTCGTCGTTGTCGCGCACATTGTCAGATATATATATGTATAATACAAACGTCGTTGGTGCGCACGAGTTTGCGGTTTGCGCAATCCCGACGCCCAGCTGGGTTTGTATACACACACGCTTACACACATAGGCTTGGCCGTTACAACGTCGACGCTGCTGCCTATATTATACACATATAAAGGTATATATGTAATATTACAAGTGTCGTACTATTATACCCGGCACGCGACGTTCGTAAAAGCGCAGCGATTTTCTCAAGAGGTAATTTTTCGCCTTGATACTTCTTTCCCGGTTGTCGCGTCACTTTTTTTATTTTTTTTTTTCTGCCTTTCTACCGTGTGTGCATATATATATATATATATATATATATGTATGCGGGTCGTCGTCGCGAAGCGTTAATTAACGATTCGATATAACTAGTGTCAAAGGATTAAAAAAAATAAAAAAATATATTATATGCGAGCCATTTGAATGTCGTAACGATCTATGTAGCTCGCCGATAAATCAAGGAAAATAGCCGAGACGACGACGACGACGACGACGCTCGCGAAAAATATAATGAGATAGGCACTGGAAAGTATCGCGTCGTAAAGAGGCTTTTTTTTGTGTACCTCGGCTACGCTTTGCTACCTTTTTTATTTTCGTTGGAAGGAAGATCCATAACCAGCTAATTCGAGGCTCAACGTCCGGCCTGTCACAGTATAAGTGCACCCATAAAAACTGCCACTAGACTCGCGAGAAATGTTTGTACCTATATATATATATATATATATAAAAAAAAGTAAGTGACGCTTTTTACTCGAGCATTTTATCTTCCCTCGGCGAGTTCAAGGATAACGTCGAGATTTAACTCCTTTTATTATTGTTATATTTTTTTTTTTTTTAACTGGCCGTTTCCCATTGTATTGTATTATATATTTTCATTTTCGTTCCTCGTAAAAATGTAATAATCGTGCATCGCTCCAGCTAGTTAGCCTCAACATTGAAAACTGCACCGCACTTCCAGGCAAAGCCCATAATATCCAGGAGCCTATTATTCTTTCTATTATGAACTTGGCATTAAAATAAGTATACTTTTATATCAAAGAGAAAGAGAGAGAGAGATAGAAAAAAAATTAAGTATATGCGCGTCGCGGGCATAGTCCGGCACCCGCCCGCGCCCGAGAAAATGCCTAATATTTTAAAACTTCCTCCTCGATAATCATAAAAATATTATACGGCCTCTCTGTGTCTTCGGCGCGAAATCACAATAATTTGTCACTGCTGAAATTTTGCGCTCCGTGTTTTTATGTAATGACCGTAAAACCACGAGCCCGAGAGCGAATACGCGTAGATATTATAATTCTTTTTATTCATTTTTAGATTAGCGCGCGCTCGAATGGAAAATTCGCGATTATTCGCGAAAATGAAAAGTTGCGCGCGGAATATACGCATTATGATACTCGTATACTATGTCGCTGGAATCGCGGGTAGACGAGAAATTTCGCGACTCGAATTGTAGGAAGAAAAAACCTGCTGCAGCCGACACGCGTATCGCTTTTAATCTAAGTATTATGAATTCAATTTATATCATTCTGACTCAACGATTAAGCGTTATTTTAATATTTTTTCTTGATGTTATCGAGAATTATATTTTATTGGCTTAGGCGTTGCGAATCGTTCGCAAGCTCGCAGTACACAGGACTCGATGTTTTCTTAACATAGATTCGTTTCTCGAGCAGCAGAGGTCGGTAGAGCACTGGAGAAATTGACGAACAAAGTTTTCACTCTGACTCATCGGATAAACACTCGAGTAATTGAAAAAACGTTTTACAAATATTTTCAATGTTTAATGTGAACTTGTTAAAAATTTGTTCGAAAAGTAATCGCGAAAAAGTTTTCAAAATATATTTCTTGGCGATTTTGCCGTATGCCCCCCCTTGAGAGATCGGTATAGCAACCGATCGGAACTCTACCTACGATCGGTAACATTATTACGATTTACCTCCCGTTCACCGTTTACCTTGATCGCAGTTGGCAATATAATTTTCAACCATCGCCTTCCGTTCGTTATGATAATTCTTTACTTTCTCTCAGAGGAGCGAGTGCGGGATAGCTGCTGTTACGAAGAGAAGGGAACAGAGTCAAGAGCGTGTCAGTAAAAATGCTTACAGATATCGAGACATTTTACTTCATTGATCGCTTATCAGTACTAAAATAAATATTCCTACATCTTATTCAAGTTTTTATTTCAATGAAGTTGAAAATATGTCAAATTACTTCGGGCATTGAGAAACATTAAAGATAAGCTTTATTATTATATTTATTGTAATTGTAACTCTTAATCTAAAACAAAAATATTTCAAAGGGCTATTACAGCATTGTTTCTATATTAATAATAACATAAATCGTTATCTTACGGTTATATATTTGTAATTTTTTGAATTATTGACAAATGTCAATTATCTGAAGTAATGTTTTTTCAAAAGTCAACGTGCCGTCACGAGCTCTAATCTGTGTCCGCCAAGCAAATGTTCCGTAAATCTTTGTTATCCACGTAATCGACGATCATTTCACAGCACAAAATCGGCAGTCGGTATCCCGTCAGCGTCAATAATGAATCCAGGGCCCACGGCCGGCAAAACGTTCTCGCCAATCTCTCGTACACGAGCTGCGTCAATTCGTAGAACGACAGACCCATGCTCATCATGATCTTGTCCGCTTCTCTCGCGAACTCCTCGTTCTTGTACCAACGCTCCTCGAGATCCGCCGACTTCTTGAGCAGTCCGTGCCCAGCGAACACGTCCATGATCGTCAGCGCGTCGCTTCGTGCCAGCTCGTATCCTCTCGCCCGAAGTCGTCCGACGACGTCCAGAGTGCCGGACAGTAGTTCCAGATCAATGATAAGCCAGTGTTTATGTTGTCGCGCTTCGAATTCCTCGCCGAATTGATCCGCGGTGGGAAAAACGAATTTTGACAGATCGGCGCCATTATTCAGCAGAGCATCGATGGTGTTCAGCGAGAGATTCAGCACGGCCCACTGCAGCGGCGTCCGATCCGTCTTGTCCAGGGCGTCCACCCGCAACGGTCGATACTTGTCGTTGCTGAACTCGAACAGCATCTCCGCCAAGTCGTCTCGCTCGTACCCGCGACAAGCGACGTGCAGAGCCGTCGATCCCTCGGCGTTGGCCAAATTCGGATCGGCGTCGTTTTCCAGCAGCAACTTGACCATCCTTTTGGATTTGTAGGACAGAGCCAAGTGTAGCGGAGTGTCGCCGAACTTGTCCTGAGCATTGACGCGCACCGATCCATGCCTGTCCTCGATGATCTTGAAAAACGCCCTCAGAAAGTCACCGTCGTCGTCGAATTCTCTCTCGCAAATAATGTGCAGAGGAGTCGCTCCGTCCTCGTTGCTAGAATCAACATCGGCGCCTCTTTCCAGCAGCACCAGTGCGACTTCCTTGCTGCCCCATTCCACAGCCACGTGTAGCGGTGTGTTGCCCGACTTGTCTCGAACATCGAGTCGCACCGGCTGATATTCGTCGTTGCTGAGCTCGAATAACATCTTAGTCAGATCGTATTCGTAGTAGAATCTGCAAACGACGTGCAGAGGTGTCGATCCGTCTGCATTGGTTGAATTTGGATCTGCCCCTCTTCTGAGCAGCAATTCGGACGTCTTCTTGTAGGCGCAGCGCATAGCCCAGTGTAGCAATGTGTTGCCCGACTCGTCCCGGGTATCGATCCGCACCGACTGATTTTTCTCGTCGCAGATCTTGAAAAATGACTCTATCAAGTCATCTTCATCGTCGACATCGTAAAAGGCGTTATAATCGTGGTAGTCCCTCTGGGAAAAATGAATAAGCAGAGGTGTCAATCCATTCTTGTTGGCCGTATTCGGGTCGGCGCCTCGTCTCAGCAATAATTCTATCAAGTTTCTGTCGTTCTTTTCCATCGCCAAGTGCAAAGGTGTGTTGCCATCTTTGTCTTGGACGTTCATCTGCACCGGCTGATGTTTTTCGTCGTTGACCCTGAAGAACATCTCCGCCAAGCCTTCGTTATCGTCGCCGTCGTATTTCTTACATATAACGTGCAGAGGAGTCAAACCCTCTGCATTGGCTAGATTCGAACGAGCACCTCGTCTCAGCAGTAATTCGGTTGCCTTTTTGTTGCCGTAGTACACAGCCAAGTGTAGGGCCGAGCTACCCTCTTTGTTCTGCACGTCGAGCTGCACCGGCTGATTCAATTCGTCGTTGATTCGAAAGAACAGATCCATCAAGTCGACGTCATCTTTGTGACAAATAACGTGGAGAGGAGTCAATCCCTTTTCGTTGGTTATGTTCGGGTCGGCGCCTTTTCTCAGCCGGGACTCGACCTTTTCTTTGTCGCCGCTGGCCAGGGCCGAGTGTAGCGACAGATCCTCGTCTGCTTCTCGCACGAGCTCGAGGGATTTGTCGTCGGACGTATTCATTGTTCTGCACACAATCACAAAACACACGATCGTTCGTAATTCAAGATATTTTTAATTTATGTTTACGACGACCACAGCTGCTGCGGTCGATGCGATGATGTTTACGCTGCGACGTCGTAAGGTCTACTGAACTTGCAGAAAGACTCGCCAGTGTGGAGTGTGGACATGCGTTGCGGCACTGACAGCTGCGCCCTATCCCGACACATTCTCGAAAAATGCGTCATTAATATTGAACATAAACATGCATCGCACAACGCAAAAAGAGACATAAGATATCATGGATATGTGAAGTTTTGCGAGGTGCTCATTGAATGTTTGAATTGAATGAATATAATTATAGAATAGAGAAGAAAAATAGTTTCTATTTTAATTTACCTTTGAGTTCTTGTACACTGACGCGTCGAAAGCTGCGTTAGCACGAGAAAAAAACAAAAAAAAATATGAACATTTAAGTGAGGAGCTTTCAAAACTAGCCGAGCGCATCTTTGTTCCCATGCAAGTGAATCTAAAAGATGCGATGTGAGGTATGCGATATAAAATTATATAAGTTTAGCTGCTACTGAAAAGAAAGGGTAAAGAAAGTCAAGTTGTACAATGAAAAGTTCAGGCACTTAAGTTATGTACAATTTTTAGGATACGATTTACGATAAGATTGAGCCAAAATGATATCGCAAAAAGGTTCGCTTCGACTTTTGTGCACCCGTGTGTTGTGTATGGACCTACTACTGTACCTGTGTTGCGAGCATAGAAGTGATTTTTGTTGTTCTTCTGCATAAATGAACAAGAATCATTCAGAAATGTATAGTATTGGAAAGCTCGGATGCGACATAAACAAATGTGAATGTTTAAAAAATATACTCAAATTCGTGTATACCGATGTCGTCTCGCAGTTGCTGTAGCGCGAATAAAATAAAAACATATCTTTTTAAATTAATAGGAAATTTTCAAACGTTCGAATGTGGCACCAGCCGAGCCGAGGATCGCCGGGTGTCGCTGCAAAGGGTAAAAAGAATCAAACTCGGTTAATCTAAATGCATTCATAATTTGAGATATTTTACTTGGACAATTCGTTTGCGCATCAATAGGGAGATCAAATCATTTTTTTCGTTTCTATTTATTTTTTTTATTGAAACAATCAGACAAATCTGCAGTATTTTACAACAGACTGTAATAAATATTGTAGATATGCTCTTATCATCAAGTAATTATTTCAACTTCATCACTATAACTTTTTTTTTATTAATAGAACTTATATCGTGGTCTGTGGCCGCGAAGCAAACACGACACAAATCTTCGTTCTTCAAGTTCTCCAAGATCATTTCGCAGCAGAGAATCGGCAGTCGATGGCGCGTCAACTCCATGAATGGATCCAGCGCCCATCGTCGACAAAATCTGCTCGCCAGTATCTCGTTCAGATGCGCATTGCAAGTGTCGTTTTCCCGCGCGTGATCGGGCATCGACAGAAAATCGTCCGATCGCGCGAACTCGAAGCAGTCCTCGTAGGCGAGTCGTTTTTCCGCCTCTCCGGGCCGCAACCGCACCAGCTGGTAGAGCGACAGACTCGGATTGATCATGATCTTTTGCGCTTTGCTCGTGAACTCCTCCTCGTCGTACCAACATTTTTTAAGATCCACCGAATCTTCAACGACGAACTCTTTCTCGTGATCCTCTAACTTTCTGAACACTTTGTACTCGAGGAAAAATTTCATAACTTTCAGGGCGTCGCTTCGTTCCAGCTCGTATCCTCTTCTCTTCAGACACTCCAAGACGGCCAGAGCACCGGCTACTAGACGCAATTTAAACTCATCGACGTAATCGTCGAACAAAAACATAAATCTCTCGTCGAGCTGACGTTCGGTGGGAAAAACGAAATTCGACGGGTCAGCGCCCAAATCGAAACACGCATCGACCAAATCCGGCATGAAACTCGTCACGGCCCATTGCAGCGGTGTACGGCCCCACTTGTCCTTGGCCTCGATTTGTATCGCTTGCTGCTTATCCTTGATAAACTTGAAAAACTCCTTGAAAAATGTATTGTCGTCGTTTTCGTAGTAAAAGTCTCTGTCCGAAATCAAGTGCAGAGGAGTGATTCCGTCTCGATTGGCCAAGTTCGCGTTGGCGCCTTTTTTCAGCAGCAGCATCGCCACGTCGTTGTGGCCCCACTTCAGAGCCATGTGCAGCGGCGACTCACCCGTCGATTCCAGCAGGAGATTGGGATCTTGCCCCAGCTCGAGGAATCTCTCCGCGTAGTTGGCGTAGCCGTGGGTGCAGACCACGTGAAAATGCGTACAACCGACGTCGTCGACGTAGTTCGCGTCGAATCTGTCGTATATCCCGGCCAAGTAGACGCTCAAGACGTACGTGAGGGACAATCTGCCCGCGACGTGCAGCGGCGTGGTGCGACGCAACGACGGCTTGCCGTCTTTGTCCAGCACGGGCTGGTCCCTGTAGCCGCAGTTGATCACGAAACTCATGATGCCCACTCGGTCCAGTGTGAGGCCTACTCTGTCCAAGTTTCTCACGTCCTCCGAGAGAATCCAATCGATCTCTTCGGGACGAAAAATTTTTCCAAGATCGGGATACGGGCCCTTCCAATTTTTTACCAAGCTGCTGAGTTCTTTGAAAAATTTGCCTCGCTCTTCTTCGATCTCCCAGTTGACCTTTTCTCGTAGACTCTTCAGCTTTTCGAAGTTGACTTTACCCAAAAGCGCGTTTTCTTCGTTATTAGACATAGCTATCGTGTTGTGCGCTCGAAGCTCACACGGAAACAAAATTTCTTATTATAACAATAGATATCTCTCACTTGTTTGCACAAAAAAAAATCACTTGACGCGATCGATGCGATGTTTCTTTGTTCGCGCTGCGGCGTCGTAACGTGTAGTACTGAACAGCTGCTGAAACCAACCGCCGCCGACTCGACACGTGACGCGGACACTGCCATCTGCATCGTATAACCGGCACATTCTCGAGATTCGACGTGGAGTCTGCAGAAAGGTGTTGACCGACG
This sequence comes from Trichogramma dendrolimi, assembly GCA_034770305.1. Taxonomy (NCBI): domain Eukaryota; kingdom Metazoa; phylum Arthropoda; class Insecta; order Hymenoptera; family Trichogrammatidae; genus Trichogramma; species Trichogramma dendrolimi. The sequence goes on along the minus strand of JAPMIB010000078.1, from coordinate 809,736 downwards.
CTTGATACTCTGTCTGTAAGTACAAGGAGGTGCTGCCACAAGGGTCAAATTCTTTTTACTTGATTTCTTTATGTAGCCGCGATGCAAATGACACAATTGATACAACGAGAAGTTCAAGGATACAAAATAATCTTTTTTTGAATTTATTTCACTTATTTTTTAAATACTTGCTGTCCCCGTTTCTGAGGTATTTTTTGTTTTTTTAAAAGTGCATCTTTTTATCATATTCACTTTCAATGGCGTTGAACGTGAATTAAAAATAATTTCCATTTAAAGTTAACTTTGAATCCCTGAGCTTACATGTTCATGTTTTTTTGTGGCCATTTTTATGTTTACAGTGGTTGCTGCTTTGAAATCCTTCAATGATTAATTTTTGACTCTGACAAAATTGACCATTAACAATTATACTTTTCATAAATTTCACGGGTTAGCAGTTGTTCCTTGGTTTAATATTCCTTTCATATGTGTCTTAAACATTTTCGAAATTTAGACAATAAATTTTCAATTTCACCTCAACATTGGTCAGCAGTTGAATGCGTCTGGACTCAAAATACCAGTCTTATTTTCGATTTTTTGCGTGGGAAAAATAACTCTGGCAAGTGTATAAAATTCAATTTCTATAATATTTATTTAAAAAAACTCGAATTTTTAATCGTAAAAATATTTTATAAATCACACATAATCTAAACATATTTACAAAGTTTCAATAAAAACACATTCGACAAGAAATCTCATTTTCATTACTCTCATAAGTCAGCTGGATAAAATATATAATATGTTTATTTATTCATTTACTTATTACTTAGGTCGAACGAAGCCCTAGTATTTACAGTACAATCGTCGAGTTTCTTCGCTCGCACCTTAAAAAATATATTAAATATTCTCATGTATTTAACACTCATTATAACTCTTGTATTATTACATAAACTAGACAATCGATAGGTTTTTTTTTCATCTATGTACACTCGATCGACGGGAAGGATAAACGTAAAAATATTTTTGATTTGAATATAGCATTTGATTATCGTCGACACGTATTTCTCTCTCTCTCTCGCACAGCTCATATAACATCATCATCATCATCATCATCACACGACTAGTTGAATACAAAAATTGCAATTACACACGCGCACACAAGCGACAGAAAAAAAAAAAAAAAAAATATTAATCAGACTTTGGTAGTTGCTTGCAGCTTGATGTAGTGCGCCTTGTGGGTGATCTCGAGCTGCTGTCCGGCCGCGGGCGCGCCGCAGCCGCCGCCGCCCCCCATTAGCGCCGCCTTTTTGCGGGTGCGCGCGAGGCTGCGACCGATGCAGCAGGCCGTCAGCAGGGCCAGGGCCAGCAGGCCGCACAGCACCAGGGCGACGGCGCCCTGGGACGGGTACTGCTGGCGCAGCGTCTGGACCTCGACGCAGCGCGCGTGACCCTCGCGCGGCCTACGACTGGCCGACTCGGTCTCTACGGAGGCGCAGATCTTGTAGCGGCCCGGCACGAGGCCCGCCAACTCGCTGGCCTGGGCGCTGCAGTTGAGGCGCTGGCGGTGGACCTGGCCCGTCTCGATCGCCAGGATGTCGAGGTCGATCTCGCAGCCGACGCGCGGCGTTTCGAGCAGAGCGACGGTGACCTGCGACAAAAAAAAATGAGTAGATTTTAGATTTTCGAATATAAAGATCTTGGTTGATGCAACGAAACGTTGCTAAAACTGTTTTTCAATCAACTGTCTCTGACTGCTGTTTAAGACTAATAGAGTACATTGTTGAAAGAAACCTCAAATTTTATGCAGATTTCAATGTACAATTAGAAGAAATCGATATTGGATTTTACTCGAGGTTCTTTGCAAGAAATCTTTGTACTGATTTATCAATTCATTACTCTTTCCATAAGGTACCGCACAAAAAGTGCAAAGTCAGCCTGCGCCGCTAGATGGCGAGTACCTGCTATCGGTAAAATCTGCAAGTGGCTAAGTAGAAATATAGCTTTGACTAACAAGGATTCATACCCTGAAAATTAACTTTCGACGTACGTAATGATGAAACCCTCTATAGTTAGTTTGATCACGTGAAGCACGATGAATATTTAAATATATTATTTAACGTTAATGAATACCATAGAATAGCGTATCACGATAACAGGCTGAAACAGTCAAGTCCAGCTGAGTGAAAAGTTTTCTGTAATCCGACAATTGAGTGTCAGAAATGGACGAAAAAGAAGGAACAGTGAGTTTAATAATATAACAATTTTTTTTCGTCCTTTGCATCAATACTAGTCGCAGCTGGACTTGACTGTTTTAGCCTGTTACCATGATACGCTATTGTATGTTATTTATTATTAATGTTAAATAATATTTAAATATTCATCGTGCTTAAAAGTGTTGTTTACAGGCCCATTGGATCAAACTAATTATCGGGGGTTTCATCATTAGAGGGGACTGTAAAAAAATTAGCAGGACATTTGGTCACCCGGACACGAATTTATCTACGATCAATTTCACGATTCAAATCACATCGACACCTAGATGATTTTACATAAAAATCAATTTAAAAAAACCTCGTTTCGCTTTTACATGAAATTTCGAAGAAATATTTTACTCGATGCCTCACCTTGAGGTATCCCTCGTCGGACACGTTCACTCGCAGATCCTTGATGTCGGGCTGCAGCAACGGGGCCGGCGTCATCGTCGGCAACTTCTTCCTCTCCATGTCCAGCAGATCCAGCGTGTCCTCGAGCTCGATTATGTCGCTGCAGCCCAGCCCCAGCGACACGTCGTCGTCGTCGTCGTCGTCGTCGTTCCGCCTTCCGTGACGCTCGTCCTTGCCTCGATGCGGCACCATCAGCACCACGCAGTACCGATAGCGATGGCCCGGCTGCAGTCTGATGCTCGCCGGCACCCCGAGACTGAGGGCGCACGGCTGGGGCATGTGTCGCGAGTCGCACTCGATCGGCGACGAGGCCAGCTGCACCTCGCGGCCGTCCTGCTGCTGGGCCTCGTACACGATGAGGGTGTCGCAGGTGTAGCGCTCGGTGCAGGGCTCGACGCGCCACAGCATGTCGCCGCCCGCCGTCGCCTCGTCGTAGTGGAACTCCTTGAGGGTGAGCTGAGCCGCGGCCAGAGGCAGCCTGGTCATGCCGGCGACCGACGGACCGGAGGAGGAGGAGGAGGAGGACGACGACGACGAGGCAGAGGACGGATCCTCGCCGCAGAGCAGATCGTCCGGCGCCACCTGGGTCAGCGGGCCGTTCTCGAGGGCCGGCGGCGTGGCGCAGACGGCCGAGCGCTTGTCCTCGGGCTCGAGGCCCGACCCGGCGAACCAGCGCGCGAACTCGGCCAGATTGCAGTCGCAGTTGAGCGGATTGTCGGCCAGCGACAGGGACTTGAGCATCAGCAGCTTGGAGGTCTTGGCGGAGACGTCGGGCGTCACCATGGTGATGTCGTTGTCGTCGAGACGCAGACGCTCGAGATTGCGCGGCGCGAGCAGGTCGCCGTTGAGCGAGCGCAAAAAGTTGTGGGTGAGATCGAGGCTGCGCAGACGATCGAGGTGGGCCAGCGAGAGCGAGGACACGGCCACGATGTCGTTGTAGGACAGGTCGAGGTGGCGCAGATTCGTCAGCTGGCGGAACGCGTGATCCTCCAGTACGTCGATCTGCGCGCGAATATGAGAAAAAAAAACGAGTTTTTGAGGATCATTAGCATACGACATCGTTTTCGAATTAGCCGGCTGGCGCCGAAATTTGTTTTTATTTTTTTTTGTCTCTCTCTCTCTCTCTCTCTCTCACCTGATTGTGGCTCAAGACGAGCGAGGACAAATTCTTCAGTCCCATTAGCGTGTCGTTGCCCACGCTCTTCAATTGATTCTCGGCCAGGCTCAGGCTGCGCAGTCTCGGCATCGCCGAGGGTATGAGGCCCGGGCCCAGCGGACCCGTCAGCGCGTTGGCCGAGAGATCGAGCTCCTCGAGGCTCCTCAAACCGCGAAAGGCTTTGAGCGCCGAGACCGACAGACGATTGCCGCGCATCTTGAGCATGCGCAGCTGCGGCAGGGAGGCGAACACCTCCGGCGATAATTGAGTCAGCAGATTGCCCGATAGGTCCAGATAGGTGACGTTGTTCAGGTTCTGCGGAGAGAAATTTTATCGATTATATCGATTGGTCTTCTTTTTTTTTTTTTATTTCTAAGCCGTACTGTCGAGAAAATAAAACGCTTGGATTTAATGCGGAGTCGGTGTAGAACTATATACGATATTAAAATTGAAGCGATCTTCGTTGAAAAGTATTAGTAAGTTTATATGAAGAATTTTTGTCTACTTTCGGCTAGACGTTTCAGCTAGTTTTGAGTTTAAATCGAAAACGGAACAAAAGTGTTTTCCAAGATTTTACGAAAGTTTATAAAATTTATATAATTTTTTAAATATTTTATGCCAATTGTGTCACGTCGAGTACGCAATGAAACCGAATAGTTATGAACTTTTATAAATTTTTAATCAAAAGTTTAAAGTTTTCCATCGAAAGCGAATTTGTCTTTTTCGTTGGTCGTACAGGAAATTAATGAAAATTTTATTATAGTTACAGCCATTCTTCACCGCTAGATGGCGAGTATCATTACATGTAAATCTGCAAGCGTCAATGTCAACAGAATTGTATGAGTTTCGTCACTTATTCTATGTTTCTTGTCAAGAGCTCTCGAAATTGCCCCAGGCGAATCTATATTTTTCAACGATTTTCATCTACATTTCACATCAAAAGCATAGGGAAAATTTAAACAAGCCTTTCGCGCGAGCTCGCCCGCATTATAATTTCGAAGATTACCTTGAAAGAGCCGGCCTCGAGTATCTTGAACTTGTTGTGGGACAGATCGAGCCTCTCCAGGCCCAGGGCGATCTTGCCCAGCGCGTGAATGGGCACCTGGTCGAGCTGATTGTTGGGCAGGCCGAGGGCTTGGAGCGGCTGGGCCAGGGCCGAGAAGGCGTTCTCGTTGAGGCGTCGCAGCTCGCCGCTCGACACCACGAGGCCGTGGAGCGCGACGCCCTCGAGGAAGTCCGCCGGCAGACTGGCGATGCCCTGGAGCGTGGCGTCGAGCAGCGAGATCCGGCCCGGGCGGAGGCCGCGCAGATGCGCGCCAATGCTCTGCGTCAACGAAGAAAGATGATAAATACAAAATGTGGTCAATGTTTGGAAGGAAGCCTTTAATTTGGTAGAGATGCTGAATTTTATTTGAGCTACTTTTTCGCGAAATTTTTGTACATTGGTATCACTGTAAAAAATTTTCATCTAATTTTAAGAAAAGTTTGTGCAGCAAAAGTTAAATTTTTCTTAAATTTAAGAATAACTGAATTTTCAATGTTTTTTTCGAAACTTAATACACACGATAATGAAAATTAAACTAAATTTCAAAAAACTTCAACATCAATTATTAATTGATTGTATTCTGCTTCACGGATACATTTACATTAAAATTGTCTTAATAAAAGTAAAAATATTTTTTATAATGCATTGATTTGTCTTTTAAACTGCGTTCAACGTCTATGCTAATGCACATTATTTTTGGTGCATTATTTTATTGGAAATTCATGCTTTAAAAATGCCTACAAAATTGAATGTAAAATCAATACGAGCATCTACCGCTAGATGGCTATGTACCTTCATCCGCAAATCTGCAAGTGGCAAAGTGAATATAATTGTACAAGTATCTATTTCTGAACAATTTTTGAAGGATCTTTAAAATTTTCTTTGCGGATTATTCGAAATCGAATTCACCTACACCCGAAGAAAAAAAAATTTCTTCCGCAATGCAGAATATATTTTCGATAGCAATAACAACGATGTGTAACGGCTCTCTGCTGCTGCTGCTTACCTTGAGGGACGTCCTGTCGCCGATGCACCTCAGCGTGTGCGGAAAATCGCAGGAGCACTCGATGCCCTGTCCAGTTATTTCCGGGCACTCCCAGCTGGCAACGATCGGCGGCGGCGGATGCGACGTCGCTGTCGATGATTTCGGTAGTAGCCGCTTGTCATCCTCCTCCCGATCGGTGTCGGTGTCGGCGACGACACTTGTCGATGCGCGATGAGTAGTCGTTACCGCTGCCGCCTCGTTATCGTCGTTGTCGTGGCGCGTGGAATTATTTAGCACCGTCGTCGACTTGGCCTCGGCTAGGACAACAAAAGCCGCTGCGAGCAGCAGCAGTGACAGCAGCGACAGCCGCCACTTCCCCGGCCGCGTATCCGGCATATTCTGCGTAGCAAAAAAAAAAAAAATAAAATAAAATCATGTACGAAGGCACGTGCGTATGTCGTTGCATTCCTGCAAGGTGTATATATACCGTGTTTCGCCGAATCCGCGACAGCTTCAAGCGGAACTCACGCGCACGCTTCAGTCGTCACACACACACACACACACATACCAACATGACTCACGCGAAATCATAACCCCTCGAACGACAAACTCCCCCCCCTTTTTTTCGGTGCAACTAATCAAAATTTAAACTAAAAAAAGTAACAAAAAAATAGCAAAAGCAACAGAAAAAAAAAATGTCGAACGCCTACTACGTGGAGCAGTGGTTGCAAGCGCGACGAGATCTCGAGCGACTCATGCAGCTGGACGAGCGAGCTCAGCGAGCCGAGCCGATCCTCGAGCGCAAGCTCGCCATGGACAAGGTGGCGGAGCTCTACTATCGGTATCGCGAGCTCGTGCGGCGCCAGACGCTGTGCCACGACGAGATGCACCAGCCGCAGTTGCGCAAATTCGTCGGGGATCTGCTGGATCGCACGATTCTGAGGATGCTGGAGCTGAGGCGGGAGATGCAGGAGCTGAGCTATCTGGACTGTCCCTGGCCCATCGAGACGCTGAGAAAGCTGAAGATGTGCCCGGCCGACGTGGAGCTGAGCGGGCCCCTGTACGATTGGCACGAGCGCCGAGCCGAGATCGAGCGACGCAGAAAATTGATCGAGAGCACGGAGACGAAGAGGAAGAAGAAACAGGGGCCAGACGACGAACAAGAAGAAGAGGAGGAGGAGGAGGAGGAAGAGGAGGAAGAAGAAGAAGAAGAGGAAGAACCAGTCGGTGGCTCGGCGAAATCGATTAAAATACCGCAAGACGAGGCAGCAGCAGTCAAGAGCAGTCCAAGCCCGTCTTTGGGGGCCGCTTCGGCGGTGCCGACATCGAAAAGTGCTCGCAAGCGACAGGCGAGCTCGAATTCTACGAGCGAGGAGGTCCAGAAGCAGCAAGCGGCGAAAATCGAAACGCCGGAAGAGAGATCGGCGAGGGAGGCCAGGGAGGAGCTCGCCGCGGCCCTCGTATCGATACAGAGCCACGAGAGAGCGAGGACCGGCCGCAGGATCGCTAAACAAGGTTTGCGTAATAACAACGCGCGGACGCCTCCGAGCTTCCATTATACAGACGACGACGACGACGACGACGTTCGTCTGTAATCTTGAGAGAGAGAGAGATCGAAATCTCTCGATGTGTATAGGCGTGGGTGACAGAGACAAAAGTAGTAGCGGTGGTGGTGGCCCCCTCGCCATCGAATATAATCATTCAGCAGCAGCAGAGAGAGAGGAAGACGAAACCGGATTGTTGTGTTCCCCCTTTTTACGCTCGCTGCCACTGCTGTTTTAATTCTCTCCTTCTCGTCTTGTACTTCTTCTTTTTTTTTATTATTCTTTCGTCGTTTCGCTCCCCTATTTTCGATAAATACTCTTTTCTCTCTTTTGTCTCTGTTCGCGTCGGGAGGATATAAAGGTTTTTTTCTGTATTCGAGTGTGTGTATATATGAAGACGTCGGATATTATATATATATGAATGCACATATAATCGCGGATGATTATCGTAACGAGAGACGCGGCGAACGTTTCCTAATATAAAATTAGGCGGAGGCATTTTTTGAGCAATTAATAATTAATTTAATTACGCACGTACGCGACTATAATATGTAAATTTTTCGAAACTCTCTCTCTCTCGCGGATATAAATCTTCATCCTTGCGGTCTACGGCATGGAAATACCTCACGAACTTTTTTCCGATTTACATTATACGCGCAATATATATTTTCCTTTTTTCCTCCTTGGCTTCCTCCGCAGCAGCGAGAGCTGCGTAATAAGTTATGTACGAGGGAAAAAAAAAGAAGTTAAATTGATTAATCGCGTTAATTATGAATTCTTTAGGACGTGCGAAATCGACTCTTGGCGGCGGCGGCGGCGATTAGGAATTTATTATATCCGGTTTTGATATATAGACTCGATATCTTATAATGTCGCGCGCGTGTGTTACGTCGCATTATAGGCCATCCTTAATGAGAATGAGGTAGAGAGAAAATTAAAATTAAAAAAAAAAATTAAAGCTGACGCGCGCGGCAGCGGTGAATTTTTAGCTATTTTTTTTTTTTTTTTTTACATAAATTATTTTATACAAATTATATATATATAGGTGGGTGTGTTTTATGCGTATCTTCGAGCGATAAATTTTCAATCGAAAGTGTGTTAGTGTGCTGTGGACTTATGAAGGGAAAAACGTAAGAAACAGCACCTGTGCGTACATCGTAATAACGATTTCTTCGACTGTACCGTTGTTGTTGTTTTTTTTTTTTATTCTTCATTAAGGCCTGACATCCTTCGGCGTATATATACGCTTTTCAATTCCTTACCCACGAAGATAATAAATCTCTTCTCTCTCTCTCTCTGCCGCGTCGAAAAGACGGAAACGAAGCGTACGCGCAACAACAACAACCATAACAACAACAGATTTTAAAACTCGGCTCTCTGTTTCTCCCCCTCGCTCAGCGGAGCTGCGCCGTTTATTGGATCGAAAATTGGCGGCAGGCGAGCTGAAGGAAGAGGCGAGCGCGTCGTTGCAGGCCTCGGCCGCCGTCCAGATACAGAAGACTTGGCGGGCACGGGCGGGCCGACGCAGAGCCGAGCAGAAGCGGCTGCAATTGGAGCGACTGCTGGGCATGACGCTGGAGGATCGGGGCGAGGAGCCGCGCCCGAGAAGCTGCATCGAGTCGTGGCGCGACTTCGAGGCGGCCCTGGCCGAGAGACACGCCGAGGCCGCCGAGGCCATGAGGCGACTCGTGCAGAAGGAAACGGAGAGGGTACGAGACCATAGTCGAATTTCAATTGTCTCGAGTGGAGGCACCTCACATTTGTTTGCGTGTTCAGATGTACGAGGTACGAGGGCCGGAACTGGTCGAGGACATCCAGGAGGAGATACGAGTCTGGATGTGGGACTGGTACAAGGAATTGGAGCTGTTCGACTCGATACCCGACGAGAAATACGGCGGTACCGTGAGATTGGCCACGGGCGAGGCCAGGACACCGGCCGACATGAAGGCCACCCCGGACAAGGCGCCACCGCCGGACGACGCCTCGGATCAGCAGGGCCAACCCGAGCCCGAGGGCTGGACGATGCGAGAGTCGAAGGTCTATCCGCTGCTGCAACAGACGCAGCGAGACTACTACGACAGGTGGGAGGCCAAGAGTCAGGAGTTGTTGGATCCCGGGGCCAAGCTGCTGGTGGATTACGTGATGGAGGATATCGGCCAGAGGCTGCAGCTGGACATGCGCAAGATCGCCGACGAGAGGATGAGGCCGGAGCTGGCTCAATTGAAAGACGCCCTGATGACCGACAAAGCCGAGCAGGGCGGCGAGATCGCGTTCCCGCCACCCCAGGAGTTCCCGATCGAGCCGCCGCCCGCCAATAATCCGAACGTGCCGCTGGCCGAGGTGCCGAGCGACGAGCTCTACGTCGAGCTGGTGCGCGCCAAGGTGCTCGCCCACGAGGCGCCCACGGCCGCCCGACTGCGCGACTGGCCCGGCCAAGCCAGTCTGGCCCGCGACGCCCTCGACTCGGGCCGGGTACGCCTCGGCGACGTCGTACAGCCCGTCGTCGACCACTGCGTGCTGCCCGTGGCCTCGCGCCTCGTCGGCCAGCTCGCCCCGCAGCCCTGCCGGGCGGTGTGCATCTGCGGCGGGCCCGACTGCGGCCAGACCTTCCTGGCGCACGCCGTCTGCAACGAGCTCCGGGCCACGGTGTTCGATCTGTCGCCCGAGCGGCACAGGTCGCGCTTCAAGTCGCGCAAGAGCCAGCAGCGACTCACGGAGGCGGTGACGAGGTTGGCCCGCGAGTGCGCCCCGTCGGTGATACTGGTGGAGACGGAGATGGCCTGGCTGAAGAAGATACCGGCGGAGCTGAGGCGCTTCCAGCCCAAGAGATTCGCGCCGATTTACAAGAAGCTGGTGTCGAGCATCAGGGCGGGCGATCAGGTAATACAGAGAGCTCCCTCCCCCCCAATGAAAAGAACTTTCGTAGATCTTACGTGACCATTTACAACTTAACGGCGCTGAATATGGGAGTAAGATCATGTGTAAAAATTTACATCATATAAGATGTATGATCTTGACTTAAAAAATCGACAGAAAAAAAATTATTTTCTAATAATCATAGATAATAATTCTAGCTTTCGGAATCTAAATTGATCCTGTTATAAGATATAGTATTTTTTTAATATACTTGTGGTCGAGATCTTACGCGAGACTTATCATAAGTTCTTACACAAGATCTTACGTAAATTCTGGCTACTATCTAGAAAGATAACTTGAACATTTTTTGGAAAAATTGGCTAAATGAATCGAACATCTTCAACAGAAATATATCATTCAAATTCCGATATCAAGTTTCAATCCTATATAAAAAATTAATTCAAAGTTGACCGAAAATAGGGGCGTATATCCTTAGAAACTTGCATAAAATAAGATGTAAGATCGTGACTAAAAAAAGTATTTTCTTCTATCTAATAATTGTTGCTAAGTAACTTGATTGATCCTGTTATAAGACAGAATCTTTTAATTTTATAATTTTGGTCACGATCTTACATGTAACTTCACATAAGTTCTTACGTAAGATCTTATGTAAGTTCGTGCCAAGAACTAAAATAATAACTTGAAATTTTTTTGAACTTGTGTCAGAATTTTTACTGTCCATTGAAATACGTAAGATCTTGCGCAAGTTCGTGCGAAGAACTAGCGAGATAACTTATTTGAGCAATTTTCATCGGGGAATCTACAACAATGCTAATGCACGCGATAACGACCCACTATATAATCAACGAATTCTCTCTCGGCGCGGCTCAAATTACAAGTTTGCGCCGCGTCGCGCGCGCGCGCGCTGCAAAGCAAACAACGCACACGCGATTACACACGACGATCCCTTCGTCCCCCTCCTTCCTTCTCCTCAAAAAAAAAATTACACACACGTCTTTCTCTACACACAGGTTTTATTTCTCACGACGTCGTTCGAGCCAAACAAGGCGAGCCGTCAGTTCGTCAAGCTGCACGACAAGTTCATCTGGCTACCGCTGGCCGATTACGGTAGTCTCTATCTCGAGTGCAAGCGGCTGCTCATGCGACATCCCCGCGTCGATCGTCACGAGCGTCTCGCGGGACCGGTGCGTGTGGCCGCGGACCGGCTGGGACTCGCCGCCGCTCAGCGTGCCTGCCAACGGCTGACCGGACTGCGCCGAAGCATGGAGATGAGAAGGAGGCCCTTCGGGCCCGGGGAGCTGCTCGAGGAGATGCTGCGCGAGAGACCGCGACTGGGCCAGAAGGAGCTGGACAAGCTGAACAAGTGGAAGTCGGACTGGCCGCAGGAGAAGAGGAGGAAGCAGGTGGAGAAGGACGAGCTGGCCGAGGAGCAGGCACAGAAGGAGGCGGCCGAGAAGCAGCAGAACAAGAAGAAGAAGAAGTGATGGAGGCCCGACTTCCGGTTGGCTGTTTCTATCTAGGATTTCCTACTATATATGTGTCTGTGCGTTAAAATACACCTACACGGCGCGGGCGTATGTATATATACGACGACGACGACGACGACGACGATGATGAAATTGCCTGCAACCTTGTTCCGTTCCACTTGCCCGCTGCCGCATGCCGAATGATTTATGTATGCCCTCTCATTCTCTCGTTCGCTTTGCCGTTCGTACGATGATTATTATCGTTATTATACCTATATATCCTATGCGCGCGCGTGTGCGTATCGGCAGGAACGAAAAAAAGAAGGAAGAAAAAAAAAATTGCAAAATCAGTAATACTACCTGCGGATAGCGAAAAATATTTTCATAACGACGTCGAGTCCAAAAAAAACAAAACAAACCAAAAAAAAATTGTAAAAACTTTCTCTCTCTCTCTCTCTCTACTCGCGTGTATAATACGAGAGTCGTGTGTGTAGCTACGAGTGCGGTGCGTATTAGGGGCGAGGAGGGAGAGAGATAAAAAAAATTGTTAAAAAAAATGTAAAAATAATAATAATAAGGGTTGAAAAAAAAAAAAAAAAAAAAAACTGAAAATTACGTTATGCGCCTCTCTGCTTATTATATAGTACGTAAAACAATAATAACAACAACAAAAAAAAAAAAAAAAAGCCTGTAACAAGCGCAGGCCACGGTATATGTAATACAGCGACGATGCACCACTACCTGTATTATATACATATAGAGTCGCTGCCGCTGCTGCTGCTGCCGGCCATTCATTCATAAATTGGCACTTGCACGCGGTGCGCGCATATATATATATACGTATATCCGCGCCGATACATCGCTGGGCTCGCGTCGTTAAAAGAAATTTATACGCAACGCATTCATATTTTCGGATACCGCGTCGCAACTCGAGGGAGACTACTCGCGGAAAAAAAGGAGGTAGAATAAAAACCGGTTACGCGCGCGTACGTATACGTATATATATACGCGAACGCAGTATTTTAATTACCGACTTCTTTGGAGCCCGCGTACGTATACATGTATATACGCGTACGCCCAGGCGCATTATACATATATAAGTATATACATATATACGCAACACGTTGATTTTTCAATACACGCTACACGGCTATCCTTATATTATGCATATGCGCGTGTGTGTGTGTGTGTGTGTACGCAGTCGCTCTTTTAAATGCAAATGTCTACATACGCGCGCGCGCGCGCGCGCGTGTGTGTGTATCCTCCGAGCTCCTTTCCATTCAAGTCTCTTTTGGCGCCCACGTGTTTTCTGCGCGCTCCGGCACACTCGCCTTCCTTTCTTTCTCATATCCTATATATATTATATATGCAACACAACTGCTGCTGCGCGGCGCGCGCGCGCGGACACGGCACACTTGTTTTGCTCTCTTATACCCTATATCTTTATCTCTGTCTCTCTCTCGCGAGCCGTTGTCGTTCGTACACTCCTTCTTCTTCCTCTTTTTTTTCTCTCTCTCTCTCTTACTTTATACTTTACTTTTTAAAGTTTACTTTAAACGTCGCTTTTCTCACATATCCATCCGAAATCCGCGCGCGCGCGCCGCTTAGCTTGTACGGTGACGCAATTGTGTGCCGTGTGTGTGTGTGTGTGTGTGTCCAAGTCAAATAAATAACTCATCGTTAAAAATACCTGATGTGCGCTCGAGAGGGACCTGCATCCGGTCTCTCCGTTTCTATACTTCTCTGTCTCTCTCTCTCTCTCTCTCTCTCTCTCTCTCTGGCACATTCGCTCCGGTAAATCCATTAAGAGAAAAAATCGCGCTCGACGACGACGACTACTCCTCTCGGCTCCTCGATGAATGTATAAATTATCAAGGAGCAAGTCTCGGGCCCAAAAATCGAACCGGCTTCTCCGTCGTACACGCATATATATATATATATATATCCGAAAAAAAATGTCGTCGAGGCGGAAAGAGAGCTTTTTTTTTCAATCAATAATGTATAATCAGGAGAAATTCACACACAATTGAGTCATACGCGCTCGAGAAATGTAAATACGTGATTAAATTAATAATCATAATCTCGTATATATGGCACTCGATAAAAAGGCGAGAGAAAAGTCATTCTCGGGTTTCCGTAGGCGTCTCGTATAATATAATACCTGTATAACGAGATATACATATATATAAATTATTATTCGTACTACTACTACTACTAGAATGTCGCAATTCGTCCGTTAGCGCGCGGATGCGAGATATACACACGCATATGTAGACGCGAGGAGATAATGTAATAAGTCGGCGTACGCAGGTGTGCGTAGGTGTCGTATGGTCCAGAGACCGCAGGTATACGCGCTCGATGCGATTATTTTACTCCTTCGCAATTATTATTATTATGTCGTTTCGAGTGGACAAAAATTACCTCTCCGAGCTCTTTTTGGTATGTATAGGTTGTACAATGATGTCCGATGCGGTCCAACGAAGGTGACGACGACGAGTTCGTCGGTTAGGTACTTCTCACCGGACGCACTATCATGGTCCGCACTGACGCCCACGCACGCACATATATATATATAATGTATGTGTACCCACAGACGGACACCAAGATCACTCGTAAATTATTATTACAGGAGAATCACACGGTGAAAGAGAAAAATAAACACACAGACGCGCACGGATACACACGAGTCGTGCAAACAGACGAGAGAACGACCGGAAGCAAAAATGTATACAGGTGCTCCGAAAAAAATCACACGAAACGGAGAGCCCCGTCAGAACAACGCAGCTCTTGAACGCGCTCGCTGTATGGTCTGGTCTCTCTCTCGCGTGCGTGCGTCGAGGAGCTGCTCCGCGCGAAAACTGAACGCGGTATCTCGCTCTCTCTCTCTCTCTGCGCGGCTCCGGGGGCCCCATATCCGTGTGCTCGTACGGACACACTGACAGACAGAGAGAGAGAGAGAGAACAGAGCGGGTGGGAGTATAGAGCCGCCGTTACCGCATCGCCATGTACGGCAGGCAGGCAGGCACAGGCACACAGTCGCTGCTGTATAGTGTATATATATATAAGGCCCCGCGCCGCGAGTCGCGCATATAATACAACACCCACCCGTGCGTGCAGTATATACATATCCTACTATATATACACCTTCGCACGCCGCGCGTTTCGCAGAACTACTATCCGCCTTTGCAAATACGTATATATATATATACAGGTAGAGAGCGCATTCATTCACATACAACACACGTAGATATATATATATATATATTGTAACGAAGCGATGCGTGTATTGTTACCGCCGAATTTTTCAAATCGACGATTATACATAGTCGATGAAAACGGCACGCGCGACGTCGCGCGTGTCTCTAATAATAAAAAAGAAAAAGTTTATTGCTTCGAGCGCGCGCATTCGGCTCGGATGAGGTACACCTTATTATATCGTGGATTTTCCTTCCTTCTACTTATTTTTTTTTTCTCTCTTGATTTCGCGTTGTGCAGATTTTAGCATATAGGAGAGAGAGAGAGAGAGATAACGAGCGACAGAATAATGGCACACAATTGACTATTCAAATGCCTCGTCGTCGGAGTAGTAGGCCTCTGCGATGAATACTAATCTCGGCCGCGCGCGCGCGCGATTCGTCTCTCTCTCTCTCTTTTATAATAGACCTGAAATTACGTGCGCGGCTCTAAATAGCCGACTTTTGCGCTGTATGAATGAAGCCGAGAGAGAGTAGTGTAATTCAAGCCCTGCAATAATGCGTGCACGCGCACGTACGATATATATGCGTGTGTGTATCCAGAGAAAGAGAGCAGCAGCAGCAGCAGCAAAAAAACAGAGAGAGAATTCGTAGTTTGTGGATTCGAAAATGACTATTTTAAATATTCAACGTTTGTACGAATGAAAAAAATAATAATAATAATAATAACAAACGGCGATCGAGATCTGGTATAGTATATATATAGCACAGCATGTACGAGAGGCCTTAATAAGGAGCGCGCGCGTTGCACACTTACTCGAGCCAAGCCAAGGCCTTCGACAATTTAATAATATGTAAATGTACGATATAACGCTCGATACACCTCTCTCTCTCTCCCTCTCGGGTTTTAATCTCTCGAAACGTTTAACATTAATAAAAAAAAAAAAAACAACAACTTTATATATACGTACAGACGCGCGCGCGGCGTTATCAACTGGGTCGTTGCGGAACTCTACTCTCTCGTGTGGTGCCTCGCGCCAAGTTTCTCATGAGAGCCGCGCTGGCGCGTGTGGGCTTCTCGACTCGTTCACTTCTCTCTCTCTCTCTCTCTCTCTCGCCCACGCATATCCTTACACATACTACTACTACTACTATATCAATATAAATGTGTGGTATGGAGTCGGAGAGGAAAAGAAAGTCGCACGGCAAGGACGCGTGGGTTATATACATACGGACGTCGCGCGAGTTCGCGCTATTGTACGGTCGCGCGCGCGATATATACCACTATATAACACACGTGGGTGGCGCGCACAACAGTGAGAGAGAGAGAGAGATTATAATCGATCGTCGCGCGTCGAGCGCCGATTTCCCGCGCGTCATCTTTCTCGTCGCAGCACCTCCATTGTTCACCCGCGCCCCTTTATTATATATATTTTATAAATGTAATACAATCGAACGCGATCGCGCCTCCGCGCATTGATCTTTGCGTTTTTTTTTATTTTTTGTTTCGACATTTTTTCCTTCTCCTCCTCCTCTCCTCCTCTTCCACCTACTTGAAAGAGAGAGAGAGAGAGAGGATTATAACGATCACCCGATCGTCGTGTGTGCGAGAGCGTGGAAAGACTGACTTTATTGCCTCTGTCAATCATTCGTGACGCGTGTGGGTAGCAGCAGCAGGAGGACTTGTTTTTTGTTTCGAAGATTTTTGCAAGTCTCGAGAGCTTTCCGATTCAATTAAAATATCTGTATTTCCCATTGGTATTTACTCGGCGGTACACAAAATATATTTACAATATTTATATTCGACGAGGACATTTAGAGATCGCGAAATTGACTCATTTTTTCTTAACTTAATATAATATAATTATTTACAAATATCCAGTGCCTAATCTAAGATTATCACATAACTCACTCGAACTTCCAATATTATCGGTAACACACGTGTCACTTTCGTGTCTCTCTCTCTTCTTTTTTTTTTAAAAACTCCAGACGTAAGGCTCGTAATTCATAACGTCGCTTTGCTCGACGGCGGCGGCGGCGGCGGCGGCTGTGTGCGGGACGATACCAGCACCGTTCGCTGCCGCAGACATCATGCAAGAGGGATAGGTGGCCGTCGTCGTCGGCTGATGATGGTGGTGGTGCGGAATGATCGGGGGAAAGGCGAATCGGCAGTCGGCTCGGGGCTGCATCAGAGCTCCCATGCCAGCGGCTGCGGCAGCAGTGGACTGATGATGATGATGATGAAGGCTGCCGATCGGCGGCGCTATGGGCCCCTGCGGAAACAGCGAGCTCGGCGTCTGATGATGATGATGATGATGCTGATGATGATGGTGAAGGTGATGATGATGATAAGTCGGCGGTGGCGCTGGTGCTGGAGGAGGAAGCGGTGGTTGCACCAGGTCGCAATTCAGGTTCAGGCTGGATAAATTGTGCACCGGCGTAGGAACTGTAAATTGAAACGTATAATGAAAGGTCAAAAATGTCGATGACGTTTTTAATAGTTTAATTATTAATTGCATGATTACCGTGAGGTTGAGTTTGATAGGACGTATTAACGTTGTCAATGGGCAGATTCATTTCCTGTACAGGTGAAGATCGCTGAGGTGGAGAAGGTACTTCCGAAACTTTTTCCATTGCTTTTTGTTTCGAGTTATCATTATTATTGCTTGAATTCTTCTTTTTTCTCGTCGATTTCTTCCTTTTATTCAATTTATTTTTAATTTTTCCAGCTCTATTGCCACTGGCTTGCCAGAGATGCACTACGTGCGATGAATTACCTTCTCTATGAACAATTTCAAACATCAATCTACTTATTTTTAAACTCAATCAATCGAGTATCCTTTTAAAATACCAACCCTTGTTTTTTCTCGAGTTTCCAACTGTGAATGCCAGCCTTGTGTAGTCTCTCTCGTACCGTATCGACGCTACATTTGAGCCCCAAGGCCGGTGCCACATTTTTTGCCGCCGTGAGCGGTTGCTTCGTTGCCATCGCGATAATGGCTTCATCCTCTTCCTTGGTCGTTATGCGTTTGCGCCCTTTTCTTTCCTTCGTTTGCACGTTGCCCTCTTTGCGCCAACGATCGAGCCACCTCTTTACCGTTCGTTCCTACAAAATAAAGAGGAAGATAAGAGGAATTTTTAAAATTACTCTGGTATTCATTTGTGAAAAATTAATAATGTATGATTTGTTTTTACCGATCGATTGATAGCCAAGGCTATGGATAAAGTAGATAAGCCAGCTTCAGCCATTCCAATCATGCGATTGCGAATTTCAAGACTAGTTTCCAAGGTTCCTTTGGCTTTACCGCTTTTCTTTTTTGTAACATTTTCTGTGTTTTGATTATTATCACTAGTATCACAAATTATATCATTGTTCAGTTCATTGCCTATGCTTGAAATTTGAGTGTTTTCATTGGAACTGCTATCTGCTTCAGAGCAAACATCAGAGCACACATTTATTATAATATCTTGAGATTCCTGTTGATGTTCGTCTAAAGAAAGATCAGGCAGATCCGGATGAAAGTCACTTTTCTGTTGAACAATGTCGCTGTGAATAGGTATATGCAGCTGATCATGCATAAGTGATGTCATTGGCTTGTCTGGTTGATTATGAATCTGTGCATTAGTTGTAATGAGCGGAAGTAGTGGTTCTTGATGAATAGAACTAAAAGCACTCTGAAATAAATAGAATAAATTATTAAATCTATATTCGTTACGTATTTATTATAAATATTCTAACAATCATAGAAGAGAGTACTAACATGTGTATAATTATGAGTACTGCTATCGATAGGCCAGTGATGGGTGAGGCCTGGATGATGATGATAAACTGGTTGATGATTCTGCGGCAATAGACTAAGAGAGTGACTGAACTGAGTTAAATTTGTAGATAATGGTAAAGGAGAAGTTGACGATGGTGGCATGTCAATTCCATGGGGTTGAATTGCTGGTTCATTTTGCAAATCATTGATTTTACTACCAAATAAAAAGTTTGTGTGTACATCGGAAGGCTCAATTATCTCACTCGATAAGCTGTTTTCTTCAAATGATTCTTTTGACTTGCTATTTTTAATTGATTTTGACTTTTCTGTTGCTTCAGAGATATTTGATTTTTCTTTAGTTACTCTATCTACTTTTTTTTTACCAATTTTAGTGCCAGTCGGTCTCCACACAGCTTGTTGCAGTTCTTTTCCTTCAGAAGTACTAAAAAAATGAAATTAAAATACAAATAAATTGTATAATTTTTAAAGCATCAATAAATATACATACTTCAATGGTATCTTTTCCATATGCTTTTTAGG
Source organism: Trichogramma dendrolimi (assembly GCA_034770305.1). NCBI lineage: Eukaryota > Metazoa > Arthropoda > Insecta > Hymenoptera > Trichogrammatidae > Trichogramma > Trichogramma dendrolimi. Next base: position 790,529 of record JAPMIB010000078.1, on the reverse strand, counting down.
TGGATTCCAATTGTGTATTCCAGCTCTATGTAATCTCTCTCGCACTGTATCCACAGAGCAGTTCAATCCTAGAGCTGGCAGGACAGCTTTGGCGGCTGTCAAAGGAGTTTGCATAGCCAACTGAACGATGGCTTCATCTTGTTCTTTGGTAGTTGCTCGCTTACGACCACATCTATCCTTAGTTTCTACGTTTCCTTCTTTGTTGAATCTATTGAGCCAGCGTTTCACTGTTCTTTGCTGTAAACAGTAATCGGTTGCATTGTTAAAAATTCTTAGGCTTCTAGTGGAGTAATCTTATGCTTACCGAACAATTGATGGCAGCGGCAATCTCCTTGAGCTTGAGGCCTGCTTCGTACATACCGACCATGCGATTGCGTAGCTCAGGAGTAGTCTCGTGAACGCCCCTGGCTTTACCCATCGTGTTCCAACACTTTATTTATCAAACGGGAAACGAGTGCAAGTCTTTTTTCTCCTCTTTTCTCTCTCGCGCGAGGAACTATAACGAGTCGTCGGGGAAGAAGCAAGAACACACATAATCGCCGCACTCCCGAGCAATTCCAAATTGCCCGCAAGTTCGTCCGGGTGACGACGACGACGACGACGACGGCACATCGCGGAGAGTCAATTCCGTAGCCGCACTAATTCGCATCACGGATTAATTACAATTGTAATTGTAGCACAGTTCACGATTATACAAGTATCCGCGCACTCGATGGTTTCGGAGCAGGTGTCATCTGTCAAAATAGAGACTTGACAGCGCGTCGTCGTGTTCGCCTGCTTTCGTACTTGTGATTGTAAACATCGCGTGTACACATAAAAAGAACGGCAGTAAACGTAAACTACGACAGCAGCAGTCAGCAGAGGCAGCGAGTCGCCGAGTCGCGATGTTTTTTTGCACGGACGCGCCATCTAGTGGGAGCTTCGACGTCCGCGGTAGTCTTGAACGTCTGTCGGTCAGTGCAGAATCGATCGCGCGGGACTTGCAATGAAAAATTAATTCACTTTTATTTTTGGCTGTTGTTAAATATAATTGACCAACGATGTTCATGGGTCGAATCTCTAAAAATGCATTTGGACATTAATGACATTCTAAACTAAAAATAGAAACTTGTGTCCCCGACGAAAATCGAATTTTTTGTACTACCGAATTTGTACATAACTACTATAAAACTTGAATAATAGATCAGATTTTGAACATAAAAAAAAGTATTAAAAGTTTATGAAAAAGTTAATAACGTTTCGGTTTCATTGCGTACTTTACGCGACACTATTAAATACATTAGGTTAAGGGTCAGAATTTTTAAAACAAACCTGGGCACGTATGTCACCGATCTTGATGCGCTTTTGGTATGTTAAAGTACATGATAGAAAGGTCCCAAAACCAAAATTTTAGACCCCCTCCCCCCTCCTGCCCCAACCCCCGCTATAAACGTCTAATTTCGATCTATATTTATTCTGAAAGCCTGAAGTAATTAAAAAATCTGAAAAAATTCATAAAAATACTTTTCAACAAGCCAAATAACCTTGAATTTTTTCAGATTTTTTGAGGGCTTTAGGCCTTCAGATAGAATCATTGAAAATTTTGAAAATTTATAAATGGCACTACGATGCAATACAAAGCCTAAACTTTTTTTCACTTATTTTTGGCATCAAAATACACAACCCAAAATTTTTTCAGATTTTTTCAGGAAGGACTCTGATGTCTATGGCCGAAAAACGCTATTTTAAAAAAAAAGGTTCTGAAAACATCTGAAACATAATGTAACTATCATCAATGTCTTCAGAATTTCGCATTAATCTTTATGATGCTCTAGATTGAGCTAGGAAGCTCCAATCGAAAAAATGGATGTCGAAATTTATTAAAATTAGACAAGGAATTCAAAAATAAATTTTTAATTTTTTTTACCGAACCTCTGGGTTCCAGGAACTTTTTTTCTTAAAAATAGCGTTTTTCGGCCATAGATGCAATCGCTTTCAATTAAAAAATTTGAAAAAATTCAAGGTAATGTATTTCAATAGAAATAATAGGAAAAAAAATTGCCCAGATTTTTCAAGGCTTTCTATCGCTCAAAAAAATTTATTTTCGTTAAAAAAGGGCGCTTTTCGGCTGGAGACATCAGAGTCCTTTCTGAAAAAATTTGAAAAAAATTATGTGTTATGTCTTTCAATGCCAAAAATAAGTGAAAAAAAAGTTTAGGCTTTGTATTGCATCGTAGTGCCATTTATAAATTTTCAAAATTTTCAATGATTCTATCTGAAGGCCTAAAGCCCTCAAAAAATCTGAAAAAATTCAAGGTTATTTGGATTGTTGAAAAGTATTTTTATGAATTTTTTTAGATTTTTTAATTACTTCAGGCTTTCAGAATAAATATAGATCGAAATTAGACGTTTATAGCGGGGGTTGGGGTAGGAGGGGGGAGGGGGTCTAAAATTTTGGTTTTGGGACCTTTTTATCATGTACTATATAACATACCAAAAGCGCATCAAGATCGGGGACATATGTGCGCAGGTTTATTTTAAAAATTCTGACCCTTACGCATTATAATATATTCCCCTCGTTGTCAGCAGCCAGATTAAAATCATTTATTATTACTAATAAAGTGTCTCTCCAGACGTCACAGTGTCTTTATTTCTATTTCAAATTATCCTGATCAGCCGAACATGTTTACATTTTTATATAACTGTTAGCATATATCAATCAGTACACGAGTAGGCCGAACCAAGACGTATCTCGCACATAGACCACAGCAAGTGATTCGCGCCACGAATAATAATATGTCAAATCGTGGGCGAAGGCGTAAAACGATAGCTAACGATAGTCTGACAGAATTGTTACAATTAAGAAAGAATGCAAATTTAACGACCACACGGGGGAGACTGAAATTTCTCAAACGAGTGTATCCTATCATAGAAAATTGGCATGGCCGACGTCCCGATCTAGGAAAATTATTCGAAGCCGAAGTGATCGACGAGCTTCTCGTGTTGGATCAGGAAGTAAACGAGGAGTTTCGCCGCATCGTACCTTTCATCAATTTCGTGGCCGGTCTCGACTACAAGGACAAGAGCAGAGTCGACGCGTCGGGCAGGCCAATTGTGCAGAGCACCACCCCGATCCATCGCGTGGCCAGACGCGCCTCGTTCTGCTACTCCTCGGATCTGTACAAAATTTACCAGCCGAGTTACGAGGCGAACTACCGCGACGAGTCGGGCTTCACGCACTTCCACGCGGCCTGCAAGTTCGGCTTTCAGCCGGTCGTCGGGAAGTTTCTCGAGGCCGGCCGGGTCGATCCCGATGAGCCGGTGCCGGAAACGGGCGACACGCCGCTTCACTTGGCCATCAAGCACGAGCACAAGGCCGTGTTCAGGCAGCTGCTGCGCGCCGGCGCCGATCCGAATCCGGCCAACGAGGCGGGAGAGACTCCGCTGTACTTGGCCTGCCGGAAAGACGACGACGGCGCCTGGGCGAAGATGTTGCTGCTCGAGAGCAAGCAGAACAGAGATCCGAAGTTGAGGATCGAGGCGAGGGCCGTTCGACTGGCCGTGACGAGTCTTCAGCCTCTCGTACTAATTGGACTGTTGGGACGCGGCTTCGACGGCTGGAACGACTTCGTTTTCCCCGAGGCGCAGGAATTCGCCGATGTCTTGGCCGAGTCCCGAGGAGGTGACAGGTTCGCGGCGAGACTGGCCTCCGCCGCTCTGAGCATCGTCAAAACTTGCGCGAATTACGGATACGACAAAAGAGCCGCCGCCCTGGCGATCATGAAGGCTTTCGATGATCACGGGCTGCTCGAGAGGTCGGCGCGAGCCGTGACGATCTGGCGCCGCGAGCTCCAGGAAGCAACGAGTCGGTTAGAGAGAGATGGGAATCTGGAGCTCCACGATCTGATCCGGTTGCGACCCTCCGATGCGTCGAGGGAACTCATCGCGGCCAAGCGGTACGACAGGCTCGCGCAATCGAGCAAGTTGTGGATGCTGCCTGAGAGGCTCTGGGAGCCCTGCTCGCTCTATCTGTGCGAGATAATCATGAGGCGGTTTTGCTGGCGTTGGGCCGTGGATTCGTTTGTCCGGATGACCCAGCACGAGTTGCCGCACGTCTGCTGCTACGCGATCCTCGACAATCTGACCGCCCGGGATTTGTGTCACATTTGCTTGGCGGGGGACTTGTGAATAGGCGCAATTTAAAAAATAAAACATGAGTGGTAACTTTACATATGTAATAATATTATTTTATTACATATTATATTACGATTGGTATACATATAAACATATGTAAGTTTATTTTAAAAGTAAAACCTTCAATAACTCTGTAAATTTTCTTTGCTTAACAATGTGTTTTACAATCGAAATTATTAAACAAAAACGCGAATTCATTAATTTTCTGGTGTTTCAATTTTATTCCTATTTTATTTACAAAAGAATTATGAAAAAACTTTCACGTCTTGCAGTTTTTTTAAAGCACAATGATGAATTGAATCTTCAAAAAAAAGGTCGAATTTTACATAAAATATTCGAAAGGAAGCTATACTTAATGGAATAAGTTTACAATACACATGTGTGGTACGCTATTTTTTGTGTTATATATTATAAGAACAATAACCATGCAACCATCATCTTTTTAATCTTTGTGATTTTTTATCTTGGAATGAAATACTTGTCAAACAAATGCAAGGAACAAAAAACTTTTCATACTATTGAATAAATGCATGTGGTTTCATTCAGATTTTTTCACAGGATTGTACAAGTCATATACAATAAGTTTGTTTATAACTTTTTGTTTTCGACGCCTTTTCGAGAAAAAAAACGGGTTTCATATTCGTACTCGATGCATTAATTTAAGAACATATTCACAAAGTCGTGTTTAGCTTGTGGACACCGCTTATGACTTTGTAACGTTTTATGTCAATGGAAGGATAGTATTGCGTCTCGTCCAAGGATTGGAGTCAGAAGGGTGCAATATTAATAATTGCGTATCCGCAGATTGTGTAAAATAAGTTCACTTTATTTTAGGTTGACTACTTTATCGAGAAAAATAAACATTGATGGAGTACTCGTATCGAATTACTACAAGTTAATGTAATTATAGTTTTTTTTAAACTCTAAACAAATCAATTGCATTTTATAGTCAAATAAATTTTTTTTTAATTTTACAACTTTTATAAGCTTTTATGAAATCTTTAAAACACTTTTACCCGGTTTTCAATTTCAACTCAAAACTAGCTGAAATAAAAATTTTTATAAACTTGAAATAAAAGTTCGGATTTTGGACACTTCCATTGGGGTATAAATTGGCTTTTCCAACGATAAAAGCTAAATTACACCTATCATTTTTAAAAAGTACCAGTATTCGTATGCATAGTGATTCTTTTCGATCTCACCCATGTAATTTAATACTATGAGCGTTTTTATGAATAGAAAATTTCCCTACTCTTTTAAATTAATTTTCAGTAATCACATCGTCCTATTTCCCTCAATAACAACGATATCTCTCGACTTTGTTTATACTCTCATCTCTCTGACACCTCGCCACAGAGACACAGTCTAATTTTGCTAGCATCGCGTCTCGAGCGTTGACACACACGGCAGCAACATCCACGAAAATCCACCTGAAAAATAAGAAGTAGAAGAAGAAGAAGATGCCGTACGTGTTTAGCGTCTACGAGGCAGCGCTCTACGTCCGCGAGATGATCCAAAGGCGCCACTTCTTCGGCTCGATCGACTTCGATCGCGAGACCGCGGAGCAACGCTTCCGCCTGGTCAATATCGAGCAGGGCCTCGAGCTGCTCCGAGGAGGAGGACGACCGTCGGGCGGCGTATTCGCCCAGCCGCGCCTCGGCGCGGGTCCATCGCGGCCCAAACTGCTCCGCATCACTGTCGTCTGGCTGCACGAGGAGCCGCTCGAGCGCGACTACTACGTCGTCTACCGGGAGTTGCCACCTCAACAGCAGCAGCAGCAGCCGGCGGCGCTCCGGCAGCTGCACTGGCTGCGCTGCGGCTTGGGCGCCCACCTCGTGCTCGGCGACCTGATACAGCTGCGTCGGCGCGAGTTCATGCCGCCCCTCCTGACGAGGGACGCGAGGGGCTGCGTCGCTTACGAGGACGTGCGACTGCAGCGCGGCTTCCGCGAGATCGAGCATCGGGAGCTCGGCGTGGAGCATCTCAAGGCCGTGGCGCGGGCGCTGGCGCGACTGCACGCCTCGAGCTGTCTGACGGACGCCGAGCAGCGGCCGACGTCGACGCTGCGCGACAGGTACGCCCATCTGTGGCGCGGCAGGCCGTTCTCGCCCGGTACCCACGAGTCGAATTTCTACGAGAAGACGATCGGCCTCGCGGAGAGGATCGCGGAGCGTCTGACGGGTCGCGAGCGGCCCGAGGTGAGGGAGGCGCTGCAGCTGGCCTACTTCATCGTGGACATGTGGCCGGTGCACGAGAGCCGAGTGCCCGGGGCGAACCGCAAGAGGCTGCCCGAGGTGCTGTGCGTCGGGCCCAACTGGCTGCGCTATCTGCTCTTCGACGCCTCGCGGCCCACCAACTGTCTGCTGGACTTCACGAATCGCTGCTATTACGCGCCGCGCACCCTCGACCTCGTCAACTTTCTCCACGCGAATCTGCCGGGCGCCGAGCGCCGTCGCGTCGCCCCCTATCTGCTGGCCTGCTACTGCAAGGAGTACAACGAGTGCCTGGCGGAGGCCCGCGAGGCCTTGGCCTGGACGCGGCGGCTACCGATCGAGCCGCTGGAGCCGAGCGACCTCGTAGCCGAGTACGAGGCGCTGAGGCTGCCCGGCCTGTTCTTCGCCCTGTCGGCGGTGCCCTACGCGGCGATCGGCTCGCGAATGGAGGCCCAGCAGCGCCGACCCGAGGTCGAGATAGAGCAAGACTTTCACCGCAGGTACTTCGTGAACAACGAGGGCTTGATGGAGCTGTACAAGGAGGACGCGGATTACAGGGCGAGGATCGACGAGCTCGTACGGGAGCTGCTGGATTACGTGGACAAGCACGATCTGACCCCGGAGTTTCGCGCGATGCTCTGACGCATGTGTACGCGCGAGTGCGTAAGGAATGACGATGTATATTTTGATTAATGATCGAAATCGTGAATTTTTATATTTCTATTACATGATTTGCAATAGAAAAATTCAATAGTTGTATGGTTTTTATAAATTTTTTAGTATTTATCATAATTATTATGATGCAAGAAGATACTCTTTGAAAAGATAATATAAAAATCAATTCGAATTTTTATAAATTTGTGACGTGAATTAATAAGGACTATTTACAACGATAAAATCTTCTACAAATATCATTTTCGAATGTATTAAAAATTGTTATGAGATATAAGATGAGTGTGAACGTCTTGATGCATATTGTGTGCATGGGAAAATGTATAATAACACATGGTAATAAATGAAGGGTTATTAACCACGACAACTTGTTGGTGATTCACCCCTTTATAGTACCTCATAAATATACAATCGATTTGTGTGCGTTTGCAAAAAAAAATTAATTCTCTCCGCGATTACAGGCCTGGCTGCAAATATTTTTCAACCGATAATTTAATTAAAGAATAAATAATTTTTCAGAAAATCAAAGCCGATTTTACATCTGTGCCACAGTAATTATTGATTTATCGTTAAATCATTTCTTGTAGACCATTTATTTATTCCAGCAATTGGGTTACTCCACGATCGCGAAAATCAAGTCGCAAGTAAGTGTGGCCTATGGTCCAATTTAATTGATAAACACGCCTTCAAAGCCTGGATTTGATCCCAATAGCTTAAAGTTCGTTGTTTAATGAGTTTAATCTATGAATAATTAATTATTGTAAAAGTGCTGAAGACCTTTTCAATAAATAGTTAGTATTATAGATTCTATTGTAAAAGTACTGAAGAACTTTACAATAAATAGTAGGCTGTATTATAAAAGTGCTGAAGACCTTTATAATAAATAGTAAAAGTAACTGGGTAGAGAGATGTTGTATTCGAAAAGAACTTACTGGGGGAAACACTACAATAAAATGAGATGAAATTTTGAAAAAAATTTTGAAGAAAATTTTGAAAAAAAAATATTTTTCAAAAAAAAATTTTCAAAAAAAAAAAAATTTTAATTTTCCATCCATGAATTTTTTAAATTTATAACGAATCTTAACGATTTCGTCTAGAACTAAAATAATTTCAATAAAAAATCTAAAGTTTATCTAATCAAATAATAAAACCTACATAACAAAAAAAGGCCCAAAAAAAAATTACCGATCGGGAAAAACAGCTCATTAAACTTTTGATAGTCGGTACAACTAGAAATTGTTTTTTGACGCTTCATACTACACTTAAACCCTACAAAATAAACCCAACCACATCTCAATACGTGCCTCCGTTCGAAAGTTTTGCTGGTTCCGGACCAACACATTCGAAACAAAAAAATTTTTTTCGCATACAAAAACATTCATAACTTTTTTTTCCCTCGGTGAATCCTGCCAAAATTTTAAACACATCTTGCTACCCGTAACCCCTACAAAATGAGCCAAACCAAATTTCAATATGTGCTTCCTATAAAAAATGATGCTTCTTCAAAACCAACCCACTTCAATATACACACACACACACATAAATACATACATACACACACACACACACATACATACAGACATTTGTCAGAAATTCAATGTAGTTTACATATATATAAACGAAATGTTCCTACGACGTCTAGTTGAAAAGTTCGTTTTGCCGCCTATCACAAAGCTTCCTGTAGGAGAAAGCAATATTCGTCTATCTATTTTTTTAGAAAGTTTTTTCAGTACAGTCTATTATTTGAGCCGACTTGCGTTGTTCAGATAAGAGTTCGATATCGAGTTCTCAGATTGACACGCTTTTCATCTTTAATGTGAATCATCTAGTAATTTACAATTTTTTGTCAATATAAAAGAAACAAAATTCGAATATTCATTTTTTTAAAAAGTTTTTTCAATACAGTCCATTATTTGAGCCAATTGACACGCTTTCCATCTTTAATGTGAATCATCGAGTAAATTACAATTTTTCTGTCAACATTAGAGAAATAATATTCGTCCATCTATTTTTTTAGAAAGTTTTTTCAGTACAGTCTATTATTTGAGCCGCGAGCGTAGTTTAGATAAACGTTCGATATCGTGTTCTCAGATTGAGGCTTTTCATCATTAAAATAAATCATAGAATGCTGTACAACTTTTCTGTCAATATAAAAGAAACAAAATTCGAATATTAAGTTTTTTTCATGGTATTTTCAGTTCAGTCTTTTATATGAGCCGACTTGCGTAGTTTAGATAAGCGTACGATATTGTGTTCTCAGATTGAGGCTTACATCATTTATGTGAATCATAGATCACTTTAAAATTTTTCTGTAAACATTAGAGAAATAATATTCGTCTATCTATTTTTTTAGTAAGTTTTTTCAGGTCAGTCTATTATTTGAGCCGACTTGCGTAGTTTAGATAAGAGTACGATATCGTGTTCTCAGATTGAGGCTTACATCATTTATGTGAATCATAGATCACTTTAAAATTTTTCTGTAAACATTCGAATAATAATATTCGTCTATCTATTTTTTTAGAAAGTTTTTTCAGGTCAGTCTATTATTTGAGCCGACTTGCGTTTTTCAGATAAGAGTTCGATATCGTGTTCTCCGATTGACACGCTTCTCATCTTTAGTGTGAATCATCGAGTAATTTACAATTTTTCTGCCAATATAAAAGAAACAATATTCGAATATTTATTTTCTTTGATGGTATTTTCAGTTCAGTCTATCATTTGACTCGACTTGCGTAGTTTACATGAGCGTCCGATATTGTGTTCTCAGATTAAGGCTTTTATTTTAAATGAGAATTATAGAATGCTTTACAATTTTTCTGTAAACATTCGAATAATAATATTCGTCTATCTATTTTTTTAGAAAGATTTTTCAGTACAGTCTATTATTTGAGCCGACTTGCGTAGTTTACATGAGCGTTCGATATTGTGTTCTCAGATTGACACGCTTTCCATCTTTAATGTGAATCATCGAGTAATTTACAATTTTTCTGCCAATATTAAAGAAACAAAATTCGAATATTTAGTTTTTTTCATGGTATTTTCAGTTCAGTCTTTTATATGAGCCGACTTGCGTAGTTTAGATAAGCGTACGATATCGTGTTCTCAGATTGAGGCTTACATCATTTATGTGAATCATAGATCACTTTAAAATTTTTCTGTAAACATTAGAGAAATAATATTCGTCTATCTATTTTTTAGAAAGTTTTTTCAGGTCAGTCTATTATTTGAGCCGACTTGCGTAGTTTAGATAAGAGTACGATATCGTGTTCTCAGATTGAGGCTTACATCATTTATGTGAATCATAGATCACTTTAAAATTTTTCTGTAAACATTCGAATAATAATATTCGTCTATCTATTTTTTTAGAAAGTTTTTTCAGGTCAGTCTATTATTTGAGCCGACTTGCGTTTTTCAGATAAGAGTTCGATATCGTGTTCTCCGATTGACACGCTTCTCATCTTTAGTGTGAATCATCGAGTAATTTACAATTTTTCTGCCAATATAAAAGAAACAATATTCGAATATTTATTTTCTTTGATGGTATTTTCAGTTCAGTCTATCATTTGACTCGACTTGCGTAGTTTACATGAGCGTCCGATATTGTGTTCTCAGATTAAGGCTTTTATTTTAAATGAGAATTATAGAATGCTTTACAATTTTTCTGTAAACATTCGAATAATAATATTCGTCTATCTATTTTTTTAGAAAGTTTTTTCAGTACAGTCTATTATTTGAGCCGACTTGCGTAGTTTACATGAGCGTTCGATATTGTGTTCTCAGATTGACACGCTTTCCATCTTTAATGTGAATCATCGAGTAATTTACAATTTTTCTGCCAATATTAAAGAAACAAAATTCGAATATTAGTTTTTTTCATGGTATTTTCAGTTCAGTCTTTTATATGAGCCGACTTGCGTAGTTTAGATAAGCGTACGATATCGTGTTCTCAGATTGAGGCTTACATCATTTATGTGAATCATAGATCACTTTAAAATTTTTCTGTAAACATTAGAGAAATAATATTCGTCTATCTATTTTTTTAGAAAGTTTTTTCAGGTCAGTCTATTATTTGAGCCGACTTGCGTAGTTTAGATAAGAGTACGATATCGTGTTCTCAGATTGAGGCTTACATCATTTATGTGAATCATAGATCACTTTAAAATTTTTCTGTAAACATTAGAGAAATAATATTCGTCTATCTATTTTTTTAGAAAGTTTTTTCAGGTCAGTCTATTATTTGAGCCGACTTGCGTAGTTTAGATAAGAGTACGATATCGTGTTCTCAGATTGAGGCTTACATCATTTATGTGAATCATAGATCACTTTAAAATTTTTCTGTAAACATTAGAGAAATAATATTCGTCTATCTATTTTTTTAGAAAGTTTTTTCAGGTCAGTCTATTATTTGAGCCGACTTGCGTAGTTTAGATAAGAGTACGATATCGTGTTCTCAGATTGAGGCTTACATCATTTATGTGAATCATAGATCACTTTAAAATTTTTCTGTAAACATTAGAGAAATAATATTCGTCTATCTATTTTTTTAGAAAGTTTTTTCAGGTCAGTCTATTATTTGAGCCGACTTGTGTAGTTTAGATAAGAGTACGATATCGTGTTCTCAGATTGAGGCTTACATCATTTATGTGAATCATAGATCACTTTAAAATTTTTCTGTAAACATTAGAGAAATAATATTCGTCTATCTATTTTTTTAGAAAGTTTTTTCAGGTCAGTCTATTATTTGAGCCGACTTGCGTTTTTCAGATAAGAGTTCGATATCGTGTTCTCCGATTGACACGCTTCTCATCTTTAGTGTGAATCATCGAGTAATTTAAAATTTTTCTGCCAATATAAAAGAAACAATATTCGAATATTTATTTTCTTTGATGGTATTTGCAGTTCAGTCTATCATTTGACTCGACTTGCGTAGTTTACATGAGCGTCCGATATTGTGTTCTCAGATTAAGGCTTTTCATCTTTAATGTGAATCATTGATCGCTTTACAATTTTTCTGTAAACATTAGAGAAATAATATTCGTCTATCTATTTTTTTAGAAAGTTTTTTCAGGTCAGTCTATTATTTGAGCCGACTTGCGTTGTTCAGATAAGAGTTCGATATCGTGTTCTCCGATCGACACGCTTCTCATCTTTAATGTGAATCATCGAGTAAATTACAATTTTTCTGTCAATATAAAAGAAAAAAAAATTCGAATATTTATTTTTTTTGATGGTATTTTCAGTTCAGTCTATCATTTGACTCGACTTGCGTAGTTTACATGAGCGTCCGATATTGTGTTCTCAGATTAAGGCTTTTCATCTTTAATGTGAATCATTGATCGCTTTACAATTTTTCTGTAAACATTAGAATAATAAACCGCTGCCAAGATATTGGCAAATGGCTTCCTCTTTTTCGATGTAGATGTATTAAAATTTTTGGAAGTTGATGATGTTCTTAATTTTTTAATTTCGTATTTATTACTGATTAAAAGAAATTATTGTTTGTATTTTAACGAATCTTTACGTTTTTGTCTAGAATTAAAATAATTTCAATAAAAAATCTAAAGTTTATCTAATCAAATAATAAAACCTACATAACAAAAAAAGGCCCAAAAAAAAATTACCGATCGGGAAAAACAGCTCATTAAACTTTTGATAGTCGGTACAACTAGAAATTGTTTTTTGACGCTTCATACTACACGTAAACCCTACAAAATAAACCCAACCACATCTCAATACGTGCCTCCGTTCGAAAGTTATGCTGGTTCCGGACCAACACATTCGAAACAAAAAAATTTTTTTCGCATACAAAAACATTCATAACTTTTTTTTCCCTCGGTGAATCCTGCCAAAATTTTAAACACATCTTGCTACCCGTAACCCCTACAAAATGAGCCAAACTAAATTTCAATATGTGCTTCCTATAAAAAATGATGCTTCTTCAAAACCAACCCACTTCAATATACACACACACACACACACACACATACATACAGACATTTGTCAGAAATTCAATGTAGTTTACATATATATAAACGAAATTTTCCTACGACGTCTAGTTGAAAAGTTCGTTTTGCCGCCTATCACAAAGCTTCCTCTAGGAGGAAGCAAAAATGTTTTGATGACTCTGAAATTTTAAAAAATTTTGAATTGTGCAGAAGACGAACTGCTAACATCATTCGCTTGGTCATTGGGCCAGAGTACAAATCTTGGTTGGCAGATATTTTAAGAGTGCAAAAATTCAGTATAATTGTGGATGAAAGCACGGATATTACAGTAGAAAAATCTCTGTGCATTATCGTTCGGTTTTTTGATAAAATTTTGAAAATATTTGTAGAAGTTATGTGGGACTTAATCAAAGTCTACGAAAACGATAAATCGTGCTGTAATGCCACTCAAACGTGCGATCGAAATATCAATTCATTTGAGTCTATTCCGTTGGAAAATATTGTGAGATTTTGCTCCGATACATGCAATGTCGTGATGGGTAAAAAAAATTCTGTGGCAACCAAATTGCAGGAATTAATCCCAAATATTATTATTGTTAAGTGTAGTTGCCACATAGAAAATCTATGCGCACAGCGAGGCATGCAACACATTCCTACAAAGTATAAACATTTAATGACATCAATATGCAGTTACATCAACTCCAATAGTCCCGCCAGGTTTCATCAATGGGTATCAATGCAAGAGTCGCATAATGTAACGGAAACTCGTATTTTGAGACCTGCTTTTACCCGTTGGCTCTCGTATTGTGAATGCTTCCGGAGCATGCTTCGTAAATGGACAGTGTTAGTAAATATTTTAAAAATGAAGCCTAAAATGCCAAAGACGAAAAGGCGATCGGAATTTACGATGATTTGAACGATCCATTAACTGAATTGTATATCAAATTTTTATACTTTGTGCTGTCGAAATTCACTAACGTAAACGAAGAATTCCAATCAGTTTCGACAGTTTTTACCGAGGACAAAGATTTGATGAGCGATTTATATTGTAAATTACTGTCATTATATATGGACCAAAATTACTTGTTAAATACTCCTCTCCATGAAGTTAATCCGAATGGTCCAGAGCACCTGAAAGACAAACTTCACATCACCGTTGGCTTTGAGTGTTTGAAGCTCTTGAATAAAGATAATATAAAAATTAAGTCAAAACAGAAAGAAGAATTTTTCGATTCGGCCCAAAAATTTCTCATCACTGCATGTCAAGAACGAAAAAAAAAGTGTTATGATTTTTGTGACAACCAATTCATTTTGCGGCCAACTCTTCATCCAAATAATGCGTTGAGCGAGAGTTATCAATTAAATTACGCGCCAAATTTGGACAAAATATTCAAAGTTTATCCTCAGTTTGTAAAAACGGACGGTTTAAAGAAAGCTATAAATGAGCAATGGAATTTGCTCCTCTCAACAAAATTCGATGAACACATAGCAAGTGAGAAGAATATTGACTCGTTTTTGGACAAAGCTTGACGAATATGAAAACGCCGATAATGATAAAATTTTTGAAGATTTATGCGATTTTGTTATTTGTATTTTGCTACTGCCAAATTCCAATGCGAGTGCCGAACGGCTGTGGAGCAAATACAACTTGGAAAAAACCAAACTAAGAAATCGACTGAAATTTGATACCATGAAAAATCTCATTTTTGCAACTCAATTAGTGACACATATTCGGGAAAGTACAGTTCCATTTAAATTGACTGATAAAATGATCAGTGCTATATTTAACATAAAAAGCATGGGAAAATCCCATAGAGAAAGTGGATAAATTAGATGAAATAAATTATTTCAATATAATCGAAGAGCATTCATATGCTACAAATGAGATGAAGAATTGCCTCGAAGATGAGCTTACTTTTAAGAAAAGACGAGGACCAAAGGTCAATTATTTATCAAACCTTCTTCCCAAACTCGTAACCGTATTCATATTTTATAATTATACATTTTAATATTATTCCTATAAATTATATGTTACTGTAATATGTACTGTTTATTTCCATAGACACGTCACTTAACTTCAGTATAGTCTCTGAAGAAAATAAAAATTCCGAACTGGAAATTAAACAAAATGATCTATTTAACGACGCTTCAATTAACATGGGTATTTTTTTCATAACTTCGCTAGTTCTCATAATTTATTTTTTTTATAAATATTTCATTTAAAACTATATTAAGTTATTGTTATAACGCAAGTCAATTTTACAATTTTTCATTTTACTTTTTAGTTTCAGAAGAATTGAACATAGAACTTGTTTCAAGTAATTTAGTTTCCACACAACCGATAACCGATAAATGTGTCGATAATCATTTATTAAAATTGACAAGTGATTTCTGGAAAAACCTTTCTGATAATGATAAGCATTTATTTCTTAACGATCCTTCGAGTCGTTCAGTACTGTGCCACATGCAAGCAAGAAATTTAGATTTTGAAAAGGATGCAATAATTACTCATATAGTGTATAATGATCTGAACTATTTTAATTCGAGAACCTGAAAATTTCGCTTTGTGTACCTAAATGAGTATAAAAAACCCTCATTGGAGAAAACTACATCGAATCGTCAATTATAGATTTCTTCATTATTAAAAAATTGCAAAATAAATGGATTAATGTTTCTTTTATCCCTATGAATACCATTGTGTGGATTCTAGGCGGTAAAAGACATGATTACATTGAATCGACATTTTTTATTTATAAACTAGATTATCCTTTTAAAAACATAGTGTTTATGCCTTATTTTTACGAATGTCACTGTTGCCTTTTGATTTTGGACTGCGATAAACAGGAAATAATGTACTACGATCCTATGAGCAAATTTTTGTCAGATACCGAACCAAAGATATTTTTAGAATATTTAAAAAAATGTAGTACAAATAGATTGTCAAACATAAATTGGAAAATAATTGTGAAAGCTAGTGGCGTTCCTATTCAAGATGACTTTCATAATTGTGTTATATATGTTATGAAGTATATGGACTTGATCGCTAAAAAAGACTACAATTTTTTAGAAAAGTCTCCAGATTTTTATAGAATTAAACTAGCTCAACAAATTATAAAAAATATTTCAAATTTAATGTGTTTGGGATGTGAAAAACAAAATGAAATTTTATACTACATTTGCAATGTTTGTGATCGGAAGATACACAAAAGTTGTTCAAAATTTTTTTTAATGAGAATATCTGTAAAATGTGTCGGTTCTTAAGTTCAGATGATAATAATATTTATAAAGTGGTTGGGCTCGAAAATAATATGAATGAATGTTGGTTAAATTCTGTATTGCAAATTTTTTATGCGTTGAAAATTTTCAACTTTTCTTGTCTAAGAGCAAAATCTTCTGATTCTTCAATTTTAAATATTTTTTTAAAATTGAGAATACTCATGCAAACCGAACACTTGGATAAAGAAATTTCTAGATTTAAAAGGTATTTATTAAATTTTTACTTACTTGAATTGGCTTTAAAGTTTGTATTATGTTTAAATTTTATTATAAATTTTTAGCTTTTTTCAAGAAAATTTACGAAAAATAGATTCTGCAAGAGATTCGTTGTATGTTCCGGGAACACAACAAGATGTCATAGAATTTATTCAAAGTCTTACAACATTTGAATGAAAATATTAGATCGAGTGCAGATGATAGTACAATTATATCTGATTTATTTACGATCAAATTTAGCAGATATTGTTCATGCATTAATTGTAATACAACAACAACTTGTATCGAAGAAGAAAATATTGTTTTTCTATACTTCAACGATGAAATGCTGCAAAGAAAAAAGTTGCGTTTGAAAGAACTTCTTC
Source organism: Trichogramma dendrolimi (assembly GCA_034770305.1). Lineage (NCBI taxonomy): Eukaryota > Metazoa > Arthropoda > Insecta > Hymenoptera > Trichogrammatidae > Trichogramma > Trichogramma dendrolimi. The sequence goes on along the minus strand of JAPMIB010000078.1, from coordinate 773,669 downwards.
TCGACTTGAGACAAGACTCTCGAATGACAATTGCAAGAATGATACATTTCATTTAATTGAAAATTTAATTTTAAATTGGCCAAAATTTATGTTGCTAGCTGTAAAACGATTTGATTTACATACAAAGATTCGCAAGCAAATTATTATGCCCCGTATTCTGGATCTTGATTTCTTCAAGTAAGTTGCAGATTTATTAAATATTTTTTCCAATGACTTTTTGTGCAAATATTTATTTATTATTTATCGTTTGTACTTAGATCTGTAACAACCCCAATCAGTACGCGTTATGAACTGAGTAGTTTTATATTCCATCACGGGGACTCAATTAAAGCAGGCCATTACACGGCATCAGTGAAAAAAGAGCATTGGCATCACATTAATGATAATGTTGTAAAAACTTATATTGGTTCTAGTTACATAAATGATATAAATAATCGATGAGATGTATATTTTATGACTTATGAACGCTTATAATCATTCAATTAAAAACGTTAATTAATCAAATTTTATTTCATTACTATAAACCTTCAATTTAAACAGTTTACACAGTTGGCCGCACCGCCTCGAGTGGTAAAACAGTGAGGCTTGTCGAGTTCTTGACAGCGCTGGATGGGACTTTCTATGTGTTGGCGTCTTATTGAAAAAAGGAGACGCAGCTAGCTGTGTAGTACGTCACATAAGACTCGAATTTTTTTTTTGTTCGGTCAAACGATACGATATAGTCTAGGAGCCACACAGGTTCCCGCTTCAAAATGAATCCCGAGAGCTGAACCAAGGTGTTTTCCTCGTATTTTTTCCCGCTGAACACGAATTTGGGAGGTGGACATCGATCCGAGTGGCCGTTTTTTCGTTATAAACAATTTAATTGTTTAAACGGCCATAACTCGTAAACTATTGAGAAAAAATTAAAACAATTTTTTGCCATTCTATTCTAAATGAAAAAACAAAGAGATTGAATTTTTAAAAGTTAAAATCGGTTCATTAGAAAAAAAGTTATGGACAATTTTGTGTTTTTTTATCAAGTCGAGCCAAATCTGCCACTTTCGAGTTTTGAACAATTTTTAATTCGCTACATATGTATCGGACGAAAAAGTCACAAGAGAAACTTTTTGTTTAGAATCGTTCAAGTAGTCGAAAAATATTTTTTATTTTGCAAAATAAACGATTTTTTTGCAATAACAATTATTTATTAATTTCGTTTATGCAAAAAAAACAGATCATTTCCTCGTATTTTTTTCTGATGAATCCGAATTAAGATGTTGTAAATCGATCCGAGTCGCCGTTCAATTTTTATTAACAATTTATGAAAAACTAAATTGAGAAAAAGTGCTATATCAAAATATGCGTTGATTTTACCTATTTGAAATATGTTTTTCTTTTAATAACAAACATTTTCATTATATCAAACTTTCCCCACGATAAATTGATCCAGAGATGTCATCTATTTACCTAAATATTAACCAAAAATAATATAAAAATAATAAATAAATATGATAAAAATAAATAAATGTAATAATAAATAAATTATAATGCCTAAATGAACCAAACCAAACTCGATCCGATCGAGTTCGGATTTTTTTTATATTATTTTTGGTAGTTTACGAGTTATGGCCATTTAAACTATTAAATTGTTTATAACAAAAAACGGCACTCGGATCGATGTCCACCTCCCAAATTCGTGTTCAGCGGGAAAAAATACGAGGAAAACACCTTGGTTCAGCTCTCGGGATTCATTTTGAACCGGGAACCTGTGTGGCTCCTAGACTAATACGGTAGTGGCGCGTACATCGGTCAACGATTCAATTAGCGTAGATGCCACTTGTATCTCTCATTACTTCGGCCACGTGTTGTTTCATACAGAATCAGTACCCGTTAAAACTCCGCAGAGTGAACAACTATAGAAAAGATCGCGTCAAGTGAAAGAGTAAAAATATTTCAAATATAAGTACATATAAGCTATCGCGTGTGTAGTGTGAGTGCAGCGATGAAAGATGGAGCAAAGCCGTTTTAATCAGTTGAAGAACTTGCGAGAAAACGTCGAGTGGGAGGTCGAAGGAAAACGACGCGACTTTCTTCGCCGAGTCGAGGCGTTAATGGCAAATTGGGAGGACGACGACTTACCTAATCTCCAGGACATCTTTCGACCCGCAGAAATCGAGCTTCTACTCGACGACGCCGTCAAACAGTTTGTTAATTTCAGCCGGGATCCGGCAAGGATGTTCGTCGATTTCTTGGTCAGGTCCGGCTACTGGCCGACGAGCCCGTCGAAGTCGAGCACCGCAACAGGGGCGCCGCAGTCAGGCCGCTGTTGCGTCGCGCTACGCCACTGCATCGTCTGTTCAAATTTTATATGTGGCATCGAGATGTCAGTCGGAGGTGCGACCAACTCGATTGGATCTGTCACAGGCTCCTCAAAATTTACGCGAGATACGAGGTCGATTACGTCGACGAGGCGATCGGCGTGACGCACTTTCACCTGGCCTGCTGCTGCCGCTGCGCGTCCAACGACGATCAATTAAGAATCGTCGAGAGATTCCTCGAGCTCGGTCAGGATCCCAATCGCGTCGTGGCAAAAACCGGTGACTCGCCCCTGCACTTGGCACTGATAATGAATAACGGGGAAGCAGTGCCGTTGCTGCTGAAAGCCGGCGCCGATCCGAACTTGGCCACGAGGGACGGTGACACTCCTCTGCACATCGTGAGCTCGAGCTACGTCCCAGGCGCCGGCTTGGCCGAGACGTTCTTCCGAGCCTGCGACGAATCGAGTCGGTTGGTACGGGTCGATGCTCAAAACCGCTCGGGTGACACGCCGTTTCTCCGGGCCTTGCTCCAATGCAACAAGGATCTGGCCGCGTTGCTGCTGAGAAAAGGAGCGGATCCGAATTTCGCCGACAACGAGTTTAGAGCAACTCCCTTGATCATTATCTGTGCGCGAGATAGATGGGACAGATCGGCGAGGATGTTGTTCAAGATCTGCGACGAATCGAATCAGCCGTTGCAGGTCGACGCTCGGAATAACGGGGGTAAAACACCGTTGCAGTTGGCCGTGGCGAAACTGTTGCCGGATACCGTCGACGTGCTCTTGGATCACGGCGCAGATTTGCCCAAAGGCCTTTTCCCGACATTAATCGATTCGGACCTCTTTTATCATCATACGTTGATGAATGCAATGAAAACGGTGTGCGGTGCTCTGGCCATCGCCGAACGTCTCGAGGCCAAAGGCTACGATTTTAGCCTAAACGACGCCCTGACGATCATGAAATATTTCGCCAAGAACGATTTGTTCAAGAGACCGGCGATTTTTCAAAATCGTTGGTACGACGACGAGAAGTTCGCGAGCAAAGCGAAAGAGACAACGATCGTTCCGAGTCTGTCGCTCTACGATTTGCTCCAGTTGCGGCCCGAAGAGGAGGAAAGACGACTCACTTATTTGGACTACTTTCGGTTCGCCAATTGGAAAAATTTCCGTTGGCTGCATCACAACGATGCTTTCATTGACGCTTGCATTTTACATCTGTGCGATAAACTGTCGAGAGGATTTTTTCGACGCTGGGCCCTGGATCCTCTCTGGGAGCTCATACACAAACGACTGCCGATCGAGTGCTGCGAAATGATCCTGAAAAAGCTGGACAACCAGGATTTGTACAACATTTGCTTGGCGGCTGCAGGCCAAACCTCGTGATGGTGATAAATTATACTCCAATCCTCCAGTCCTCCGCACAAGACGGAGAATTATTTTTCATAAATACATTATTGCAATATTGTTTGACTTAAGATTTAGCTAAAAAAAAAAATTGAACAAATTGGTAAAAAGGGGTTAGAAGATCCTGCTGACACAAGTTGTAAAAGTAAATATTAAAAATTTACCAAGGAACTATATACCGTGAACGATACATAATATCTGATTTTACGAGAGTGGAAAGCTTACAAGAATTTAGAGTGTAAAGAAGTAATAATCCTCAAAATAGAATGGAAATTTTATTCTATTTTATGTACAAAAGTTTAATTAATAAAATTAGTTTTTCTCCCAATTACATCTTCTACTTATTTTACATTTATTCTGGTCTGCCAAATTTCGTATGGTGATCAAACAAATAAAATTTAAAAAACATTTATATTTAATTTATATGAAACTTCAAGAAACGCATCGCTGCGATATTTATCTATCGACTCGATAGTTCTAAATTGTCGGATTTATAACAGGCAGCGATTAAAATATTCATTAACTTGTTTACTGGATAGGTAAATGTACCCTTTACCGTGGGTGTGCGGATTACCGTGGATTATATTCGGTAGTCACGTATATTAAATAGTCACGTCAAATCATCCCCAAAATATTCCTGTTTGTTCATCTGATGGAACTGTATTAACTGGAGAAAAAACTAGGTGTTTTACGGAGGATAATTTCACTTTTAATTCATTTAAAAATATTCAGTCTCCATTGATCCAAAAAAATGGAAAAAGTTGTAAAACGCAGTTTACGTTTAGACCTCATTTTAACGATTATTGACAGAGAAGCTATCTTAAAATGATACTTACAGCTATTAAATACTTGAAAGATTGTACTACAACTGTCTAAAATCAATTAACTCACTTATTATAATTTTAAATGCGCCCACGGTAATACACACACGATTTTTTGCGCCCGCTCCTATTACCGTGGGTCTGGTATCATGTAAATATAACCTCTTTCGAGGCTAGGTGTGCTGTTAGCATTGAGTATTGTCGGTGAGATTCCTGTGTTGTTATTTTATTACAAAATTAAAGCAGGTGTGAAAACTCGCATAAAATAACTCAGCAAAGAACCCAAAAAACTATACGAAAAAACACGAATTTTTTCGATTCTTTTTTAATATACCATTTTAAATCCACGGTAATACACACACGGTAATACATACATCCACGGTAATACACACACGGTAATACATACATCCGCGATAATACACACACGGCAATAGGTGCAAACCCACGGAATTGCATACACTCGGTTTTATTTTATGAATTGACTTTTCCAACTAATGTTTTATAAAAAAATGGATTAATAATGCATCACTATATAGAGAAATGTTTATTCTTTCATTTGAAAAAAAATAATTATCATTATATCGTTTCTGTAAATTTTATGCCCTAACTAAGGTGAGGTTAAAATAAATCCACGGTAATAGGTATATTTACCCTAAATACTGGCTTTATAAAAAAAACTTATAGAATAAAAAGTGTAAAGAAGTAAAAAAATCACGTTATTTTTTTGAAATTGCAAAATAAACGAGGATAATTAATATTAATTGCAAAACTAACACCGGATTCTGAAAGAGCACACTCATAAACCATCGGGTAAGCATTTTCAAGAAAAAATTTTAACTTTATCTGTGATTTTTTTACGATGTAAATTTCAAGCTCAAAATTTTACTGTTGCGCCTCTTTGACTTTAATTGAATTTATTAACGCAGAATTCGAAAATGAAAATTAAGAGTTATTGGGGATAAAATTGTAAAAGGTTTAATAAAAATGTATCTGTTAATAAAAGCCGCGTTATGGTAAACGCACTTATTCACTTTACGATCGTCGATACTTTTTTTCATAAATAAAATTATAAAAATTTTTTAGCTATTTATTTAACAAACGTACAGATTCGATACATTGCAATATAAGGTTCTCATCGATTTTCTCCTCGATAATGTGAAGTGGCAGCAACATTTTATACATATATTTTTTGTATCATTTGTAATATTTGGTTACAACACGGGATTGTCACGTGCGAAGAATAAATAAATGATGAGTACAATTTACATGTAAATTTTTTATATTGTCGTCATCGTGTGCACACCATGCTGTGCTCTCGCGATATGTTTTTATCTTTTATTTTATTTGTAAAGTCCATTAAGCCCTTCACTCTCGACATGAATTTTTCATCGACTTTATGAACATCGATCCTTTACATATATGAATTAAAAATAAAAAATCGAGTTACGAGCGTTCGTGCATAAATTCATCATTTTTCATGATATTGATTTCTGGAAGAATAATTGGTTTAAAAAAGGGGGTCGTTAAATTAGATTCGACAAGATTTTCAAATTTATACTTTAGACTCGAGAAATACGGATCATATAGTTCTTTATCTCTTAAACCTAATTTCAAGTGAAATTAAATGACGATGAGGTAACGGTTTCACGAAAAGATCTTGAGCCACAACTATTGTAAAAATCTCAATAATTTTTGGAATAAGTGTAGCAATCTAAAGAATACAATTTTCTCGAAGCTTCGAAATCAAGTCTTTGAATTACATGACATTGTATATTATTAGTAGTAAATACTTGGGCATGTAAGCAAACGTCGAATTTACACAAAAAATTTGTAATTAATTCGTCAAGAAAGAAAACATTGCCCTTTTTAGGCACACGAATCTATTAGAGCCTTACATAAATGCAATTCATTTACCTTGAAATAAACTTTGCATGACTCGTCATCTCCACGTACTCAATAGAAAGCATCTTCTGCGCGTAAGCGAGCTGTCCTTGCTGACAGTGCGCAGTCAGACTCTCGCCGGAAAACACTGAAGCACACTGACCGCAGTGAATCGGAGTGAATCACCCGAGAGTGAAGGACTAATAAGGGAAGTGACTTTTCAATAGAGAACTCAGTCGAACTAACGAACTTGGATTTTATTTTACACTTCGAACTTCCAGTCTGACCGACAGATGGTGCATCCCAAAAAAGTCGATTCCGCGAGTGGCAAGCCACTTTTCGGAATACTAGTTGGAGTGACTTTCGAGGGCCTGTTATGTCTGTCCAACTATTTGGACGGCGTTTTTTGTACGGAATATTGTGCCAACACATTGGATGCAGCAAATAAAGTGATTGCGTGGCAGAAAACAATGCGTTTTTTCTTCGGTAAGACAAACGATACACATATCTGTAACAAAATAACCAAAAGCCATAATTTAGACTTAAGCAATTTGGAGTTTGACTGGAAGGAGCAACCTCTCTGAGATTTGGAATTTGAAGCTTCAAAGTGATATTTCGTACAGAAATAATGCAAACTTAAGTATGAAAGTAATGAATTATTTGTGTATGAGGGCGTCATTGGTCTATTTTTTTTTTCGATGATTCATTAGAATATAACGCATCTTTGACGATTAATACGACATATTAATATTTTAAGAGTTATTCGTGTAATTTAGTATGAATGTTACAATGTTTTATCACCAAAAAGAAAGTTAGTTAACGACTGCGTGTTTATCAATGAAAAATCGAAACCCACTTTTTAATTTTATTTATTTGAACGATACAAATAATACGTAACATTAAATAACAGTAAATAATACTGGAAATATGCCAATCGATCGCCAACGAAAAATTTTTGATCGTCAAAAATAAGATTGAGATTCATCTGGACCAATACGTGTCATGCAAAGTAACGCAACCGATCGCTAGATGGCTGAATGCTATTTTATAGATAACCCCAAGCAAACAAGTAATGATCAGTAATAAATACCCTTCTTTTTTAACTTAGTTTAAAATTTTTTTTCGTTTCCTTGTAAATTATTGCGATTGACAATTTTGGATTTTCGTCTCTAACTGTTATCTCTTCACTTTTGAATTTATCGCAAGAGAAAATAGGTCGTAACCATAACCAGTTCACAAAACGATGCGTTCGCTGTACTTTACACATTTGTGTAGCAGTTACAACCAGCACGGACGAGAAAAGCCTAAATGTTGGGGAAAAGGAGGGCTACCAAAACAGGAATCTTTATTTATTTAAAAAACGTTCGTTAGGAGGCCTGAAAAAAAAAGTCTAGAAAAACAGAGAGTCACGCTTGTAGTATCGTTATCGGCGTATATAGATACGCGTCTCGTGTGCCGCCGCGCGGGGAAGGAAGCGCGCACGAGAGCGACGGCGGATCATCGCTCGTCGCTCGCAAAAGCTCGCGCCTCCGTCAGCGCAGTAGTGCAGAGTGCAGCGCGCCGAGGCCGCCGAGAGCTTTGCAAAGCCTATATACATTATCATAAATATATATATATACGCAATATACTCGTATCCGACATATACCGCGGCGCTGTTCGTGCCCGCGCGAGTGTATACGCGTGCCGTGCTGTGCCGTTAACGATTGCAACTTCGATCTTAGAACGAGTACACGTCTCACGTTAATCGCGTCTCTCTCTCTCTCTCTCTTTCTCTCTCTCTCGAGGTCGGCTGCAGGCGAGCAAAATGACGGTCCGTCCGAGGCCTAGGCTGGGCCTGGGTCTGCTTCTTGGATATTACGCCATCAGTCTGGTTTACGCGGGGGTGAGTGTGTAATCATTTCTTACTCTTCTTTGCCTCTTTTTTTTGTCCTCGTTGCTTAAAAAGCCAACAACCTGTACGTAATGCGCATCGCGACGATTGATCGACCGGATGACTGTAAATAGATCTCCACGTATTATGTACAATTCGATTCGATTCAATTTTGTACTTTTTTCTTACGTCTTGATAATTTTTCGTTGTTATCCAAGACGAGGCCGAGCTTCGTGTCGGACAAGATGATCGAGACCGCGTCGACGGTCGTCAACGCCTGCCAAATTCAGACGGGCGTCACCACCGGTGAGTGTATCCCTCTCATTTTTTCCCCCTAATCGATCGTTTTATATAATCCACATGTTATAATGAATCTCTCGCAAATGTGCGTCGGCAGCGGACATCGAGTCGGTGCGCGACGGTCAATGGCCCGAGAGCCAGGAGCTCAAGTGCTACATGTACTGCCTGTGGGAGCAGTTCGGCCTCGTCGACGAGAAGAACGAGCTCAGTCTCAACGGCATGCTGACCTTCTTCCAGCGCATCCCGGCCTATCGCGCCGAGGTGCAGAACGCCATCAACGAGTGCAAGGCCCTCGGCAAATATTTCGGTGAGTTTGTACCGATATTTTATATCGATAAAACAAAAATAAGATTGTCTCGATTTTCTCTTTTTCTCGTCCACTCTCGTCGAACAGCGACCGGCGACAGTTGCGAGTACGCCTACACCTTCAACAAGTGTTACGCCGAAAGATCGCCGAGGGTGAGCTCTGATATATATAAACGACATTTATATTTACACGAATGTGGATTCATTTTTTTGTCGTTGTTGTAGACTTACTATCTCTTCTGAAGAGACAAACAGACAAGCGAAGAATGAACAAAGAAGAAAAAAAATCCAATTTGAATCAATTCAATCCTGAGGAGGGATTGAGACTCTCGCCTATTTATATACATCAACGACTAAATGACACTTGCTCGCCGCCGTCGTCGTCGTCGTCATTGTGCCTATACGAGCCGAGCTTGTAACCTAGTATTCGGGCTTTAAGTGCATAACATTATATATATACATACATCCTATATATTATTCATCGCGTTGCGTTGCTGGTTTTTCCTAACGAGACTCGCAACGTCGTCTCGTCATCGCGTCGTGTCTCTCGGCTTCCTTTGTGCGTCGGAAGAAAATAAACGAGATCTGGACGCACGATATTTTTCTCTCTCTCTCTCCTTCATCGTTAATTACATTTTTTTAAGTGAAAATATAATAATAAAGAGTTAATAAAGAAAAAGATTGATGAATGAAGTAACGAGCCATGCACCTCGTAGACTTTTTATTTGTTTCATTTTCTTTTGATTTTATGAACTGTGAATTCTGAAATCATTTCAAGCACATAATTATATGAGCGTTTCCTCCAGATATTTGTGCGTGCTACAATGTAAGTCTCACGAATCTGATCCTGCAGTCATCGGTTGTAGACACTAGCATTATCGATGAAAAAATCTGAAAAACTTCAAGGGTGAAAATTTTGATGAAAAAAATGAGAAAAAATTTTTTTCATATTTTTTAAAGTTCCGTAGGGAAACTAAGGTTTTGAAAATGATCTTCATTTCAATTTATAAACAGCGAACTTGAACACATTTTGAAAGACACAAATTAAACAATCCTTTAACAAAGTATTAGAAATTATCAACTGCTGAAGTCAACTTTGAAGTAAAAATAATAACAGTTTAATAAAGAAAAAGATTTATTGTATGCTTGAATGAAACAACGAGTCAAGTACTTCGTAGAGTTTTTATTTATTTTGTTTTCTTTTTGCTTGTTTTTTTAATTTTTTTTTTTAATCATGATTTGTTTTTATGAACTAGAAATTCTGAAATCATTTGCCTCGCCGCTTGTATTAACACAATCTCAAAATGCCTCAAAATTTATAATGCATATTTATATTGTTTATTATATTACAGAAACCACGCACAGAGAACACTATTTGTTAATTTTTTTTTCGCTTGTTCTTGAAATTCTTATCTTTTCTCGTTTTTCTATTATTCGATTTATCACGCAAAAACTGAACCGATTGAATTTTGAGAATTTCACCTTTATATAGGCCGAGTTTGTCCATTTAATTTTTTTTCAGGCTCTTCTTCGCGAGACACAAAATTTGCAGATCCAATTCTTTATATAAATCAACATATCAAAAAATCACTTTTCTTTTCTGAACATCAAGTATGCACTTAACTATTATGATTATACTCTGTTCGTCATAAAATACTTTCATCATTTGACAAATCAATCAATGCACATTTTTCATTTTATTTTTCATCTCCCTCTCTTTCTCTCTTTCGTGAAACATTTCGACTAAATATATAATACTTTTATATATTCTTTCTTTTTTCTCGATAATATTGTAATTGTGTTCCGCTAATAATGACGATGACGCGCGATGGACTCGAGAAACTCTAAAACGTTTTTGACTATTTATGTAATAGCGTCTGGCGATACAGGCACTACATTATTCACAGCAATTAAGGAATGAACTTTTTTTTATTATTATTTATTTTCTTACGTCTGTTTAATATTACTCTCACTTCTCGGCAAAAAACGAACGCCAATTATCCTTTTTTTCATATAATTAAAATTGATAAACGCTATAATTTCTGAATTATGTTTTAATTTTCCTTACTTGGCTAGATCAACTTACGACTAGAATATAGAATCATTTGAAAATTCACGAGCAACAAATTTTATAGTTATAATCTCATTCAAATTTCATAACAATGTAATACTTTTACATAGTTTCGTTTTTTCTTACTTTTTCTCTCTCTCTCTCATTACTATTATACATTCTGGTATGCAGTGTGTGATAATCGGATATTCAAAAAAATTGATATTTTAACGGATGCAGTTTCAAGACCGAAGCGCACGAGTCTTTCTTATTCTCCTTCATTTTTTTATTTATTTTTACGTCAACAAATCAACGAGTTCTGTGAAATCCGTGGCAGGAGTTTGAAGGAAGCACCAAAAATATACGATATACTTTGCGTGATTTAAAAAAAATAAGTTTCCTCGTTTCTATTCTTTTTTTCCTTTCTTTTTTTTTATACATACACAAACTAACCCGGACGCGGCGCGCAAGTAAATTTGTTATATTATTCCATCCGACGCGTATTACAATTATTTATGAAAAATCTGCTGACGGCTCGCGAGAAAAGTTTTCACGATGGATATTTACACGAGATTAAAAATTAAGGTTCATACTCGGTCACGGAAGGAACGTACGTAGTGTATAGTTTTCTCCACAGGATATGCATAAATAGGATATTACACGTATTATAACCGTAGATAATCCGCGAGCTTTTAAAATACCCTCGTCGTTTATTTTTGCTTTGTTTTGTGTGTTTCGCGAGATATAATAGGATTAATTAATGTGCGCGTATGTGTTGTATATTATATATAAGAATACGAAAAAATGATGGATATAGTTTTTTTATTCTTGTTTAACATTAATATGGTCATTTGCATCACCTAATAAATATTTCAATAAGTTTTTCTTCGCCCTCAATAGTATCTCGCCCCCTGTCTATTATTTGATCCATCGAATTTAATATTATTATTGATTACAGCGATGTAAGCTGAACTTGTTTTTTTTTTTTAGATAATTCTATATATCAATACAAGGTAATATTGCTACGCGTTTTGCTCAACTACTTTTTTTCTCTATTTATTCATTTTTGCACAAAAGATCTTTGCATCATAGAGAGCGACAAAAAAAATGAATCTAGGTTCCCCGTGCGTTTGTCTTCGCGCATTCGGCGAGGAAAAACATGCGCGCGAGCGAGTTCAGTAGTAGAAAGGAAAAATCGATGCACACACGTAGAGATGGAAGCACGAAAAATGAAAAAAAACAGAAAATGAAGAAATATATTACAGAGAGACGTATACGAGACACATATTGGTAAGACAACCATGCAATATATTATAATATATTAGTTTAGACGATATAGAAACGGAAATTCAACAACGGAGTAATATATACAGTAAATATAATAATTTTCGTCAACGGTAGAACGAGCCGTTGTCGTTGCACCGTTGCATTAATCTTTGTATAAAAAATTTGTTTTTTGTTTTGTTTTGTTTTTTTCATTCATATTTTACGCTGACAATGCACTGCGACGTAATGTATACCGACGATTTTCCGATCGAATCAAACTGCCCGAAACCCACGTTTCGACCATTTGCATTTGACCGCGAGAATCGGTCGTACTTTTATGAATTCAATAATTGTCGACTACACCAGAGACGCATTCTCGTTGCGCGCGCGCGATCCGAACACGATCGATCGAAGAGTTAATAATATAATAATAACGTTTCATTTACTTTTTTTATCCTTCACCGCTAAAATCTCACTCCTTTTTTTAATCTCACAACTACAGTATATATTTCAGTCAGAATGAAGAGCGTCCGATTTTCCACGCTTGCGTTTTTTTTTATCTCGATAATTGCGAATAATCAGACAGATATTATATATATATCATAGATAATATATATTAATTAATAATGATATGTTTTGATGCAGTCCATAAAATTCATATACACGTATATAATAAATATGCGCTTGTTTTTCAATAAAGTCAGATATAGAACGTGCTTTCGAATGTGTAATACTTGAAAATTCGCCCGCAAAGACATGTATAGCGAAAACTGAGAATAGCGCATTTTTTTCGGTTGTCGCGCACGTGCGAACAAAGCAAATATATGTGTACGTGCACGCTATGATTCGTTTGAGCTTTTTCTTGCTGTTGTTGTTTTTGTTTGTATACATTTTTACCTCAGCCGCGAAGCCCTGCTCCGCCCTTCGTACGTTTTTTTACCTCTCTGTATCAACTTTAACTCACCGATTATACTGTTAATGTAACGGTCGATCAAAATATATATATTACATATATATCATATCGTTATATATAATATGTATAATTAATATAATTAAAAGAGCAATTATCCAAAGCGATCGCTTAAAAATTTCCGCATCCAGCCGCGTACGAGGTAAGTTTCGTTTGAATGTCCACCCCCGCGTTTAAAATTTTTTTTCTCTCTATATCTCTCTCTCTCCTTTGGCAATAGTATTAATTTCCTAATTAGCAGATTCAAAATTTTACTATCACGCGAATCATTCAGTCGTCCCAGGTCGGAAAACTGTCCTGGGGGACAAACAACGGATTGCTGCTTCCACCCGTGGATGATTGTGTCTGTTGCTGCTGCTGCTGCGTCGTCGTCGACGTCGAACTACCGGCACCACTCAAACTCGTGCCGAAGATCGCCTGACCGATCGAGCCCATTCGCGGCTCGTGCGTCACTATCTCGGCTTTGGTCGTCGTCGACGTCGTCGTCGCTGAACTGTCGTGATGGTGGTGGTGATGCTGCTTCTTGACCGCCCCCGTGGACGAAGACGACGAAGACTTGCCGCCTCGCGGCGACTTGGTTATCGTCAGCTCGATGTTGCCGCCAGCGGCTCCGGGTTCCAGGCCCGCGTCCTCCTGGCTGACTTCCAAGCTGCTGTTCTTGATGCCGTAGTAAAAATACACGAGAAAGCCTGAAGAGAATCGACGAATAGAAGGCATTAGAGTCAAAGAATTTAGAGTACAGGCAAAAATTGGTGGTAATAGGACACTAAGCTAGTTTTCGGACGCTACGAGGTGAAACATATTTATATTATTATTCAATTAACTTGAATTGAATTGTATTGAGTTCCTTATATTTTTTTATTTTACTGAAATGCAAGAAATAAAGTTTTTTTTCAATAAATGTGTAAACAAAGAATTTCCTTACATAAATAAAGGATCTTGTTATTGTATTTTTTTAATTTTGTTTTTGTCTTGATGCCTTTACAATGAAAATGAATACTTTGAAGATGTAGTGCATTGTTATTATGAACAGGTAATAAGTGACGGTTATTGATTGAATTATTGAAGTAAATTCGTTACAATTTCAATTTAAAAAAAATGTCATTTTTATTTTTTAAAAATTCATGCGTACAAAAAATTTCTACTTAAAATCCCTAATTGCAATACTATCACAATAAATTATTTATAATAATGCATTTATTATAAATATGAAAATGATTTACAGGTATGTATGAGCGCTTAGACTTTATTCTCACTGCATTGCAACGCGTTTTCTCCAGATATTTGTGCGTGTTACAATGTAAGTCTGACGAATCTGATCCTGCAGCCATCGTACTCGCTTTGTTGGTCTATAATAGCATCAATGTTTGTCTGCTCGAACAAGTGAAATAGATCCTCGTCGCTCATATTTTGGGCAACTTTGAGACAAACGTGATGCGGCAGATTCAAGCTGCAATAGTCAGTCATAAAGAGATCGGCTGCAAGCAATTCCAAGTCCAGCCATGGCCTTATTAAAATATTGGCCATGCTTCTTTTTACAATAATTTGCATCAAACTAACGGAAATAGCGGATCTGGGGCAACTATGTAGCGGTAAATCTGTTGGTGGGATACGCCAATCTTTTAAATTTTTCAGTACCGAGTAGCCCTCGCTAGAGCTCATTTGGAAAAATTGATAGAGAGAGACTTCTTCAGTTATCTTGATGTTTTTTATTTGCTCAAAACCTTCTCCCCAATATGGAATGACGAATCTATAAGGCTGATAACCAATAAGGCGAGGTGATAATCTTGAGTTCAATTTCTCGCGACATTGGTTTAAGTAATCTATAACTTTTTTTTTCATATAAAAGCCAAATTTATTGAGAATAAATTGAAGATCCAAAATATGTTTATCATATCCAAAATCTCGTCTACTTTCCCCTAAAAATATAAAACAATTATATTAGTCGTATTAAAATTATTGTATTGGGTAAAAAAAAAGGGGACCTCACACCTCCAAACTACAAAAAATCATCACAATGAAAGTTCTTACATAAATAATTCAAAGAAACACATAAATTACAATGGACATCGTCACTCAACTTGACCGATCCACTTCATATTTGATACAATATTCAAGTTGTAGATTTGTGAAGGAACGGGGAGCAGGGTAAGTAGGGATATTGGCTTTGCCCGTTACTCTTCTGTAGAATTTTCGCCGTCGAATCGATTAATAACTTTAGACTTAATTTTCAAAATAAAAAACTTAACACCACTTTAATAACAATACAGTTTCTTATCACTTAAATAAATTAGTCTTATTTAATTTGAAAGTCGATGCTCACAGATCGCCGATTTAACTTGACCGCCTGCTCTGAGCGAGTACAATTTATAATTGTCAATTGGCACGAGGCAAAAGGTCGTCAACGACACGTACGCGATCCTACCGCTGAGAGTGCGCGATTGACGAAGTTTCAACATTCATATCTACAACCGATATACACGAGCGAACAAAGTAGATAATATATGAGGTGATGACGTCGAGATAATTTAACTTTTTGCATTTTTAAATGCTTTTTACCAATGTATACGATGACTTTTTACTTTCATTTTGACAAAAAAAAATCATTTTTTTACTTCAAATTGATGACAAAAACTCGAAAATCATTATAAACGAAATGTCTCGACGTCATTGCCTAATATTTTTATGTAGTTAAATAGTGGGAAAATTTTGGAAAGAATCGATCGAGTAGATTTTCAGCTACAGTGTCCACGGCAATCGATCTTTTTTTCTCAGTTGTGCGAGAAAATCTACTGTAGTCAGCTAATTTTTCGCTATTTTAAGCTGAAAATTTAACTGAATGTTCTTCAAATAAACATTTTTAATGTATATAGTTTATAGATAAATTCATTTTACTATGTGCTCAATAAAACAATTATTAAAATGAAGCTCGAAAACCATCGAACATATTTTTGTAGTTTGGACGTGTAAGGTTCTCTCAAATAACTTACCATCTCTCATCTCATCGCCTATTATGTAGTCAATCTCGTTTCCTCGAACCCTTGCCCAGCACTTCATCATTCTGAGTCTAGTGAGAAAGTCCATTTTGTAACCAGCTGACTGCAACAATTGCATCACCTGGATTATGTTAAGTGTCAAAGGATAACACTTCATTTCGATCCGTGTGAAGTTGGCACTGAACATTCTATCCTCGTTCAAGTTGCTCAAGCTCGCACCGTACTTCAAAAGTACCCTCGTCAATTCCACGTCGAAACGCGACACCGCTGATTGCAACGGAGTGTCCCCGTGAATATCACGTGCCTCGATCCGCGCTCCTTTATCGACGAGCATCTTCACGATCTCGTCAACCGGACGTCTGTAATCGCAGAACCTACAAGAGTAATCGGAAATGCATACGCAATCGCACAGACACGGCAGCGCCAACGCGTGCAAAGGTGTCGATCGCTGCTCGCGGTCACCTTTGTTAGAATCGGCTCCGTGTTCCAATAGTATTTTTATGCAGTCTTTCCGCCGATGTTGGCAGGCGATGTGCAGTGGCGAACGCGCGTAAGTGTCGATGTGAACGTCCACGCCTTCCTGGCTCAGCAGTGAACTGACTGCTCTCTCGTTGCCTGACATGCAAGCTCCGTGTAAATACGTGTAGCCGTGATTGTCGCAGTAGTTTCTTTCTGGATTATTCTCAAAGAAATATGCGATAATTCTAATGGTATCTGATCCGTAGTAAGTGGACTCAAGCGACTCGTACAATCCAGCTAAATAATGCAGAGCGGACTTTCCATCCTCGAACATAAGCTCGTGTATCTTCAACCCGCTCTCCTTCAAGTATTCCACCCTGTCGCTCCATTTTCTGGTTATAGCGAATTTTCGAAAAAAAAGCCTATCCTCGGAGCTCGGAAACAGGCTTTCACAGATCAGCAACTTGGTTAAAATTGCGGTACCTCTCGCGCCATATTTCCAACCCCACTCGCATGATATCCGGCAATATTCTTTTCGTCTGGCGTCCATGTCTTTTATACTCTTCAAACGAGTTTTTAATTCATTTGAAAGCAAGTGTAAATCAATTGATTCAGTTGTCCTGTTTGATGACATTTTGAATTGAAAATTTTGAATCTCTTTTTTAACACTGATCACTGAGTATCACCACGTGCACGTGCGGCCGAGATGGCTACCGTGGCAGAACTTGAAAAATATAAAGATGTTGACAGTACCTTTTACACTACGTACACAGCCTCAATATAAAAAGCGTTGGCGAAAGGAAAAACTGTAAAACTCGCGTAATTCACTCAGTTTTGACGTGGACTTAATTTCCACGTGATTACTACTGCTGTTGCTGCTGCTGCTTCTCACACCGAAGGTTAAACTGGGTATGTCACATGTTGGCAAGTCGCCATGTGCTTGCCAGGCCCACTGTCAAATCGTGGATGATGATCGATGCGCGAAGAGTGCAGAGCATGCACAGACAATATAGTTGACGCCTCCGATCGAACACACTTGATCGAAATCAATATTTGATACATGCCACGGCTACGCTCAAGAACCAATCTGGAACTCAAATAAACTGCTCACGCCTAGTCTTGCCCATCACTTTTTTGAGAGAAGAAAAAATTGACGCGACAACGTAGACAGTAATGGAGGTCAATCCGTTTCTGAAAATTCCTATTGGCGATTCTTGTGAGGGGAGGCTCCATTCGTGCCGCGTAAATATTAAGCCACTCACTTCTTTAAAAGAACGCTAATATGAAACCAATCGGATCGCTTATAATAACTGCTCGAACCATTAAGATCATTAATCATTGTAAAGAAACATAAAAAATAATAATCAGAGAAAGTTTATGCGGGCGTAGGATTTTTTTCATGCTCTGCAATATTACACTATAAGGCGATTGAATCCGCAACAACCTCCAAACGTAAACACAGTGAAGTCGGACTGCGCCTATGCGTATAACATACGCGTCAATAATAACAATAGTATACGAACTAACATAGGCAGAGGCCCCAAACGTACATACGGCTGCTTACGTTTTTACGCGGCATTACTTTACAACCAATCAGAAAGATGTTAAAGTCAATAGGGACATTTTTCGAATGGTAATTAATCTGTGCTTTGGCTTATTATACAATTATTTTGATTTTACCACTTGCAGACCTTTAGAGATAAAGATACTTGCCCCCTAGCGGTAGAAGCTCATATTATTATTATGCCATTGAAAGCGATTGAAAATTGGTCTCAATTTTTTGAAACGTTTAAATTGTTATTTTTTCGGTCATTTAAACTTGATAATTGAAAAAATTTTTTTTATCAATGCAAGTGTCCGAAAACTAGCTATTCAATCCTTACATCGATTTAAGAAAAAAAGAATCATCAATGAATTACCTATGGTCATCCAGAGGGTGAACCGGACGAGGGTGAGTATGCTGAGCTTGAAGATGAGATAGATGTTGACGGTGACGGCGATCGCCGGCACGAACGGCAGCGCCGGCGTCTTGAACATGAGCGAGTGCCGGTTCTGCGGCTGTCGACTGATCAGCAGCAGCACGCCGAATATCGCGAAGAAAAAAACGAACATGAGAAACTTGGCGAAGCCACCGGCGCTACCTGTTTTTTTTTTTTTTACACACAATTAAACATGGACGAATTAGTTAGAATTAGATGGGGGAAAAATTTTTATACGTATAGCATATGAGTAATTCCTCTATACTTTTAAAATAAGAGTTCAAAAAAAACTGACACAAAAATTTGAGCACACCCTGTTAGGAATGATGAATTTTTCTTATTATTCATGAAAAATATTAATTGAAAATAGGCCCGTCACTCCTTTTCATGCGTAGTTTTTTTTGAAATTTCAATTTTTCAATTTTCAACGTGTAAAAAAAGTACATTTTCATTGAAATGTACTTAATGAGTTACGGTATTATTAAAAAATGTTCAATAATCCGTGAACGGGTCAATTTCAATGACACGCAGTTCTGTGTGGGCTCATTATTATCGTTATTGGTAGGACTTTTTTACCATGTTAACTGATTCCAAAAAATCAATCGTTTTTTACATGATTTTTAGTAAAATAAGTGAGGAATTTTTTTTCCAAATATCGATTTCGTTTAAAAAACATCCGAAAAGCGTTCGGAACAATGGGTGTACCCTATTCTAAACTAAATTTTCTAAAAGTACATTAAAAAAGGAAGAATCTAAGAAAATTTCAATTCAGTGTGATGATCGTCTTTTTCGTACAGCTTATTAGAATTTTTTTCTTTTTGAAAGTACGATTTAGGTCTCGAAAGTAAAATCGATTTTCAATACCACCATACTCGGGAGACAAAGCTTAAATAAAAAAAAAAATAATAATAAATATTTTGGTAAATTTTCAAGGGTATCTCACTTAAATAAGTCGAGCTATACACGAGTTCGTTAGGTTTTAAAAGTAAGGAAGAATTACTCGTACATAGCATGTATTACAGACCCATCGAGATGACGATGTGCAGATCGAAGATGAATATGAGCAGGTACAAAATCCCCACGAGCTTCATGACGTGCTTGCCGGTCTCCTCGGTGGCGGGTCGGCGATCGACCCAGGGAAACAGCGCCGGGCACAGGTACTGCGCCGCCTCGAACTTCCGGGCCAGGTAGCAGATGGCGGGCCCGACGAGGGGCAGCGTCGTCCAGTGGAAACTACCGCAGCAGCCCGCGGTGCCGCTGCCCGGACCGCCCGCGCCGAAACCCGAGCCCGGCGGCATGCTGCCGTAGTAGCGGCCCTCGTGGCGCTCGCCCACCAGGTACTGGTCGTCCTTGATCGCCCGGCCGAGCTCGTCGTCGTCGTCGTAGCTCGTGTCGTCGGACTCGGGCGACGAGCTGTTGGCCCGCCTCACGCGTCGCACCATCACTCGCTGCTGCTGTCCACGCGGGCCCGACGATTGCTTAGCGCTGGCCCCGGAGCCGCCACCGATGCCCAAGCCCAGGGACGAGCTGCCCGCCCCGGGGAAGCCCAACTGATCGGGCCTCGACTCCTTGGATGCCGCCTGTGGCTGCTGCTGCTGCTGCGGCTGTTGGCCGGGCTCGGGCGATCGGCAGGGCGTCCTCAGGCTCTGCGGCAGCAGCTCCATCAGGTTGGTCGTGTGCGGCTGGTAGCGCAGTATCAGCACGCAGGTCGACACCAGGGTGTAGGCCAGCAGCGTGCCGATCGACATCATCTCCACGAGCACCTCGAGGCGCACTATGAGGGCGGCGAAGGCCGCCGCGAGGCCCGAGGCCAGGGTGGCCAGCACCGGGGTGCCCGTCATCGGCCAGACCTGACTGAGCTGGCGAAATATCAGGCCGTCCGAGGCCATGGCGTAGACGATCCGCGGCATGGGGAACATGCTGCCGAACATGGATACGGTGAGGCCGGCCAGGGCACCCACGGCCACGATGTACTTGCACTTGTACGCGCCCACCTGGCCGAACATCTCCACGAGGGCCGAGTCCTGGTCGACCTCGTCGTACGGCACTGATTTTTTGAGGGAGTGGGGGAAAAAAAAAAACAGGTAAGTACAGCGGCACATTTTGTTTAATTGAATGCTTTGAAAATTTATGTATATATTAGACCGGTTCGTTTTGGAAAAATTTTTTTTAATATTGAGAGCACCGGCAGATTCTTTTAGTTAAACTAAAAACATGAAGTTTCCCGTTTACCTAGTGTCGCTAAGTGCCCTGTAGAGCTGTCGACAGATTTTTAAAGTTTAAAAACGCGGTGCGAAAATCTGACAGCATCGGTAAATAAGATCATATATTGCCAACTGTGTTCTGAGGGTAAAATCAATATTCACAATACGTTTTCTTACGTAATTTTTGGTGTAGAATCGATTCCCGTAGTCTATTTTGACCTAGAAAGACGATTTCATTAAAAAAAATGCACTTTTTATATATTTTTTTTGCGTAAATTTCGAAACGTTCATTTTCGAGCGCTCGGCAAATGAACAGAAAAAATCTAAAAAAATTTCGACACTGTCAAAATTTAGGATTTTTTATGACAAATCCAACGGTATATATTATGATATGCTTTAAAATAATTTTCATGCAAAAAAAAACGATTTATCCGACCAACCGTTTTTATGAAAAATCGCAAAATCGCAAAATCGAACTCAAAAATTTACTCAACGATAGTGATTACTCTGTATGAAAATTACTCGAGTCTTGGGGAGTACAAAAAAGTCAAGAGTAATTACAGTGGAAAAAAGACGCTGAAATTGACAAAACAAATATCGAAGTATATCTATAGAAGTATATATATCGAAGTATATTTCGGCTTATAGATGAATGCGCGCTATATGCAGCTTGCACACACGAGTGTATTCGAACGCGCGTAGAGTCCAGTTCTGTAAAGAAACGTTTAAACTTATATATAGTTAGAAATAGAAACAACAACAACACACACACACACACGCGCGCGCGAATGCATGCGTGTGAGCGTGAAGCCTGCAGCGCGATGCCGTCGCGTCGCGTGACTCGAGTTGTCGAATGTCAGCCAATCACAGAGCTCCGAACTCGTTCGCTCGCTCGTTTATTGGTCTTGCGCTATAGTTAATGCAACGGCTAGATTTAAATTTCGAACGTTAACTTTTTTCCATTGCTAAAATATCTTTGTTCACAGTCACACAGTGGAGAGTATCCAATCAGTTCTATACTATTAATTTATTGCTAGTCTAACCTGAAAAAGTTTGAAATAAAGTACTAGTATTAAATATTCATTTAAGAGTTTTGATTACTCAAATCTAGTTCTAATTCTAATATAATAAATTATTATAGTTAATAAAAATGAGGTGACAATGCTGTTTTTATGGTACATTTTTTAATTGATTTTTATTATAATTAATATACATTCTTTTATTCATAGCAGTGATACAGTTGATGTGTACCAAAGAATTTTTCTAATTGGAAAAGTACGTCCTGATTTCGGAGAACACAGCTTTCCCACGAAAAACGAAGTTCTTTCCGTGTTTTTTTACCATTATGTGATCAATAAAAACATCGCAAAAAGTGCACAAATTGCAGCTGAGTTATTGAAAGAATATTATAAAAAAAAGGATTTTCAATTTCCACTTCTCGAAGCATCATCAGAAGTATAAAGCGTCTTTTTATCAGTTGGTCGAAATTACGAAAAAATGAAAAATTACCAAAAAAAAGACGAACGAAAGCTATCACGCAAAATGAAGCAGCGTTCAAAATAAAACTTTCGGCAAAATTTGAAGTGTCAGAATTTGTGAAAAGTGATAACGTGATTCCAAATATTGTCAAGGATGACGACATGGATTATTTTTCGTCGCAATTTTCACAATTGTCAACAAATTCTGAGAAAAACAGTGATAACGCTTATTATGAACCCCCACGAAAGCGTCAAAAATTGAAAGTTTGTGGTGAAAATTTGGCTTCTGCGCTCGATCGATGCGGTATTAGTGATCGTCAGGCCGCTTTAATTTTATATTCTCGTGCTATTGACCAGGGTGAAAAAGTTAAAAAAATCGCGACAGTGCGATCAAGTGTACGCAGAACAAGAATTTCTTCGCGGATTCGACAGTCTCAACGCTTGCGTAATGCACCTTTTACACCCTTGACCGTGCACTGGGACGGAAAATCGGTAAAAAATAAGGACGATAATTCAAGAATTGAACTTTTACCGATCGTTTTAAGTTCGGGCAATGATACGCAATTACTGCACTGTGCACTTCTACAGCATGGTACGGGCTTAGAAATAAGTGCTGCTATTTTTGAGAGTTTGCAGTCATGGAACACAAATATAATTTCAATGTGCTATGACACTACCTCGACAAATACTGGGTGCCGAGTAGGAGCTTGCAAGTCATTAGAATTAAAATTAAATAAAAATTTATTAAATGCAAGCTGCAGGCACCATGTTGCTGAACTTGTTCTCGGAGCTGCGTTCGACCACTGTTTCCCGGAAGTTTCTACGAGTCCCGAAATAAAAATGTTGAAAAATTTTAGTGACAAGTGGTCGAAAATTGACAAAAAAATATACAGCACTGCTTTAGATGATAATGATAAATTTTCTACACTTATAGAGAATAAAAAAAATGAGGTTTTATTTTTCATTCAGCAGTGTTTGCGTTTGGATAAGCAGCCACGTAAAGATTATGCTGAATTACTACAATTATCGCTCATTTTTTTTGGTCAAGGAAGAAAACGCTTTAGAAAACCTGGAGCTTACCACAAGGCGCGTTGGCTTATGAAGGCGATCTATATCGTTAAAATGTATATTTTTAGAAACCAGCTAACTTTATCTGACGAAGAAAAAATTAATTTACGCACGATGGCTGTATTCATTGTTTTAGTATACGTGCCTTATTGGTTTAAAACTCGTCTTCCTCTAGAAGCGGCCGTTTCAGATATAAAATTATTGCAGGATATACAAGAATTCAAAAGGTACGATAAGAACTTATCACAGATTGTTCAAAGTAAGTTTTCGGGACATCTCTGGTATCTTTCAAAAGAATTAGTGTGTATTTCATTATTTAACGATAATGTCGACATTTCTGAAACAAGGAAAATGATAAAAAATTTAAAAATAAAAGATGAAGGAGACAGAGAACTAAAAGCTAAACTTGAAAAGAAAAATTTAAAAAATCTTAGTTTATCTGATTTTGTAACCGAAAAAAGCATAAATTTTTTCCTCATTACCGGAATTTCTCAAACTTTTTTAACTCTAGATCCGAGTGAGTGGGCGAAAAATAAAAATTACATTGATGGACAAAAATTGTGTAAAAATTTACAATGCGTAAACGACGCTGCAGAAAGAGCAGTAGCTCTATGTAATGAATTTTATAAAAAATTGACAAATAACACCGAACAGTGGCAACAAATATTACTAACTGTATACGAAAATAGAAAATTATATAAATTAGATTAGAGATATCAGTAATGAAGTTATTATATACGATCAATTTTGATTTGATTAAAATTCAGTAATAAAAAAATATATAAATCATTATAGTATATCGTAGTATGCATTTAGCTTATACTTAATTATATCTTGTTCTTATGTAAAATATATGTTATATCTAATGACTAATAATATCGATTAAAATTACAATTATCAATTACCTTTAAAATTGTGTTTATTTTTCAGTGTCATAATTTTCCACTGTAATTACTCTTGACTTTTTTATACTCCCCAAGACTCGAGTAATCTTCATACAGAGTAATCACTATCGTTGAGTAAATTTTTGAGTTCGATTTTGCGATTTTGCGATTTTTCATAAAAACGGTTGGTCGGATAAATCGTTTTTTTTTGCATGAAAATTATTTTAAAGCATATCATAATATATACCGTTGGATTTGTCATAAAAAATCCTAAATTTTGACAGTGTCGAAATTTTTTTTAGATTTTTTCTGTTCATTTGCCGAGCGCTCGAAAATGAACGTTTCGAAATTTACGCAAAAAAAATATATAAAAAGTGCATTTTTTTTAATGAAATCGTCTTTCTAGGTCAAAATAGACTACGGGAATCGATTCTACACCAAAAATTACGTAAGAAAACGTATTGTGAATATTGATTTTACCCTCAGAACACAGTTGGCAATATATGATCTTATTTACCGATGCTGTCAGATTTTCGCACCGCGTTTTTAAACTTTAAAAATCTGTCGACAGCTCTACAGGGCACTTAGCGACACTAGGTAAACGGGAAACTTCATGTTTTTAGTTTAACTAAAAGAATCTGCCGGTGCTCTCAATATTAAAAAAAATTTTTCCAAAACGAACCGGTCTAGTATATATATGCTCACCGATGAGGGTGAGAATCATGCTGCTGGTGACGTAGGCGATGAGGATGATGACGAGCGACGAGACGATGGCCAGGGGTATGCTGCGCTTGGGGTTGGTCGCCTCTTCGCCCGTCGTGGCGATTATGTCGAAACCGATGAACGCGTAGAAGCAGGTGGCTGCACCCGTGAACACCTGTGAATCGTAAAAAAAAAAATCGAGATTTTAATAGATTGAATGAAATTGAAAAAAGAGAAATGGTTTTTTTAAACTTTATAACATGTCCCTACGGAAATTTATCTCCACTACATCTAATTCTTGAAAATCACGTATTAAATTTAAAAAAAAATTTCAATTGACTGTTTTGAAGTGTTATTAAGTGTTCTTAACAATTGATAAAAGTTGTTTAATAATTTTAAAAACTTTTTTGATCGGTATCAGCGCTCGACAAAAGTCATTGTGAAAAACTATGTGGACAACCGTATAAACAATGTAGGTCAGTCGGACCAATCAATGGCGGGGTACCAGTGAATGACCATTTTGAAAAATATAATGTGAAAAACAATTAAAAATATATTTGTTTGGACGTTATTCAATTTTTTAGCGAACGATGCATTTTGTTTTCTGTATCTGATTATCATGTAACAAGGAAAAAGTAACAAATTTTGATGTAAGTATAATTTAAAATAAGAATACATGAGCTTTTTTTCATCTTTTTCATTGTCATTTACAATGAATACTATCTGATGACTTTCATATTACTTTCTTCACATATACATATGATTAACTTAATACTGGGACAGATCTTATAATCCAAATGGACACTCGATTCTGAGCTGTTTAACCAAAAAATCTTGTGTACCATTTTGTACCCTTACAGCATTCTAAACCTTTTTTTTGAAATTATCAATTATTCTATTTCCGATCAAGTAGTTTGAAATCCCAAATCTCAATATTTTTCTCTTTTTTTCGGGCACTAAAGTGTACCGTCGAAAATCCCTTATTTTTAACAAAAATAGGACGTCTGAGATGGAGCTTCAATTTTAAAAAAAGTTCCCAAATCTCAATATTTTTCTCTTTTTTTCGGGCACTAAAGTGTACCGTCGAAAATCCCTTATTTTTAACAAAAATAGGACGTCTGAGATGGAGCTTCAATTTTAAAAAAAGTTGAATGTAAAAGGATGTAAAAGGATCCAAAAGGATCCAAAAAGATAAAAATTTGAAAAAGTGAATCTAAAATATTAAATTAAGCTAAATAATAAGCTAAATATTAAGAAGCTGTCCATGGACAGCTATCAAAAGTGAAGCTTCTTTAAAATCAATCAACTGAAAACATCAAAATATGAAAGAAGGAAAATCTTAAAAATTTTAACGAAAAGCATTAAAAATAAAGTCTTGAAGAAAATTTTTAATAATCAAATAAATTAAAGTTTAAGCAAATTAAAAATTTAATTAAAAAGACACACATTCAAAATCGAAAAAAATTGAATAAAATTTTCATTAAGAAAATTACACCAAGAAAAAGGACTCTGAAGTTTACATTTTATTATTTGATGAGTGGCTAATAAATTAATTATTCGACTAGTAGGGTTTTATTTTGTTCATCGATTATGTACTTCGAGACGTCTTTAAAATCACCCGGCTCGAAGCACTTGGAGCGCAGTTTTATGTAACCCGATTCATCGTAGTCGTGAATGAGGTCCGACTTCATATCTCGCACGCAGACACTGCTCGCGCAATAATTGACCAGATCGTCTTCGAAAATTTTATTGAAACCGGCTTCCTCGTTCGTCCGGCATCTCATGTCGGGATCAAGGAATCGCTTGACTTTTCCATCCAGACTGATTTTCAGCAGGTACTAGCGTGGCGATATATTTCGAAGTACACATAGATTTTTAACAAATTTTGGACTTATGTGCTGATTTTTTAACGATTTTAATGATTCCTATATTGTGAAACACGAACCCGCACGGTGGGCGCAAAAGGGAGAGACACAGTTACACGACGCTGCGTAGACATGAGCGCCGAACGCGTACCAGTGGATGCGCGCCTAAAACTCTGCAACCGAAGCGGCTAACCAGCAGCGGCTAGCGCACACGGCGTAGAAGTAACCTGTCTATATACAGTCTATATTCCTACATATTATTCACATATATTTTTCACAGTTTTGCCCCTCATACCTAACGCGACTAAAGGAGTTTCACTTCAATTATTGCATATGCAAAAGTGGTCATTGGTCGAAAACGGTCAATCACTGGTCAAAATACCCTAGAAAAAAAATGAATAAAAAGCTCGACAATTTTGCTAAAAAAATCGAATCTCCGCAAGGTTTTTATGAATTTTCGAAAACACTTATCAGGTGTTCAAAATCCAGACATTAAAAGGCTCATTAAAACTTTCTCGCGAGAAAAATTTCCGTTCAGCGGCCGCTGTTGGTTTTCGAAGTTGTCAGTCAAATCAGCGCGAGTCATCCAATGTGTGGCTGCTCGCGAGTCGGTCATCGCTGATTCGTCGGCATTTATTCAATGATTTTTATAGCGATAGGTTATACATCGTGAATTGTAACAGTGTAAACACGCGTTTGACACAAAAGAAAAAAAGTTGTTCGAACGCGACACTCAAATGTGAGCTTGTATGTAATGTTAATGGGAGTCAACCCATATTAGAAGAGAAAATCTCAAAAACATTTAGGTAATCCTTTTTTTTTAAGGATTTTTGTTTACCTATCTACTCAGTCTTTTTCAGAACTCAACGATTATTAAATTCCTCACTGTCGCCGTTCGCTTTAGTCTTTTTCGTATAAAATATATATTACTTCGTATCCCAAATCGTTTAAGATTTATTTCAAACGTAATGATTCTCATTTCTGATAATTCGTTTATCTGCACTTGTACAATGTACACCCATTGTATAATAAAAGCAAAAATTGAGATGCCTTTTCATCTTGGTTTTAGCACTTTCGCTGTCTCTCAATTGATACTCGCTCGAATTAAAACCTTTCGGAGAATCTCATCGGCCGACTTTTACTCCTCTTCTTTATCTTTTCAATCGCGCCTCGAGCGCAGCAGCGGTTGCTCTTTTTTGAAAAGAGAACGACGAATATATACGTGAAAAAAAGTACGAAGCACTACGTGGATTATATATATGTGTATGAAGCTTGTGTGCGGCGCGTTTACGATCCGAGTCGCGACCGAGGCTTGGAGTGCGCTCGAATAAGTGAGCAACAAGTTCTCCTTTTGTCTAGCCTCGCGTATATATATGTGTGCGCTGTATACGTATCTATATACTACGGCCGATTGTCCAAAGTCTCGACTTGGCTCACTCGCATCGCGCTATCTCTATATGTACGTAATGCCATCCTTCCGTACGATATCGTAATATATCCACGAGCAGTTCATAGAGATAAAAGTGCGAGCTCGTTTTTGCTCCCTTTGTATAAACCTGCCTGCGATCGGAAGAAGACGTTTTTCTCACAATCACCCCGCGGCGAGCAAAAATGAGCAGCTTTCGCGTGCTTTACGAGGCCGGCGGCTGCCGACACCTCCTCCTCCCTTCTCGGTTACGATTGATTTAATTAATCACGCGCGACAATCGATATTAAAATCGCTCCGTCGATCTCTTACCCCGCTCCAGCCGTAGGGCAGGAAGCCCTTGTGCTCGGACCAGTTGGCCGAGTCGACGTAGAACAGGCCCGCGGCCATGATGAACACCCAGACGGACAGATTGACGGCGTTGAGGACGTTGTTGAAGAGCAGCGACTTGCGAGCCCCGGCCGCCATCAGGGTCATCATCAGCAGCGTGATGACGAACGCCACGAAGTCCGGCGGTCGTCCTGGGGGTTATATTACAAAGAGGTATGAATCGAAGAGAAAGAATCGAAGAAAATTACGTAAAGTCATGAATTAGATGCGACGATGATGGCGATGTTGATCGCGACGCGAAAGGATTAAAAATAAATCGCGTGCAGCTCAGCGCATAAGTCCGTTGATCTCGACGCGCGTATACATAATGGACGAGGCAGAAAATACACATACTCGTGCCTGTGGCGCTTAACTGTATGTAACCCGGTAAACAAAGTAAAATGTCAATTACTGCAGCCGCGATCGATCATGGGTGGTACCTCGAAATCGATGTTATCAAATTTTTAAAAAATAAAAATATTTTTTTACCTCTTCCACGGAATTTTTCAAACTTCAAAAAAGCTTTATCTTTTACCGAGGTACGGTATTTTCTGTATGTGAACATTTTTCTCGTACTTTGCATGTTAAATTTTTCTTCTCTCGCGTTTTCTGGCGCTTCAACGTTTCACCACCACGGACCATAAAAAAATGAACATTTTAGAATTTTAAAAAATCCTACGCGAAAAGGAGAAGAAATTATTTTTTTCAGATTCAAAGGTACCTTTGTACGAGCCCTTGAACAAAATTAACATTATCTCGCGCACTTGCGTCGGAGCTTTTTCCTCGCAGCGATCTCGATTGACGCGCGTCGACATATATACGATATTAAAAAAAAAAGAAAAAAGTAGCGATACAATTTGACAAACGGAGCAGCAAAACGAGCGCGCGAGATAAGAGACGCGCACGCATACACGCGAGCTTGCGCGCAGCGGAGCTTCGAAAATTGCCCGGATAAAAAAAGACAACGACGGCTCGCTTACTTTCTCGTCTTTGCACATAAAATCTGCGGAGTTACCGGCGCGTCGACTGTTTCATGGAAATTTCGAGCTCATATAAAAAGCTCCGAATCGAGCTCCCATTATATTTCAGCGCCGCTCAAAGTTTATTATGTATGATATAACATAACTTGACTCTTTATATCGCACTCGAGGTTAAGCTACTACACACGACTACGTATACGTATACATAGAGGGCAAAAACAAGATCGATGCTCTCGGTCCACAGGTGCTACCCGCGAGCTTTTAAGGCTCTTTATATATATATATATATACACGCGAGGTGGGCCGGCGCAAGCGCGCGGAAATAATTGCTCTCTCTCTCTCTCACCGAATACGGTGCCGAAGGTGTCGCCGATCGACTCGGAGATGGCCCCGTCGGCGAGGGCGTCCAGACAGGCGCTCAGGGCGCAGGCACAGGCCGCGGTGCCGATCAGGTACTCGAGTATCATGTTCCAGCCGATGATGAAGGCGATGAGCTCGCCCACGGTGACGTAGCTGTACATGTAGGCGCTGCCCGTGGTGTGGGGCACCCGCACGCCGAACTCGGCGTAGCAGGCCCCGGAGAAGATCGAGGCCAGGGCGGCGATGAAGAAGGATACGACGACGCCGGGCCCGGCCACGGCGCGCGCCACCATGCCCGCCACGAGGTACATGCCCGTGCCGACGCACGAGCCCACCCCGAGGGACGTGAGGTCGAGGGTCGTCAGGCACTTCTGTAAATGGTGTTCGCATCCAGAGTCAAATTAGTGCACCTCGTATATATATGTATCTCATGGGGGAAGGGGAGAGGGAAAAAAATTGATGTACCTCGAGCTTCTGCTTCGAGCCGGACTTGGACGGCTGGGACTCGCCGCCCTGCAGCGAGTCCACGTTCTTCGTGCGTATGAACTTGCCGAACAGCTCCAGGCCCTTGTCGCGGTCCAGGTTCAGGTCTAGCTTCATTTTGTTGCTGCCGCTGCTGCTGCTGGAATAAAAGAGAAATATATAGTTCATCCATTGTATCCCCCTTTGCGCGCAATCATCGCGTCGTGTTTTTCTTTTTTTTTTTTTTTTTCACGACAATTGCCGGAAGAATAGAGACGACGATAAACAACGAGAGGGTATAAAGTGAAAAACGAGGCAAGATGTATAAGGAGTGCATGTGTGCATGTGTATGCGTGTATGTATGAGTGGGAGCAGCAGCAGCCGCTTGGCACT
The DNA here is from genome assembly GCA_034770305.1 of Trichogramma dendrolimi. Classification (NCBI taxonomy): domain Eukaryota; kingdom Metazoa; phylum Arthropoda; class Insecta; order Hymenoptera; family Trichogrammatidae; genus Trichogramma; species Trichogramma dendrolimi. The sequence goes on along the minus strand of JAPMIB010000078.1, from coordinate 742,877 downwards.
AATCGATACGCGCCCGCTCGAGACAACTCGAGCGAGAATCCCTCCTTGACACGAGCTATGTGCTCTATACTCCTATGTGTGTGTGTGTATGTGTTGTATATAGCTTCAACACACATAAAGCATGACCCTTTTACAAGTACCTCCTCCTCCTCCTCCTCTTATACTTTATTCCCCAAGTCGAGAGAGAGCGAAAAAAAAAATAGCGGAATGAAAAAATACACACGTGGCTCGAGAGGTGTACTCTCGTCGTCGAGCGGTTACCAAAAACTCGAGAGAGAAGAAAGCTCGATCTCCGATCGATCGTACCTATACGATATTATAATTTACAAGCTCGCCGTTATATTTAATCGAACGCGTATCATCGAGAAAATTATTCATCGAGCTTTTCCTTGGGAAAAATTAATTCGAATTTCAACGCGAGCCACGAAGCCGGCTGCGCATATCTCTCTCTCTCTGTGCTGCACGCGGACGTGTGCGTATAATGAAAAAAATAAAGAGAAAAAGAAGAAAATACTATTGTCATGGGGGCTGCTGCTGCTGCTGCTGCTGCTGCTAGCGATGACAATGGAATGCGCAATCGACGACGGTTAAATGAAAAGAAAAGAGCGAAATTGCATATCCCCGCGCGCGCGCGCCGCAGCTGCTGCAGCTGCTGCCGTCGACGCGGCACACATTTCATATAACTGCCAAGAGAGGAAGAGAGAGAGAGAGAGAGAGAGAGAGCAAAGATAAACGCGCGCGATCGGCTGCGAGAGTTTAATGTATAATAATGGTACTGGCAGCGACGACTCGCGCTGTTTTCATGTATACGGGTGAATCCCACGGTGATACGCGATTATTAAATGTTGCAACTATTTCGTTGGGAAACTTGTGTAAATTTCTATGTAATGCTCAATACTTGAACGTTCGTTTTATTGTGAATTCAAACTGGCCTGTAATTTTTATCCAAAATGTAAATGTTTCGGTGCCCTGTTCATACTTATACAATTATTTTGACTTTGCCACTCGCAATTTTACAGATAAAGGTACCTCGCCATCTAGCGACGGAGGTTGGATTTTCCTTAAAATCGAATCTTCGTACAATTTTTAGTAAATACAATCAAAATGTTTCGACTTGAGAATAGACTTAAATCCAATTCGTTCACTTGAGCATTAAATATAATGTATGTGATGTACATACATCTTAGAGAAAAATTTTATTATGTTCTACTGTATACCCTACTTTGAATTATACAATAATTTTGACTTTGACACTTGCAATTTTACAGATAAAGGTATCTCGCCATCTATCGGTAGAAGCTGGCAATACATATGATTGAATCTTCATAAAATTTTTGAGTACATTCAATCAAAATGTTTCGCCTCAAGAACAGAAATAAATCTATTTTATTCATTTTGGCTCTATAAATCATGTACGTGATTGCACTTCCATACATTTTTTGATGAAATTAAAGATTCTGTAACGGTTACTTCAATTTTCATATCTGATTTTACATCAAATCGACATTAAATTTATAGCTTTTTTTTTTTTAACAGTGTGCTTCATACGAAATTCAGTTGTATTTGGGGGGATTCACCCGTGTACATAAACTTGTTATAATAGAGCTTGTTTTTGCGCTTCGCCATCGTTGCGGATGATAAATATATATTATATATACACACACACAAACTATTGCAACTGCGAAAGAAGAGCTCTGCGTCGAACAGGCCAATTTCATCGAGCACCGTGAATGATTATACGCGCGGAAAATATAATATCCCTGAGAGAGGGAAAATTTCAGCATGCTTCCACGACGACGAAGCAGCGCAGGATAAATTGATTGTATGCATATAGCAGCTTCAAGAGAGATAGTGGAGCAAAAGCAGCAGCAGTATAACAAAAAGAAAATGAAATAAAAAAAAGAGAGAGATAATAAAAAAATGAAAAAAAAAAAAAAAACGATGTTTTCCGATGCGCGAGTTGTGCGCGTCGCGAGATAAAAGTTTATTTATGCTTGCAAGCTCACGCGCGTCCAGTATATATATATGCATCGCCGAACGTCGATCCGCATCTCGCTGCCACGCGCCAATACAACAAGCGCATCGATATATACGTCAGTTGAATATTTAAAAGCTTTTTTCTGTTGCTCCCTCTCATCTCTTTGTCGTTGTTTTTTATTGCATCGCCGCGACGCCAAACGTAAGCTCGTGTAATATCGCGCGATCGCGCGGCACAAACGCCAAACAGCGACGGTATCGTTTTCTCGTGTGTATCATGCGGATACCAAGCCTCGCGTATATATATATATACAGATATTAATGACGATGCCATTATGCACGTGTATACAGCTGTGTATTGGTATAAGGTAAATACGTCACTCGGTCGCGCAGTACGTCGACGCAATCAGTGACGTTGACTCCGATAGAGACGACGACGACGACGACGAACGACGTCGAAGTTTATTTGCACGTTAATAATAGGATGCGGCGGTCGGATGGATGATGCGATATATATATATACACACATCGCGAAGCGAAGATTCGTTACGTTTGCGCGCGCGAGAAAGTAGGTTCTCCCGATAAATCGATATTATAGACGTGTTGTCGGGGGGGCCAGGCCGCGAGCCAGCAGCGAGTTGCATACACGCCTGTTGTATCGGGTGTATCGATATAACGCGCGAAAAAGCGCGAATTAAGATTCGTGAAAGACGAAGCGGCAGAGAAAGAAGTGCGGAGCGCTTACTGAATTATTCCGTTTGCTCGACGATTCGACGATTCTTTCGCGAGCGGCGAAAAATTGTTATTGTGTTATTGTATATTGTGAGTGTAGAGCCGCGTGGATAGGATTAAATTTTCGTGGCCTGTCGAGTCTCTCTCCATGTCTGTTTTGACCCTCTTCAAAGCAATTATACGTTGGGTGAGTTTGCGCCAATCAAAGGTCGGGAGGTTTGCAGTTTCGTCTTTTTGTTGGCATTAAATGACCATTTTTCGACTACGAAAAGTAGACCCAATTATTACCAACCATTGATCGTTCGGAAAATCTTTCAATACTTTCCTTATACATTTAGGTTTACTCTGCCACTGGCAGATTTACAGATTCAAAGGTACTCGCCATCTAGCGTCGAAGGCTCAAAGTGACATCATCGTATTGAAAGCGATTGAAAAGTAGGGTCTCAATTTTTTTTAAAAATTCAATTGTTATTTTATTTTTCGGTCACTTAAAATGCGCCTAATATTTGCAACATAATTAAATAAAAAATAATTGATAAAAAAAGACAATTTATAGCGATGCATTTTAAAATATTTCAAAAGCATTGTACAATATCACCGGCGCTTCTTGAATACTTTTGCGGCTTCGCCCACGCGTTTTTTACCCTAATTACGTAGATCTTAGAATATAAGAGGTTGGTCAGTAATATCGCATCGACTGTGGTTCCAAATTGCGTAAGTACGAATCCAACTATAGAACCGAAAAATTTTGAGTGCACAATACGAATTATAGTATAAGCCAAGTACGACGAATCGATCGAGAGCCTAAATAGGCGGCTTGAATTATTTTAATTTTTCCATTTGCATAGCTCGTTAGGCTGTAATAAAAGTATGAAAAAATGAATTTATCGTCGAAGACCTCGAGCATTGAATATAGGTACAATAAAATATCCTATCCCGACCGCGCGTTGTTTTTATTACATGCCTCATATGAAAATCGTAAGGCTTTTTGCGTCACATAAACACGTAAGGTATATATATCAGATATTAAAAAAAAGGCAATATTATATATTTACCGAAGGCGGACACGCAACTCTCTCTCTCTGCCTCTCGGTTCTCGACGCGCGCGAGATATAATCTCATTGAAACGAGAGTTTGGGTGTATCTTCGCGCGACACGGATACGGATATATTATATACGGCAAGTAGTTCGTGTCTGCTTACAGTCAGACGCCCGCGTTATATAGACCTGCACTACTAACTGTCCTTTTTTCGACGAGATTCTCTGGTTAACTTTTTCTTCTTCTTTTTTCATCAGACTTGAGTAAAAGGGACACCCCCCCCCCATCGAGGTCTCGCGGGAAAACGGAAATTTTCGCGTATAACGACCGTGGACGCGCGCATAGAGCTTTTAAGCCCCGCTGAGAGAGACGATCGCGTTACTTCCGCTCGCTCGTCAATCTCTCTCTAAATGTGTGTCTGTGTGTGTGTGTGTATATATGTGGGAGTATAGTCGACTCGAGCCAAAAAGCAACAGGGAACGCGTATCGCGATACAGTACCAACTTGTTGATTCCTTATATACATTCTCTGTACGGCTCAAGGGTGCTATATATATAATAGATCCGCGCGAGCGAGAGTTTAGCCGCGGATCATTTTCGACAGACGCTATATAGAAGAAGAAGCTTAGGCTCTCGTTAATCCCGCGATACGTATGTATTATATATATACGGGTTCGCGCGCGCGATTGAATTCGAAGGACTGCCCCGTTGCCGACATCTTAATTCGAGTGGCCTTTGATCGAATTTCGTCGTTGTTTAAAAATTTATACGTGCGAGCTCGCGCGTGCGTAATTTTTTTTTTCTTTCGAATTTCCCGGTGGACAGGCTTTTTTTATTTAACTCGCGGACGCTGGTGTACGCAAAGCCTTTTTAAAACTTGCGGGCTAATCGCTTTGCGTCGGATGCACGAGTATATAAAAAGGAAAAAGAAAAAAAAGCGCCACGTCACTTTTAGCATATTCAATATTTGCCGCGTTGGGGCGAGTTTTAATAGGAAAAGAAGAATAAAACAACAACAACAGCAACAACAGCAGCAGCAAGATGAATAAAGAAAATAAATTACGAAAAAGAGGGATGTACACGGCTGTCCGCGCGCGCGGCGCTCTTCGTGACCGAGTTTGCGCGCGCCCGCGCGGATGATACACTCGAGGCCATTATCAGCTGCACGGAGAGATAACAAAAAAAAAAGCGATGAAGGAAAAGAAAATTTGTAAAAGCGCGCGAGAGGCGCACGACGACGACGACGACGACGAGTGGCTATGTATAATAATACAGTACGTTTTGGCGAGGCGAGGCGAGCGGAGCCGTTGAAACCGCCTCCCGGAGCTGCTGATCATCTCGATTAACACGACGACCGTGTTTTTTCTGCTCGATTAATTCCTTTTTTCTTCTGCTTTCGAAGTGAAACTTCTTTTCTGTCTCTCTCTCTCGCTCTCGCTCTCGGTTATCGATCCGAGTGTGCAAAGATCGTAAAACGAGTTGAGTAAAATTCCACCGAACAGAAAAAGGATCGAACTCTTGATTTGTTTTTTGCGCGCAGAGTTTTATCAAGGTTTCACTTCTGAAATGCCGTTCCTAAATAGCTGCTCGTTGATTTTTTTCATCTACAAGTTTTTAAACTGCGTAAAGTACATTTGTATCAAGAATCCCTCCTACCTCCACAAACTTCACATTCGTCCTGTCGGTATCGTGTGACATTTGCAGACATTGTGACTTATGTGCGCGCAGTAACATCGTTGAGCGGACAAATTCTGGCAAATCAAATGATGGCTCGAAATGTAAACACGCGATCGAAGCGATCGAGATATTCGCGGATTCGAGGGCCGGATTTCATTTCATTATTACTCTTCAACGAATAGTTTTTGTTCCGAAATTTTCATTTTATTCCGCGTATCTCTATCTCTCTCTCCCCCCTTTCGTACATTAACGCCTGTAACTGTGTAGAAAACGCATACGGAAACGAAGCCAGCGAAAAATGCAATCGAAAATCTGTCGCTCAGCAAGGCGATATCGGCGCAAAAACGAATAACGACGCGGTCCACCGAGGTTCGAACAGTACATCCGTACAAAACGAGAATTGGTACATCGGCAAGCTGCTGCTGCTGCTGCATAGAAAAGCATAGATTGCAGTGGCAAGCTGGCTGGCATAGAAACTACGAAAGTTTACGTATATATAGAGCGCCGACAACTTCCACTCGATTTTCCGTCCACTTTGCAGGTCAGCCACATAAATGCGTTTGCCTATATATATATGTACGTGTTTCTGCGTATGTATTTGCAACACGTATACCAGCTAGAAATGTGTGTACAAGGGGGTCACGCGCTTGTAGCGGAATATTGCATACGTATATATAGCATACATCGCTGTACGATATGCATGCACGAGCACATTTGCATATACACACGATGCTATAGTCGTCGTAGTCGTCGTCGTTTGCAAGGAAACTCATTAAAATTGAACGAATTGCGCGCAGGAGGCGACTCGGAAGTCGGAGAAGGAGGATAACATCGGACAAATATGCTCGCGTCGCGCCGCGCACGGCCTACGTACGTAATAATTAATATATATATATATATTATATAAAGCTCGAGAGACGGTGTCCCTATCCACGGGGATTAATCACGTCCGTGCGCGGCGGAATCGACTCGTTCCTCTCGCGGATGTACGCGTTGATGTATATATGTATACGCACACGAGCCGGGGCGATAGGATCAGAGACAATCATCGACAGAAACGTCGATCTATCTCACTGTGTACCGTAATTGATCGCCGCTGCTGATACGTATATGTAATGCCTGTGTGTATACGGAATAAAGCCCCTCGTTCTGTACTTGTTGCAAGCTCGAGCGCGCGCGCGCTCGGCAAATTGCCGAGTATACGTCCACGTCGCGGCGCCTAATCGAATCAGCGCGCTCTCTCAAATGCCCAATGATTTATGCGCCTCTGTACAAACAAAAAAGCTCGATTACGGTCTGTCTTTGTCGTGTTGTATAATGGAGCTTGCAGCAGCAGCACCGGCATAAGCTCTCGCGCTCTCTCGCTGCGACGCGCGCTATATTAAGAGCACGACGACGCTTCGACGCAAGGATTATCAACGAAAAGCGACGACGACGACGACGACGTCCAGGCAGCTTTAACGAGGATCTCGACGAAGGAGAAAAAGGGAGAAGGAGCCGAGAGAAAAAAAGCTCGCGCGCGCCTTCTGCGATATCCTTCGATCGCGTTGCGCGTTATCGTATACACACATGCTCGACTCGTGCGCAAAAAATTGTGTGCGTGCGAGTGAATCGCTCGTGTACGTGTATAGTATAGCACACACACACACACTACACACACGTACGTATGTAATGTACAGCGGGTTTCTTCACGCACTCGCGCGCATATCCTGCAATGGCTGCGCGTTCGTGGCCAGCTGTGTGTGTGTGTATGCATGCACGAACGTCACAGAGAGAGAGAGAGAGAGAGCAGTCGTCGCGCTCCTCGTTGTAAATATGTGTGTGTGTGTGTGTATGTGTGATACTTTTATTATATATATATATACTCACTGACTCGAGTGACGGAGTGACTGACTCTGACTGGCTGACTCGCGGAGGAATTCACTCGAGGAAAATCCTAGGGCTCCTCTTTTTTTTTTTATAGCGATGAAATTTAGCGTCGATGCAATTTACAACTTGCACTTACACACACGCACGCACTTACACACGAACACAAATACAAACACACACACACACACACACACACTCGCCACACTCACCGCCACAGGTATTTTATTTTATAACGGCGCTCGTTCGCTCGCTCGAGCTCGCGTGAGAAAAGCTCGATCGATCGCCAAGATATACGTACACGCGCTGTGTAGCAGTACTCGTTGAGAGTCTCTAGCCGAGCGTGTATATATATCCCCGTTGCTGTGCTGCCTATGCTCTCTCCTACTCTTAATATTCTGTCTGTGTTCCTTCTATGGCCTAGCTGTGTGTGTGTGTGTGTGCCCCTTTAAGGATCCTTGGGTCTGTCGTGCGCCGAGTACGATGCTGCTGTCCCGCTGCTGCTGCTGCTGCTGCTGCTAGCCTCGCGTCTTCTTGGCTGCATGGCACACACTCACTGGCACATACGAACTCGCTATCTCGGGACGATATATATTTATCTATAAACTAAAATATAAGTCGATGCGTGTATACGACTCGAATCTCGCGCGAGGCAGTACCACCGACGGGATAGTGTATAGAAATTTCAGTAGTAGTAACGACGCTGCTGGCGAGCCCTCACTGAGAAAGGTTACTACTACTGCTGCTGGGGGGAGCAAGAAGAAGAAGAAGAAGAGAGAGAGAAAAAAAAGCTTCGCGCGCGCGACAGAGAGAGAGAGAGAGCCAGAGAGCTTTGAAGAGCAAAGCTCCTTCCTCCTGGCCTACTGCTGCTGCTGTTGCTTTTGCGAGTGCTGCTGCCTGCCTGTCTGCCTGCCTGCTGCTGTGCAATGGTGACGCGCCTGCGCTCAATTTACTAATATTTACACACACATACACACGCGTATACACATATTGCTCGCACATTATATACATACGTGTATAAACATACACACACACACATGCAACCCCCATGGAGTCAATTCTCGGCCGTTTATTACACACACACACAGTTGTATACATAAAGGGTATACTATATCCTTCGCGTATGCTACCATACATGCACACACACAGGCGCACGCGTTACCTACATCCTTCCGCGCCAAGTGTGTGTGTGTGTGTGTGTTTATAATACTGCACGTATAGATATATACATATATATATACGTAGCGTTACGCGCTTGCGGGGGTGGATCGCTCGTATAATATATACATAGGTATACGCGCGCGACACCATATGCAAAATATCTCGAGGCGCGCGTCGCGATCCTCAATCCTCCGAATTGACGTTATTACGCGATATTATATATCACCACCCCCCAAACGAGCCCTCGAAGATTTATGTATGTATACGTATCTGCGTGTGTGTGTGTAGTGTAGTGTATGCCGAGTGGGACCAACTGTTGATCCGCGCGCATTCTTGGTTCGTTGCCAAATTCTGCTGCTAGGTATACACGTTATAACAGGCGCAAGCACGCGCTTCGATAAGAGCCTTATCATCGAGTCCCATTGATCCAACACCTATAGCTATTGTATATACTGTATACGTAGCCGCTCGACTCCCTTATAACGTTTCTTCTTCTTCTTCTTTTTTCTTTTTTTGTTCTCGAGCGCGCCGCTCGCGAGCAGTGCCGTTATATATCTCGTATCGATTTTTTTTACCGATCGAAATTCTATATAGAGTGAGACTTCGAATTGATTCGCGCGCGAAATCTTGCCGCGCGTACACCACGATACCGACCGAGTTCGCGCGTCGGCTGCGATTATTTTTATATTCTCGCGTTGATACGCGGCGCGCGCGTCGTGCCAAACTTGTGCAGTAATGTATAGCTGTCTGCTGGTGAAATAACATGCCGCCGGTCGGATTTTAACCCTGCAGCCCCCCTTCGAAATAGAATAAAATATAAAATATACTCGAGATCGCGCCGCGAGGGTAGTATATATAGCAACGAACGACGTCGATCATGATTTTCCGCGTGCTGGGCCGGGGCGGCGTGCTCGCCTTCAGTCCGATCTTGTTCGAGGCGGAGAATCCCCACGACAAGATCGCCGACGACGACGACGGCCGCGACGGTCTCGCCCATTACGATCCCGACGCCACCGGCTGGCAGAGGATCCGGAGCATCTTCAAGAAGCAGTGAGTTCTTAACCCTTGATTTTCCTCGCTGCGTCGCTTATCGACGACGATCTCTCGTCTTGTGCTTCAGCAAAGACTACACGTTTCATCCGGACCTGGTGAACGTCGTGCAGACCGCCGTGTTCTCCTACATCGTCGGCGGACTCTACGGGGGCGTCATGAGGTCCAGGGAGACCTTCATCAAGTTCATCGAGAACAACGAGGCCACCCAGTTCCGCAGCCATCTGGACGCCAAGAGGCAGCTGTCCGACAAGATGTTCATCGCCCTGATGAAGGGTGCCAACACCTGGGGACCCAAGGTCACCTTCTTCACGGTGACTTACACGTGAGGGGCCCGATTGCAATGATTGCGTTTGAAGCGTATTTCTGGATCGCTATATAAAAGGTTTCTTATGATGTTTCAGAATTGTTACCACCGGACTCCAAGCGTATTACAACAAACACTCGGTACTATTTTACATTCTTGGAGGTAGCGCAGCTGGAGCAGTTTACAAGTCGCCTCTGGGTCTCAGAGGCATGGTTTCGGGAGCTGTCTTTGGAGGATTCTTTGGATCTATTTACGGAGGACTCAGGTTTTTGGTGCTGAAAGGTTTCAACATGACAGAAGAAGATTTTAAAAACTTGCAGTACCAAATTTGGGCAGAGAGAGAAGAGTATGTTTATTTTTTTTTTTTATTTAATTTTATACTTTTGATATTGCAATCAACTAATTCGAATTTACTTTTAGAGCTGTAACTAAAGCATATAAGAATAGGATAGTTTCGGAGACAATGGAAGGTTTGAAACAAGATATGCTCCCTGAAGAAAAGTAATCTTAATGATTATGTTTGTATATAGCTATTGATCAAAGATGTTGTTGACTCGTAACATAATTTGTACATACTCCATGTTAAATATATTTTTCTCTTGCTTATGGAAATAGTTTCATTAAAAGCGAAAATGCATTACTGATTGTTTCCTTTATTTGTAATTTAATTCAATCTTAAGCAGATATAAATAATCTTTGCAGTAAAAAAAGGTCATATTTTGAGTGCATCCATACAGAGCATACATGTTTATTACAAATCTCTTACTAGCTGTATTTAATATATGTAGTAGTATAAATATTTTTTTGATAATATTAAAGATTGATTATTCAATCTTTTTAAACTAGCATAGATTGTATAATAAAGATCACATTCTTACAATAGGCCTGATGATTATCTAACATCAATTTCTTTTTAAATCAAATAGAGAAATCTATAAATATACATCATTTGATTCCAAACAAAACTTAAAACTTTTCAATGAATACAGATTTAAATAATATACTGAAAAATTGCTTAAAATTTCATTACAAAATTTTTATGATTTTTTCAGGAATTTTTTCAGGAGAACAAAGGTTTTCTTTTCTCATAAATGAAACAACTATCAAAAAGATTTACTCTGTTGGTTCATTTTCTTGAACTTTTGTTAAACGCTTTCCACCTCTGTTAGGTGGACCTTTTGGTTTTGCAAACTTTGGTTTATACAAAATGACTTTAGGATGTAGCTCGTCATAAAGAAAAGATTCCGTCAATTCATTTCCATCATCAATTTCAATCTAAAGAAAAGAAACAAAGAAATTTATCAGTTTAGGTAGTTGATAATTAAAATAATTTCAGGCCCATTTTGTAAATTTTGTTTACGATTTACTAAATATGTGATGAAGGAATAGAAAGAAATTCAAATCGTTTTCATAAATTTTGCAACTTTATTTTCAAGATATTAAAAGTATCAATAGCTGAGATGTACAAGTTGTCAAAAAGTATTACCTCTGAAATACTATTTTCTGAGAACATAATTTTGTTAGACTCTTGAATATATAATATTTCTTTATTTAACAAATGTTACAGAATAGGCCTGGAGCAAGTATTGCCCTCTTAAATGTAAGAATAATCTAGCCCCAGGCACACATGTGTTAACTTATCACAAAATCCCAATATAAGCAAGTTAAAATAGGTGACTTTGAATTCAAAAGTGCTATTAGTAACAAAAAAGGTTTGTTTTTGTTAAAAAAAGATTCTAAGCTAACTAATGAATAAATTAGTTGAATTGTTACAGATATATGAAAGAACTTATAACTAACTTTACAACTACTTTTTGTGAATTTTATATCCAATTTTATTTGATTTCTGAATTATTATCTTCATCCCAAACATAGCTTTTATTTAAATCATACAATATTATGTCCTAAAAAATAGCCTACACAAATCTACTTTTTTTCACTTAGTCTAAACAAATTTGGAATGTTATGGATGAACCAGGCAAATACATAAATTAGATTTTCTTTTCTTACTATGTAATTACAATAAACAATAAAATAGTATGTCATTTGCAACAAGTGCGCGAATTACAACTTGGTATGTTAATATATTACACATTGCGGACGAAAAATTTATTCTTCTATTGTGTGACAGGTGTGAACAATTTGTATCAACTATGTAAAAAATAATTTTTAATTCAATAATTTATCAATTAGGCAAAATTCGTCTTTGGAATAAGATATAAATTAATTTTTAGTAGTAAACTAGACTTTTTTCACTCGCATTGTTTTAGTCTGGAAGTAAAAATATACTTAACAAATTGACTCGAACTCTTCGAAATTTTATACGTTATTTATCACGTAGTTTTATGCGTGCAAGCATATAAGGAAATTTCGGTCATGCAAAACATTTCATTTTTATAATTTAAAATAAATTAATTATTCAGCCAAGCATATGCATGACCATATTACAAGCTCAAATATCACTTAATTGCAAGACTAGAAAAAAAAGGACATGAATATTTTTTCAATTATTAATCATTAAAAAACAAATCATAGAAGTTGCTCAAAGTGAAACTTGTGCGTTAGGAAAAAGCACTGGTAAATTATCTTGAAATTGTTTTAAATAAAAAAATAGGTGCACATTTGTCAACGTTATTGTTATTATCAATTATAACAATTAAACTATTAACTATCACATCAACATGACAGGAGTAACTTACGGAAACGTCTTAAAATCAAGACGAAATCGAACACGAGTTTTTTTATGTTTATCATAAACGCAAGTATTATGTCAGGCTATTTCGATCTCAAAATATCTATTTAATTGGTACGTATTTCCTACTTGATAACCTCATATCAAATCAGAAAAATATTGCAATTGTTATTATAGGTAGAAATATACAATGAAATATTTTCAATATTACGTACGATATACATATTATATGGCGTATGAGAAGACTCGAAAAATTCAGAAAAATATTTTCAAGTTAGTCTACTTTTTTCATTATTATGCAATAAAATCGAAAAATATTTAGTATCAATAGTATCACTTGTATAGCTGAATCTCATTCTCATTATTAAAAAGCTATTTCGAAAAATTGAGTCTATGACAATTCCATCTAGGTCGTCACGTATTTAATATAAATTATCATCATATTATTATTATGATACCGTTGTAGAATAATCGCGTAAAATATATATTTTTCATCATCTTTTATCACAAGTTAAATTCAATCGAAAATTCTTTATAAAAAACACCTCGTGATTATTTGATTGGCAATGATTGGCATTTAAATTTGTTCTTTCATTTTGTGCTTTTTTTCAATAAATATATATTGTCAAAGGCCCTAGTTAACTTATAACGCAGGATCGCTTCGGCTTGGATTTCTTATGGTTCTTATGGTTTATCGAGTTCGGTGGACCGCAAGGCGTCGAAGGCGTACCCGGGGTAGCCGGGGTCGATGGGCCCGTACTTTTCGAGAGGATTTCGAGAGGTGAGTCTTCCAGTATTTCGCCTAACTCCTCGCCACTAGTCACTTCCAACTGCGTTATCGTGTATATTACAGTTGTATTTAGTTAGGTAAAAAAATTGTTTATGCTTATTTTTTGAATTATTCAAGACTAGCTATCTATATTGAAAATATATATACAATTACAGTCAACCGTAAACCTGAATATTTTTTCAAAATCCAAGTCTAATTAAATAAATCAAGTACAATTAAAACAAAATTTTAAATTGAAAAAACTTTTTTTTGAAACAAAACATGCATTAGAAAATTAGAGGTACACTTAAAAAAAAATTGTGAAAACTCACCTTCTTTGCTATTTCCACTCCAAGAGAATTTATAAACTCGATTAAAGGAGCTTTGCAAGATGAATATAACATCCTCTCTTTAATACTGCAGTTATACCCTGGCATACTGTATATAAATACTGCAAACAAAAATATACATAAAAATTGATACTCCTTCGCTGTAAAAATATAAAAGATAATGTAATACCTTTTAATGATAATAAATCTCCTTCGTGAGTATGTTTAAAAGTATACAAGTGATATCTAGCACAGTCAGAAGGTACTTTAGTTGGCAATTTGTCAATGGATACATCAGTAGCAGCTGTAACCAAATGAATTTTCTCCTCATCCAAGTCAATTCTCAATTGCACATAGTTGTAGTCATCGCAAGTCAGTGCCTGCTTAGCCTCATCCGTGACAGGGAAAGCTATACCGCTCAGAGTTTGATGTCTGGTTTCGACGCTGTAGTCTGTGTGCACGATACTTTTCTTCATTTCTGCCAATTCTTCCTCCGCGCTCGTCAGAGGAACAGGGGCAGCATCGTTTTTCTTCTGCTTGTGGTAACCATCCAGAGTGATGTCTTCCAGTACGGTACCGTGCAACTCCTCCTTAATGGAAGCAGAGCCAAACTCCTGCTTCAAGGTTGCCTTGGTGGAAGCGTACAACATCTTCTGTCTGACTGGTGCTGTATCGGGGGTCCAGGATATCAGCAACCAGTCGTATCCTGAATCCGAGGACTTGGTGTCCAGACGATAGAGTACGTAAGCTGGTTGATTCTCCTCGACGAGCGGCTTGACCATTTTGTCGTAATCATTTTGCCATTTACCGACGGGCTTGGAGGAAGTAGCCGGAACGAGTTCCTCTGTAATACAAGGCAAAGAGCTCTGGATTGTGTAAAGAGAAAAAAAAAAACGTTCGCTCCATGCATGAGCGCTCATGCGTCAAGCATGATCAGTATGTGTGTAGTAACGCACGAGACGTCGCTTATATCGAATTAAAAGTGGATTTTTTCCCCAATAATTCAAATGCGTCATATTGATTAAACAATCTCCCGAAATATATCAACGAAAATACACTGCATTCGTCAGTAACGGAGCCTCTTTCTCGAGAGCGAAAGAGATGAGAGAGAGGAGAGACAGAGACGAAGAGAGAAAGTCGGAGTTTAATTGCTCCAACGAAAATAGATCGTGCTGCATATATATATATATATATATATATATGCAGAGATGTATTTGTACAACAAACAAAACTCACCGTTCTCGATGGAAACTTTGAGGACGCGAATTTTGCCATCCCTGCACTTGGCGAAGACCTTTTTCAAAGCGTCGTTAGCTGCAAAAAAAAAAAAAATTACAAAATAGAGAATTAATACGAGTATGCGTATGAACGATCAACGATGCTCGAAATTTTTTCGCAGCTGCGTGTCGGGAAGCCGCCCTATCGTCATCGTGTATAACACAGAAAACACACACGCACACACACACATGTATAACTGAAGAGCCGCGCGCGTCAGCTGCTTCGTCGTCGACACGGTGCCGATGACATCGAGAGAAAGGTTGAACGCGATAAAAAGCAGCAGCAGCAGCAAAAAACAAAGAAGTATACGTAACGGTAAGAGCAACAGTAACGAGATCATTATTACCTTTTATACCAGTTTGATGCGACATTTTTTGGCTATCGTGTCAAAAAAAATTATTCGGGATGTTGTAATGTATGAAACGGGATGACAAACGCACGCACACAAGCACACGAAAACAAACACCACCGCGACAGGGCCGCAAACGATGTGCTCGGCAGACGCTCTCGACGCTCTCTGTGGCCTGTATTATACACTCGGAGCACACGGTCGACAACTAACTATACTGCTGGCTGCCGCCGCCGCCGCCGCCGCATACACATTCGCACACGCATTCGCACACATATATACATATAAGCCGCATCGAAAAACCCAGCAGCAGTGTATATAGCTTGGAGCTTGTTTGGCACTGTAGGCTGTAGCAGCGGCGGCGGTCCATTAACAAGCGCCGAAGCGCCGCGGAGCGGCGAGTTCAAAAAGTACACGACGCGCGGCTAACACGTTACACGAGTTGACTTGAGAGTTTGTGTGTAACAAGCCTCCCGCAGCAGAAGAAATTTAATCGCCGAACGATAAATGTTGGTATAGTGTATATGAGGGCACACACAATGCATACAGTATAGAGTCGGGAGATTAATTTTCTTTGGCGAATGTGTACACGCTGCTATCTTGAACAGTTGCAACAATTGGCGATCGTTTTTTTTTTTTCCATTGATAATGCAGAGAATAGATCGGTTCGAAATAAATACAATTTCGAGTGAAATTCTAGATTTTTAGATTTTTATTACAATTTTTATAATCATCTATCAAATCCGATATCCATTTAGATAACGATTTTATAAATCATGTTAGAAGAATAAAGCTATATATCACATTTATTGACCGAAAGTAACCTTTGACAGCCTCGACTGCCTGCCTGTGCAACGAGCCGCCGACTATACCGATCAGTTACGATAATACAGCGAGGATTACATTGAAAATAAATAAAGTTAATGTGATGCATCGTAAATTGGATCAGGCTGAAGCATGGGAAAAAATTGCAATACTGCCGAGTAATTAATTTTACTCGATTTTTATTTCGCGGATTCGCATGAAAGGTCTAAACGGTATGGATTTAGATCGATGATACGTTTTTGTTCATTTTTTGCAATCGATTGTATTGACCGGTTGTTTCCATATAATAATTGCAATTCGGGGTCATGATTCTCCAATTTATTAAACATAGTACCTGTCACAAAAAATAAGAAATGATATACAGCGGTAACGATGCAGCCTCGAATTACTTAAAAGAAACTGAGAGCATTATGACTCATAAAAATTGTATACATACACACGTATTAAAATTATTAAAAATTTTTCGGGAACGATTGTCGGTACAAAGCCAAAAAAAAAAAAAAAAATCAAAGTTACACGCAACATTCATTTGGTGCATCTCGAGGTGCACGTGGCCAGGGCGGCGTTGCAGGCGACGAGGACCTCGCTCGAGATCGTTGACAGAGCAACGCCGCGACGAGATACCAGTGCCAGAAATACGTGCTTAGGCATGATAGGAACTTTACTCAATGTCGTTCCGTACGTGCTCTGAAATATCAATAAAGTGTGCTTCGACAGAATGATTTTTGAGGAAAAAATGTACGCTCGTCGTAAAAAAAGAGTATACCTTTGAATCGAAAAACATTTCGAGATGTAGCTGCTGCGTGAAATTTTTTCTTCCGAGGGATTCCCATTCGCGCGCTACAGCCAACGATCTGTTATGCAGATGTTGAAACTGTCGAGTGCCGAGATGCGCACGCGTTCGCGTCCCTCGACGCGAAAATCGAATAAAGATTTTGCGAATTTTCGCATGCCAATAAATGCACAAGACTTTGATTATTAACAAATTTTTATTCAAGCACTCATTCATCTTATATAAAAACAAGTCACTCAAAAGCTTTATTCGCATTTTTTTCAGATAAGCCTTCAGAGTGTTTGTCTTGAACCGTAATTCTTTTAATACATTCAATTCTGATCGTAGAGAGAAACAACATTTCTGCAACGATACGAATAAATGATTAACTGTATCCACACTTAATACATTGCAAGAAAAATCACTGCGACGCTGTGAGTTGTAAGGCTCAGGGTGTCGGGTGCAACCAATAGCGGGACACACATAGTCGCCGTGCAGGTCCCTTGAGCGGCGTTGCACGCGAGAATGGCCGGCGGAGCGAACGGGGCCAATATCGTGCCGAAAATATAACCAGCCGCGGTGTAGCAGGCACAAGCAGTCAAATTGCAGGCAGTTTGACACGCGGCGTAAGCCAACGGTCCGGCGTCGACGGTAGCGGGCTGCTGCAGCAGCAACGGCATCGCACCGACGAGTAGAGCCATGATGTCTCTTCTCCGCATGTTATGTTGACTCTGCGCAAAATGTCAATCGTAAAATGAACACTCGCCCTTATCGATACCTCGAGATATCGTTATTCGTAACAGCGGTAGAAAAATAGTAAATTAATTATTTTGCGCTTTTGACATTTTAATTTTTTTCTTTTTATTTACCATGAACGGTAAGACGTCGGAGCGCGTTGACGAACTGATCGCGACTGGAATATCGCATCGAAACATACGTATACCGAGGCGAGTATATAATTTCTGTGGGACTCCCATTTCTGCTTCTGCATCTTATTATTCATAATAAGTGTCGCTTCCAACGGCGACAGTGCTTCGAGTCGATCTGTCAACTTCTTTTGACGACGGATAAAAGGTAATAATTTTTTAAATGATTTAAAATAGGTCTTCGTTTATAATACGACAAACATTTATTTGTAATACAAAAATTATTATACTGTAGATTACAGGTGATGTTCAGACAAAGTTAATAGACAAACTTTGTGATTATAAATAGATAAATAATAATTAGATAAATAAATCGATGAATACAATTTTTGATAATTGTCGAATTCAAACGGGTACCGCCAATAGAGGCGCGCACATTGCCGAGCAAGACCCGAAAGCTGCGTTGCAAGCCAAGATGGCCGGGGGAGCGGCGGCGGCAGCCACCACAGTTCCGAATGTGGCACCGGCTGCGGCGTAACAGGCGACGACGACGGTAGCGCAGCCAGCTTGACAGATGCCGTAAGTCAGACCTATAGCGTCGGCTGTGTTGGGCTGCTGCAGCAACAATAGGACGGCGACTAGAAGAAACGTCATCTTTTTTTGCTCCATGATACTGATCTATGCGAAAAAGATAATGTTTTACATTTGGGTTTAAGAGATGAAAATAGACCATCGAAATTGGAACTTCTTAAAAAGTTTCGTAAAAAAAAACGAATAAGCGCTTTTTACGAATTATTTTATGATTTTATATTGTATGGATATTGAAAATTTACTAGAAAGGTTCACACGATAACTATTTATGAATTTTAAGCTCTCTACTCTACCGTTTGACAAGTAGGAAGGAAAACTAGACAATAAATTTGATACTTTTCATACGAACGATACTGAGTGTGAACAAAAACATTCTTGAAATCTTGGCAAATTATTTTACTCAAACAAATTCACATTAGTAATCACTTCTCGAAAATGAATCTTTAATTAACTGTAACTACGCGCCCTGAAAAAAATCTTAGAGGCCAGTCCAACAAAAGTGGACAGCTGGATCAGAAAAAGATAATAAGCAAAAGTATTGGGCTACATTTCGATGCTAAATTTTGCTAAATTTTTTGCCGCGGCCAGCAAAGTATCTACTTCTGATCCAGCCGTCCATTTTTGCTGGACTCGCCTTCGAGATTTTTTTCGGTGTGAGAATGAAATTTTACTTTATAAAAGTGAACTTTTTTTTTACCACAAACTCTCGCGAGACGGAACGTTGCGATGTTGACGAACTGTAATTGCGACTGAAGTATATCGCATCGAAACAATGCACACCGAGGTGAGTGTACACTTTTGAGGGATTCCCTGCGCGCGCTATAGCTTATCTGCTATTCTGCATGTATCGAAACTGTAGAGCACTGTGCCGAGATGCGCGCGCAACGTTGTATTCCAAGTGCGCGAGAGTCGAATAGAGATATCGAACGTATTTATGATAAATATTTCAATAATCGCATTTTGCTCCAATAAAGTAAAACTTCGATAATTCGAATTCAAGCTCTGTTTTTAGCGTTTTCGATGTAAATTTAATGTTAATTTACCTCGATAATTCGAAATGAAAGACTGAAAAATTATTCACATTACACTACAATGTATACGCAAGCAAGTATTGCGCATAAGTTTCTTTCCTGTTTCGGAAAGGTTCGCTTCCCAATTTTATTTGAACCGGATTTACAGATAGTTGGAGAAATTGATAGATATTAGGATTGGGAAGAATATGTTTCTGTTGATGATGATGATGTATCAACATTTGGAGAAAGAATTGAGCAAGAAATAGTTGCTGATATTTTAAATAAAAAAACAAAAATTAAATCAGGAATCATCTGATGATGATGACGACGACGAAGAAGGAAGAAGTACCAGTAAAATAATTCCTACACCCAGTGGAGCAATCGAAAAGTTTGAAGGAGAGAGAAATTTCATGATGATTTATTTTTTGCTGCGCAAAAAGTCCTTTCTTATAAAAACAACAAAAGCTTTTCTTATTTTAATTATTATTCCGTGTTTTTCTATAATTCGAAGTTTTTCCAATTTGGCCTCTCGTTCACTTCATCGATTCAAACTTCGTTAAATTCGAAATAACAGCCTGTATTTAGTATTTCGAATCATCGAAGTTTTACTGTACATATTTACCTGATCGCCGCTCGACTTTAGTCATCGCTGGTCAGACGTTCGTGTCGCAGCGTATAAACAAAGAAATATCGCGTGTACGTATAGCCAGTGATAATTTTCATGAAATTTTTGTGAATCGCATCGAGTACGGGCTGCACGATGGTCGACGACAAATCGGAAAAATTGAAGTGTTTACGAGAGAAGGTCGTCGATTGGGAGATCGAAGAAGAGCGACACAAATTTCTCTGTCGAATTGACCCTTTGATACAGACTTGGATGGACCGACTTCCCGATCTCCGGGACATTTTTCGGCCCAAAGAGATCGAGCTTCTTCTAACGGACTCGGTAAAAAGATACAAGTACGAAAGCAATCGTATCTCTCAAGAGCAACGGTTCGTCGAATTCGTGGCTAGCACCGGCTACAGGGACGAACCCGACATCGGTGAAGACGGTAGGCCGATTTTGCGCCGCACTACACCACTGCATCATGCGACTAGTGTTGCCGTGATCTTTCGACTTTTTGAAATATACAACAGATACGACGCGAATTACGCCGACGAGTCCGGTCTCACGCATTTCCATGTGGCCTGTATGTATGACTTGGCGCACATCATCTATGAATTTATCGAACTCGGCCAGGATCCTAATCTCCTCGTGCGAGAAACGGGCGATTCGCCGCTACACTTGAGGCTAACCTTCATTTCCTCTGATTGTGAAAACGAATCGGTGTATACGCTGTTGGAAATGGGCGCCGATCCAAATTTGTCCAACAGAGAGGGACGGACTCCTCTGCACGTTCTTTGCATTTATCCCGTGGATAACATCGAAGCGGCGGAGATATTATTCGAGCTGAGTGACGAATCGAATCAGCCGCTGCAGATCGATGCCAAAGACAAATTAGGTCGGACACCACTTCAATGGGCTGTGGTGAGTTGCTTGTCGGATACGGTCAAATTTCTGTTGGATCGTGGCGCCGATGTGTCAAGCTTCGTTTTCCCCACCGAGACTCACTTTGCCGAGGGGTTGGAAATGTTAATAAGCGCATTTGGCGAGGTTCCATTCAAAGAGAATTTATCACTTGAGCTGATGAGAAACATCAACTACCTAGAGGAAAGAGGATACGAAGTCGACCAAATCGCCGCCTCGACGATCATGAAAATATTCGCCAAGTACGGATTGTTGAAGAAGACGCCGGTTCTCGACGAATATCTGCGCAGCAACGAGCAATTCGTAAAACGGGCGAAAAAGTTCATGGTTAATCCGAGTCGGTCGCTCTACGACTTGTTGCAGCTGCGACCCGAGAAGGCCGCGAAACTGCTCAACTGTACGGACTACTTGGAGCTGTGGAGGGAAAGTCCGTACAAAATCAAATCAGAGCTCGTACATGCTTGTAATCTACACGTCTGGGAGACAAAGTTGAGAGGATATTTCCAGCCGTGGGCACTGGATCTTGTGTTAAAGCTGACGGACTACCAGTTACCGATTTTATGCTGTGACACAGTCATCGAGAAGCTAATGAGCGAAGATCTGTGGCGCATTTACTTGGCGGTTACCGGGCAAAACCTGTGATGCAATGAGCGTACATTTGCTTCCGGTATTTTTTTTATGTCTGTTATTATTTTAAGTGTTTCGTATTTGTTATATCATTCAAATGAATAAATTTAATAAAAAGTTTTGTATTGATCAACAAAAGCACATTATTATGAATGCAAAAAATCTATTTCTTTCAACTAACTATAGTCAGAGATACATTTACAGTCTAGGTGGCAGACGAGAGTGCAGTGATTCTATACTATAAAGATATCAACGATAACTATACAAGTAGAATGTCCTCTTACAAATTGTCAATAACGAACCAATAGCAATTTAAAGTTTTCATATTCAGAATGAGAGTTGCGTAAGATATTGCAAATTTTTTAAATAAATATTTCTGTAGTACGCTGATTTACTATGTTAAAATTTTTACAATTTTTCAATAACGTACATATGAGGATCTATTTACACGATGTTACACGAAGTTATTTTAAAGTACGTAGTTTCAGAAGGCCATAAAAATTTCTCAAAGATATTGTCGACGCGTTGAAATTTAAAACAGGTTCTAATATTGTAAGGAAAATGTATGAACAAATAAATCGGTAACTTGATTGTAAACAGTACGATTGTGAACGATTTTGACTACTTTGTTCGAATACATTAATCATGTTCATATTAAAACAAATTAGTCTTTCTTGATGAAACAAGCTATAATACCAAAATAAAAGTTTTACTCATTCAATTTCCGTGGGACTAAATAAAAAGATCCATTATTTAATTCAGACCTTGAAATGGATAAATGTGATAAGAAATTCGAGGAAGTTGTCTCGAAAAATAATCCAAGTGAACAGGACATTTTTTCAAGAGGCTTTCGCACTAGAATCAAATATGATCGCTCACCGAGACACAATTCAAAATGAACAAAACGATTGCGAGAAGAAATTCGAGTTTCGAAGTCATTTGATAAGACACCAAATATTAGAACACAAAAGCCGTCATTTTGCATGCGACCAGTGCATAAAGAAATTTGTGAAAAGATCGAGTTTGTCTACCCACCAAAAATTAGTTCACAAAGATCGCGAAGATTTCACATGTGACAAATGCCAGAGAAAATTTGAAAATAAATCAACTTTACTCAAGCACAAAAAAATATTCCACGAAGTTTTCAAAGATTATTTATGTGAAAAGTGCGCCAAGAGATTTGGGAATAAACAGCGTTTGCTCCAGCACATAAAGATAGTACACGATAAGTGCGAAAAGAAATTTGGACAGAAGCATCAATTGCTCACACACCAAAGGACGGTACGCGAAGGTCGCAAAGACTTTGCATGCGACAAGTGCGAGGAAAAATTTAGAAAACAATCACAATTGTTTTTCCACCTAGAGATAGAACACGGCTTCTTAAAAAATTACTCATGTGACATCTGCCAGAAGAAATTTGGAAGAAAATTTAATTTACTCTTCCACCGAAAAACACACAGTACACGAAGGTCGCAAAGATTTTCCATGTGACGAGTGCGAGAAGAAATTTACAAGAAAAACGAGTTTAATTTTGCACCAAAAAACAATCCATGAAGGTTGCAAAGATTACGCATGCGACAAATGCGAGCAGACATTTGGAGAAAAATCGATGTTGATCAGACACCAAAAGACAGTGCACGAGGGTCGTAGAGATTATGCTTGTGACAAGTGCGAGAAGAAGTTTAGAGATAAATCTTATTTGCTTCTCCACCAAAAGACAGTGCACGAGGGTCGCAAAGATTTTGAATGTGGCACAAGCAGTCAAATTGCAGGCAGTTTGACACGCGGCGTAAGCCAACGGTCCGGCGTCGACGGTAGCGGGCTGCTGCAGCAGCAACGGCATCGCACCGACGAGTAGAGCCATGTGCGAGCGTATTTCTCCGCATGTTATGTTGACTCTGCGCAAAATGTCAATCGTAAAATGAACACTCGCCTTTATCGATACCTCGAGATATCGTTATTCGTAACAGCGGTAGAAAAATAGTAAATTAATTATTTTGCGCTTTTGACATTTTAATTTTTTTTTTTTTTATTTACCATAAACGGGAACGGTAAGACGTCGGAGCGCGTTGACGAACTGATCGCGACTGGAATATCGCAGTATACCGAGGCGAGTATATATAATTTCTGTGGGACTCCTATTTCTGCTTCTGCATCTTATTATTCATAATAAGTGTCGCTTCGGCACGAAATTGGATTAGAGATTTTGCGAATTTTCAGCAAAATTCATTCCAACGGCGACAGTGCTTCGAGTCGATCTGTCAACTTCTTTTGACGACGGATAAAAGGTAATAATTTTTTAAATGATTTAAAATAGGTCTTCGTTTATAATACGACAAACATTTATTTGTAATACAAAAATTATTATACTGTAGATTAAGGTGATGTTCAGACAAAGTTAATAGACAAACTTTGTGATTATAAATAGATAAATAATAATTAGATAAATAAATCGATGAATACAATTTTTGATAATTGTCGAATTCAAACGGGTACCGCCAATAGAGGCGCGCACATTGCCGAGCAAGACCCGAAAGCTGCGTTGCAAGCCAAGATGGCCGGGGGAGCGGCGGCGGCAGCCACCACAGTTCCGAATGTGGCACCGGCTGCGGCGTAACAGGCGACGACGACGGTAGCGCAGCCAGCTTGACAGATGCCGTAAGTCAGACCTATAGCGTCGGCTGTGTTGGGCTGCTGCAGCAACAATAGGACGGCGACTAGAAGAAACATCATCTTTTTTTGCTCCATGATACTGATCTATGCGAAAAAGATAATGTTTTATATTTGGGTTTAAGAGATGAAAATAGACCATCGAAATTGGAACTTCTTAAAAAGTTTCGTCAAAAAAAAAAGAATAAGCGCTTTTTACGAATTATTTTATGATTTTATATTGTATGGATATTGAAAATTTACTAGAAAGGTTCACACGATAACTATTTATGAATTTTAAGCTCTCTACTCTACCGTTTGACAAGTAGGAAGGAAAACTATACAATAAATTTGATACTTTTCATACGAACGATACTGAGTGTGAACAAAAACATTCTTGAAATCTTGGCAAATTATTTTACTCAAACAAATTCACATTAGTAATCACTTCTCGAAAATGAATCTTTAATTAACTGTAACTACGCGCCCTGAAAAAAATCTTAGAGGCCAGTCCAACAAAAGTGGACAGCTGGATCAGAAAAAGATAATAAGCAAAAGTATCGGGCTACATTTCGATGCTAAATTTTGATAAATTTTTTGCCGCGGCCAGCAAAGTATCTACTTCTGATCCAGCCGTCCATTTTTGCTGGACTCGCCTCCGAGATTTTTTTCGGTGTGAGAATGAAATTTTACTTTATAAAAGTGAACTCTTTTTTTACCACAAACTCTCGCGAGACGGAACGTTGCGATGTTGGCGAACTGTAATTGCGACTGAAGTATATCGCATCGAAACAATGCACACCGAGGTGAGTGTACACTTTTTGAGGGATTCCCCTGCGCGCGCTATAGCTTATCTGCTATTCTGCATGTATCGAAACTGTAGAGCACTGTGCCGAGATGCGCGCGCAACGTTGTATTCCAAGTGCGCGAGAGTCGAATAGAGATATCGAACGTATTTATGATAAATATTTCAATAATCGCATTTTGCTCCAATAAAGTAAAACTTCGATAATTCGAATTCAAGCTCTGTTTTTAGCGTTTTCGATGTAAATTTAATGTTAATTTACCTCGATAATTCGAAATGAAATTTTGCATATAGAGTCTAGATTTTATATAAATTTACTTCGATAATTTACTTTCGATAATTCGAAATGAAAGACTGAAAAATTATTCACATTACACTACAATGTATACGCAAGCAAGTATTGCGCATAAGTTTCTTTCCTGTTTCGGAAAGGTTCGCTTCCCAATTTTATTTGAACCGGTTATACAGATAGTTGGAGAAATTGATAGATATTAGGATTGGGAAGAATATGTTTCTGTTGTTGATGATGATGATGTATCAACATTTGGAGAAAGAATTGAGCAAGAAATAGTTGCTGATATTTTAAATAAAAAACAAAAATTAAATCAGGAATCATCTGATGATGACGACGACGAAGAAGAAGAAGAAGAAAGTACCAGTAAAATAATTCCTACACCCAGTGGAGCAATCGAAAAGTTTGAAGGAGAGAGAAATTTCATGATGATTTATTTTTTGCTGCGCAAAAAGTCCTTTCTTATAAAAACAACAAAAGCTTTTCTTATTTTAATTATTATTCCGTGTTTTTCTATAATTCGAAGTTTTTCCAATTTGGCCTCTCGTTCACTTCATCGATTCAAACTTCGTTAAATTCGAAATAACAGCCTGTATTTAGTATTTCGAATCGTCGAAGTTTTACTGTACATATTTACCTGATCGCCGCTCGACTTTAGTCATCGCTGGTCAGACGTTCGTGTCGCTGCGTATAAACAAAGAAATATCGCGTGTACATATAGCCAGTGATAATTTTCATGAAATTTTTGTGAATCGCATCGAGTATACGGGCTGCACGATGGTCGACGACAAATCGGAAAAATTGAAGTGTTTACGAGAGAAGGTCGTCGATTGGGAGATCGAAGAAGAGCGACACAAATTTCTCTGTCGAATTGACCCTTTGATACAGACTTGGATGGACCGACTTCCCGATCTCCGGGACATTTTTCGGCCCAAAGAGATCGAGCTTCTTCTAACGGACTCGGTAAAAAGATACAAGTACGAAAGCAATCGTATCTCTCAAGAGCAACGGTTCGTCGAATTCGTGGCTAGCACCGGCTACAGGGACGAACCCGACATCGGTGAAGACGGTAGGCCGATTTTGCGCCGCACTACACCACTGCATCATGCGACCAGCTATGCCGTGATCGTTCGACTTTTTGAAATATACAACAGATACGACGCGAATTACGCCGACGAGTCCGGTCTCACGCATTTCCATGTGGCCTGTATGTATGACTTGGCGCACATCATCTATGAATTTATCGAACTCGGCCAGGATCCTAATCTCCTCGTGCGAGAAACGGGCGATTCGCCGCTACACTTGAGGCTAACCTTCATTTCCTCTGATTGTGATAACGAATCGGTGTATACGCTGTTGGAAATGGGCGCCAATCCAAATTTGTCCAACAGAGAGGGACGGACTCCTCTGCACGTTCTTTGCATTTATCCCGTGGATAACATCGAAGCGGCGGAGATATTATTCGAGCTGAGTGACGAATCGAATCAGCCGCTGCAGATCGATGCCAAAGACAAATTAGGTCGGACACCACTTCAATGGGCTGTGGTGAGTTGCTTGTCGGATACGGTCAAATTTCTGTTGGATCGTGGCGCCGATGTGTCAAGCTTCGTTTTCCCCACCGAGACTCACTTTGCCGAGGGGTTGGAAATGTTAATAAGCGCATTTGGCGAGGTTCCATTCAAAGAGAATTTATCACTTGAGCTGATGAGAAACATCAACTACCTAGAGGAAAGAGGATACGAAGTCGACAAATCGCCGCCTCGACGATCATGAAAATATTCGCCAAGTACGGATTGTTGAAGAAGACGCCGGTTCTCGACGAATATCTGCGCAGCAACGAGCAATTCGTAAAACGGGCAAAAAAGTTCATGGTTAATCCGAGTCGGTCGCTCTACGACTTGTTGCAGCTGCGACCCGAGAAGGCCGCGAAACTGCTCAACTGTACGGACTACTTGGAGCTGTGGAGGGAAAGTCCGTACAAAATCAAATCAGAGCTCGTACATGCTTGTAATCTACACGTCTGGGAGACAAAGTTGAGAGGATATTTCCAGCCGTGGGCACTGGATCTTGTGTTAAAGCTGACGGACTACCAGTTACCGATTTTATGCTGTGACACAGTCATCGAGAAGCTAATGAGCGAAGATCTGTGGCGCATTTACTTGGCGGTTACCGGGCAAAACCTGTGATGCGATGAGCGTACATTTGCTTCCGGTATTTTTTTTATGTCTGTTATTATTTTAAGTGTTTCGTATTTGTTATATCATTCAAATGAATAAATTTAATAAAAAGTTTTGTATTGATCAACAAAAGCACATTATTATGAATGCAAAAAATCTATTTCTTTCAACTAACTATAGTCAGATACATTTACAGTCTAGGTGGCAGACGAGAGTGCAGTGATTCTATACTATAAAGATATCAACGATAACTATACAAGTAGAATGTCCTCTTACAAATTGTCAATAACAACCAATAGCAATTTAAAGTTTTCATATTCAGAATGAGAGTTGCGTAAGATATTGCAAATTTTTTAAATAAATATTTCTGTAGTACGCTGATTTACTATGTTAAAATTTTTACAATTTTTCAATAACGTACATATGAGGATCTATTTACACGATGTTACACGAAGTTATTTTAAAGTACGTAGTTTCAGAAGGCCATAAAAATTTCTCAAAGATATTGTCGACGCGTTGAAATTTAAAACAGGTTCTAATATTGTAAGGAAAATGTATGAACAAATAAATCGGTAACTTGATTGTAAACAGTACGATTGTGAACGATTTTGACTACTTTGTTCGAATACATTAATCATGTTCATATTAAAACAAATTAGTCTTTCTTGATGAAACAAGCTATAATACCAAAATAAAAGTTTTACTCATTCAATTTCCGTGGGACTAAATAAAAAGATCCATTATTTAATTCAGACCTTGAAATGGATAAATGTGATAAGAAATTCGAGGAAGTTGTCTCGAAAAATAATCCAAGTGAACAGGACATTTTTCAAGAGGCTTTCGCACTAGAATCAAATATGATCGCTCACCGAGACACAATTCAAAATGAACAAAACGATTGCGAGGAGAAATTCGAGTTTCAAAGTCATTTGAGTAAACACCAAATATTAGAACACAAAAGCCGTCATTTTGCATGCGACCAGTGCAAAAAGAAATTTGTGAAAAGATCGAGTTTGTCTACCCACCAAAAATTAGTCCACAAAGATCGCGAAGATTTCACATGTGACAAATGCCAGAGAAAATTTGAAAATAAATCAACTTTACTCAAGCACAAAAAAATATTCCACGAAGTTTTCAAAGATTACTTATGTGAAAAGTGCGCCAAGAGATTCGGAAATAAACAGCGTTTGCTCCAGCACATAAAGATAGTACACGATAAGTGCGAAAAGAAATTTGGATAGAAGCAACAATTGCTCACACACCAAAGGACGGTACGCGAAGGTCGCAAAGACTTTGCATGCGACAAGTGCGAGGAAAAATTTAGAAAACAATCACAATTGTTTTTCCACCTAGAGATGGAACACGGCTTCTTCAAAAATTACTCATGTGACATCTGCCAGAAGAAATTTGGAAGAAAATTTAATTTACTCTTCCACCGAAAAACAGTACACGAAGGTCGCAAAGATTTTCCATGTGACGAGTGCGAGAAGAAATTTACAAGAAAAACGAGTTTAATTTTGCACCAAAAAACAATCCATGAAGGTTGCAAAGATTACGCATGCGACAAATGTGACAAGAAATTTGCACAAAAAGCGTGTTTGTTTATCCATCAAAAATCGATACACGAAAGTCGCAATGATCTCACATGTGACAGGTGCGAGAAAAAATTTACACAAAAATCGTGTTTGCTCTTGCACATGAGAACAATCCACGAGAGTCTCAAAGATTACCCATGTGACATGTGTGAGCAGAAATTTGGGGAAAAATTTCATTTACTCAGACACCAAAAAACAATCCACGAAGGTCACAAAGATTTCTCATGCGATATTTGCGAGAAAAAATTTGGACGAAAATCGACTTTACTTTTGCACCAAAAAACAGTTCACGATAGTCGTAAAGACTACGCATGCGACAAATGCGAGCAGACATTTGGAGAAAAATCGATGTTGATCAGACACCAAAAGACAGTGCACGAGGGTCGTAGAGATTATGCTTGTGACAAGTGCGAGAAGAAGTTTAGAGATAAATCTTATTTGCTTCTCCACCAAAAGACAGTGCACGAGGGTCGCAAAGATTTTGAATGTGACAAATGCGAGAAAAAATTTGGGGCTCGATGCAATTTGCTTTCTCATCAAAGGACAGCACACGAAGATCGTAAAGATTACCAATGTGAAATGTGCGAGAAAAAATATCAAAGTAAACAGGGTTTGCTTATACATAAAAGGACGGTCCATGTCCATGAAGGTCGAAAAAATTTCTCTTGCGACATTTGCGAGAAGAAATTGGCGTGCAAATCGAGCTTGTTTTTGCACAAAAAGACAATACACGAAGGTCGCAGAGATTACGCGTGCGAAAAATGCGAGAAAAAATTCGGACAAAAATCGAATTTGCTCTATCATCAAAAAGTAGCACATTCAGGTAGCAATGATTTTGCACGTGAAAAATGTGAGAAGACATAAAGTCTCAAAATTATAAAAAAATATTGTCTTAAATTAGTAAATATTAATAGTCAATTCTAGAATATATTGACATCCAGAATATATTCTGGATCAAGTTTCAGTTTGAGAGTTAATTTTATTTTTTTATAATTATATGACCTAAATGTATGGTGATCATGTTTACCATGATAATACATTTTTTTATAATAGTTGTATTTGCTATTAACTCTGTAAAACACATTCAAGAATTTTTTTCTCATTCTCATTATGCGCAATAGCATCCAATCACACGTCAGATGATGAGTAAGTTTTTATTAATAATTTATTGTTCATATACGAATGTCTCGAACTTATTGCAGTGATATTTCTGCTTATAGAGATGTAATCGGTAATAACAAAATGTTCTGATTCAAAAAACGAATTGTCAACAATTTCATAATTCAATTTAAACCAAAAAATTGTTTCCTTGGTGCTTTTATCAACTCACAATCTTAATTCAACGCATCGGATTACATTTCTCAAGTTTTTACAAATAATAATCATATCCGCTTTAAGCGAGCGTCAAATGGAAGTTTGCGATAACAATACCTTTATAAAATCGATAATTGTATTGAAATAAATTGAGGCTTCAGAAATAAAAATACGATTAAAATGCACATTATCGTGGGAATTATATAATTTAGTAAAATTTCCTTTAATTTCTGTTAAATAATTTTGGTAGCTCTATGCATAAAGAACTATATATCCTACTTAGTAGCTATCAAAGATGTGTCGTAAATTAATTTCAAAATATAACGAGCCGACACACGCGTATGAAAGCTTTTCAGCTCCTCAAACGCTTCTTTTTTTTTTATCAATAACTTATCTGCGCATTGTTTTGCGTCAAGGCCGAGTTGAAGTTTCTTAATCGATACATTACAAAATAACAATACGAAATTGACTAATCAGCGTCCATTAGCTCAGTTATAAAATATAAATCCTATTTAACTCGATAAATCGGTCAATTTTTCAACTTCTCGTCGTTGGACTTTATCGTAGCTCTGATCCAGTCGCTGTAGTAAGACACGTCCATGAAGATGTTCGGATGGAGATAGCTGTCTCCGCAGGCGTTTCCCGCGCTCATGATGCCCACCAGGACGTTGTTGGCCGTGGCGGAGCTGCCGGAGTCGCCCTGCGTTCGTCGAGAGACAGTCGAGTCGGTGAAATTTGACATACATTTTTCACGTTCAAAAAAAGAAAAATACTCACGGGACACATTCCCTTGAAGCTGTGCTTGTCGCCGTACTCCTCGACGGCACCGGCAACGCACAGCATGCCGTCCCTCAACTGAATGTTCAACGCCGTCCACTTGGCCTGGCAAGTCTCTCTGTCCACGACCTTGAGATCGACCTCGCGCAGCTGCTCTTGCGTCGCTTGGTCCTATACGATTAAAAATAAAAAAAATTGAATTAAATTTAAAATTAAATCAAAATCGTATAAATATATACGAACCTTGACGGTGAAGCCGTATCCGACCGCGCGGACTTGGCTGCGGGGCGCGATCGGTTTCGCGGCCAGCTCGATCGGCCTCACTTTGTCGCTGAATTGGATCGGCTTCGACACGCGCACCAGGGCCAGGTCGTTCGCCGCTACCTCCGTCAAACCTACGATCTAAAAAGTACGTAAATTCAATTTTAGATTCGATAAAAATTGTATAAAATTAATCAAGTAACAAGAAACTAAATAATTATTGCGTTTATGTTTTGCAGTTTGCTGTAACTAATCCCTTAGGTATGAATATTGTAATTTTTATCGAATTATGTAAACAAACTAAGGGAATAATAGTTTTAAAATAAACTCGTATAATTTTCAATACTCACCGTTTCAAAACCTTCGTGTTGGATCAGCTGCTCGACCCGATAGACGCCGAGGGCTTCTGGATTCTTGCGATTGGTGGCACCGCACACGACCTCCATATTGACTTTTTCCAAATTACTGTGGGCGTAAAAGAAAAATACGTATTTTGAAATCTATTATTATTATTATTATTTGTTGTCATAATGAATCTACTCACTAAACGGCGCAATGAGCGGCCGTCAGTAAATATCTCTCGTTGATCACGGCCGCTCCGCACAGCAGATCGTCCTGCACTCCTCGCAGGTCGAATCGCAGATAACACTGATAGGGGTGTCTTCCGGCGGGGGCGACGCCACCCTGGGCAACTTTGAAGAAGCGGCCACGACGCCCGGCGCTCGCCGCGCCGATGACGACGGCCAGTAGTACGACCAAGAGGATCTCGTGCGCGAGTTTCATTTTTTATAAGATACTTTCCTTCTTTCTATTACGCTGAGCAAAACGACGACTTGCGAGCGAGTGTCCGCGCGTCGCGAAAGTCAAGCACGAAACTGAAGTCAATGTTTTGGCGGCAGTCAAAATTTATACGCGCATTATCTGTGTATCGCGCCTTTATCTACGGCGCCGGTATTTTAAAAGCGTTCAGCTGCGAAAGTTAATTATCAATTGTATCGATCGAAGACATACCAAAAAGTCGCACTTCAAAAAGCTTTTACGGGCTATTGTCTTCGGGTCTATTACTGCGAGATTGCCGCACGTGAAACAAGCACCGACGTCGGAATGATAATTTCCTTGTAGATTTTTAATTGAAACAATTTTGAAGCTCACAAACACACACATGCATACGCACGAGCGATCGTGAGCGACAAAATTAGTCATGTAAGTCAAGGTTCAGCCGAATTGTCGTTGTCGATTGAACTTAGTAATGTATTTTTTTTCCGAAGATTCAAGGTGAAGAATGAATGTTATCTTTGAGAAAAGGAAAATCAATCAAACATTACATTAGGGTCAAACGTTGCTGGTTAAGAGAGCTATTATAAAATTGGACATTGAATCATACGTATCCATATTAATTTATCGGTTATTTATTAAAAATTACCTATTGTTTAAAATTGAGACTGCTTGTCCTTAATTACGGCGTAACTGAAATTCGTCAGTAGCTTTCCTCAACGAAATTGTCTTGAAGTATATGAATTATCGTTGAATTATTTCTAACGTATTGCAAAAAGTCGAAATAGTCTAAACGGATGTAGATTACGTCAGTATTATCGCGAGACAATTCAATGAGAGATTATTTAACAGTATATCTTGTATTTTGAAGGTATTTTTAGTTTTATTAGAATTAATGAGAAATTAAATCAAATCCATGCCTTAAGTTTCATCAGAAAGTCATATTTATTTATGCGCTCACTTTTTGTTTACAAAACTGATAGTCCTTAAATTTGTGGAATCATACGCAAAATCGGTGGGCTTTTAAATATTTATGAGAACATTTTTATGAATAATCTTAAACTATTTCATTTTCAATTATAGGCATACGTAATCAACAATTTACACTCGATTGATAATACAAAAGATACAAGTATTTAAACGATTAACTTATCGATACGGCGCAATGATCGCCATAAATGCTCACAAAGAAAATTAACTCACAGTGAAATTGTAAAAGGCAAAGATAGTTTACGGTAGAGAAGAAAAAAAAAAATAATCATAAGTTCGTCCGCGTCGTTCTAAGGCGTGGGCGCGATCACGGCCACGGTGCAGACCGACATGCACTTGGCCAGGGCGGCGTTGCAGGCGACGAGGGCCGGCGTGGCGGCGATCACGGCCCCGGGCACGGTGAAGCCGAAGCCCGCCGCGGCGAAGCAGGCGACGCCGACGGCGCTGCAGCCCGAGTAGCAGAGGGCCGCGCCGATCAGGCCGGCGTCCGACGACTGACAGAGCAAAGCCACCACGAGCACGAGGGCCAGGAGGACGCGTCTCTGCATGATGACGAATTCTGCGAACAGAGCGCGAGGACGAAAAACAAATGAGTGACTCGAGGTTAACCTTTATGATTTAGAGAGGGAGAAAACTCAACGCTTCGCGGGTGGTGACTCGACGACAATCGATAAACACGATTTTCTGCTTTTTTATTGTACGCGTGGAAATTAGAAAAAAAAACATTACAAAACCGCAACGATAATTTTTATATAGTTTAGAAAAAATCACGAATAAGAATTACCTTGAAACGAGTATCAAGTATATCAAAAGTCGACTTATCACCAGCGTCCGTTGACGAAAACAAACAAAGACTTGGATCTCCAACGGCTGTCGCTTCTGCACTGT
Source organism: Trichogramma dendrolimi (assembly GCA_034770305.1). NCBI lineage: Eukaryota > Metazoa > Arthropoda > Insecta > Hymenoptera > Trichogrammatidae > Trichogramma > Trichogramma dendrolimi. The sequence goes on along the minus strand of JAPMIB010000078.1, from coordinate 708,908 downwards.
GCGAGATACGCTGTTCGATCTCCTTCGCTCGTCCTCGGTCCTCACAAGTCACACATATATACAAACACAACCGAATCTCTTTTTCCTGTGTGTCGTCGTGACTGCCGCGAAGAAAACTCGCGCAGTCGAATCAATTGATTTCTTACTGAACAAATTCGAGGAAGAATTGTGTTGGTCGTATAGAACGCGAATATTGCGAGTGCTGACGGCAGAGAAAACAGACAATATAGAATTGGGATTCCCTCGCTGAGCCTGAGAATCATGCGCATGGCAGTGTCCGTTGCAAGGACTGAACGGTCAATTCAAAATTGCTCTCTTGACAGTCACTCGTACTTAATGTTCTGAATCTTCGAAAAATCTTTTTAGTATGTGGTGGTTGTAAATTTATCTGTTTTATTGTACATTTTGTTGTTATAGGTATAGTGTATTTAAGAGACCAACTATTGGAAAGAAATTGATTTTAATACATTTTTTCTATTGCTTTCATTAAATATTAATATACAACGTTTAATTTTCAAAATTATAGCGAAGCATAAAACGATCTGAAAGCTGCTACATAAGATAATGAGGATTTTATTACCTAAAATGAAATTTTTTCCATTATTATAAGTCATGCCATTTTTTAATGAATGATACATTAATTAAGGATTGAATTTATTGCAGGCAACCAGGATAACTACGTGCAGAAAATAATGCAAGTTTACTCATCAACATCTTACCCTACTGCAAGTTTCGAAATTTAAATCGATGTATGATCCAGCAGACAATAAAAATGATTTCTGCGTCCTCGCCAAAAGCAATAGTATGAAAATTCTAGCTTTTGGTGGGTATTCGTACCAATTGATGCTACTGTTAGTACCTTTCTCTTTTGTATCTTCGATTACCTTCATAATCTGAATAATCAATAAATGAAATATCGAACATACAAATCAAAGTCACCTTAATAACACATACCATACTAAAAATGAAAGCCATAAGGAATAGGACTATGCATGATCTTCCTATGATGGCAATATATTTATTTTGATATGGCCACATAAAACAGATTTTCATTAGTTTTACTTGAACAGGCAGCTGAGAGCTGAGGATTCTCGTAAACCATTTGTGATTTTCTTCAATTTCACTATTAATAACCATAGTACCATTGAGCAATGAACCAGCAGAGAATACTTTCCAAACTGAATAACTGTTCCAAAATAACATGTTGATTTAACAAAAGCTTCATTCATTATGTAATATTAGAAATAGAGCAGCGCACTATGCATGCCTATAGCATACGGTGTTGAGCACAAATCATTAATTTATAGTGTATACCAATTTATGTGTAAATGTTTGAATGGTATCTATCCTCAAGCTCATTTCACTTACATAGAACATTTATTATGAAAATAAAATAAACAATTCAGGCTGATATTATTATTGGTAGTTGTTTAATAGTTATAGTTATAAAGATAAAGATAACATACCCCAGAAGTGTACAACTTGATTTATTAGAAATTCAAAATATGTCTAAAACATGCCTTATTCCTTAGACAACATAAGTTTGATAAATACGTTTTAATGAACAATGTTCCTTTCATTATGCATGAGAGACTAGTACTATACCTCTTTTACTGACGCTTCCTTTCCATTACTATATTCTTCAAGAATTTGTGAATTGAATGAGTGAAACCCATTCACACGCCAATGTGTTATCTTTAATAATAATTAATATTTTAAATTTCTAGTTTTTATAATTATTTCTCTAGTAGACGTAGTGTTTTCTTTTTTTTTATCAAAGTCTTAACTAATAGTTCATTTTGCATATAGATAAAGATAAAATCTCTCTTAAAAGTCTGTAGTTTGAATCTTTTTTAATGATCATTATAGTTGCTCTTTTTTGAGAACATATTTACCCTTCACGTCAAATCTGAAGTGGAAGTGTTGCGTTGATGTTATTTTTTATTTGCCCTGTCTCAACGTCAAGGCTGGAATATGTCATTTTATTATTGTTCTTTAGATCATGATTGAATCAGTATATTTTTTAGCTTCAAAGGTATTTATGGTTTGATTAAAATTAAAGAAAGATTCAATCAAATTTTTTTATTGAAAGTTATATTATATATCATATTTATTTATTCTTTCATTCATGGAATAATTGTTAATCAAAATCGTAATTGTTATAATGTGATTTTACTCAAAGTGGTGGCTCTGTATGTCTTGAAAAAGTCGGCGGAACCCATACAGCCCCAACAAGTTGAGGTTTATAACGAATTCCCAGTTCTCCGCAAATTTGTACCTAATACCAGTAGACGACAAAACGGCCAGGAGTATGATTAAAAAAAAATCGTTTGAAGTCCATCTGCGAAAGTACGAATGATCTCGTTTAAAGGTCATATCAAAAGCAGCATAGAAATGTTTGATCGATGCATCAATAATATGGTAAATAGTCGTTGTCAACAGCGAAATATTACATTACTAAATTTAACGATCATTTTCCAAGAACAAATCTTAAATTAAATGCAGCTGCAGGCGATCAATGGTGGATGATCGAGCGAAGAAAAATTAAGAAGTGTTTTTTTTTTTTTTAATTGCTACACTCGCGAGAACGGTTGGCTACGGAATTTGTATCTTGTATACGCGTGGAAATTGACTTACTACTTATATCACGTTTTTAATAAATATAATACATTCCGGTCGGCACGAGCATAGATTACATAAAAAATAGCATCAATAATTGCTATAAGTAGTTCCCGAAAGAATTACGAATAAAAATTACCTTCAAAGTGTATGGAGTAGCAGAAATCGCGGACTGTCACTGCTATACACTGCGAGATGATGATAAACTGTTCGATTTCCTTCGTTCGTCCTCGCGAAATCCGTACAGACGAACACAACCGAATTTTACGACTGAACGATACACCGCGGCGTCTCTAAATTCTCGCGATGTATTTTCCCCGTGCGTCGCGACTTGTAGCGAAAAAACTTACATTCAAATGTATACAGATGTACAAAGAAAAATGTACGCGATCGAGCACTTGTGGCATGGCGAGCGAACATCGCAACTGCGTGGAACTAACGAACGCGAAAAGTCTTGCCTCGGCCTGTCGTTTGCGTTGTCGAGAATGCCGGGCGCATTTGCCCCGAAACAAAGTTTAAAATTTTCCATTTTTAACTGACTCACACCTGTAATTGTCAATCTCTGAATTGTATGGTAAAGATAATCATGGATTTAAGAATATTTTTACAAATATTTTTATTTAAAAAAAATACATAAACACAGCTGAATTCAAAGCATTCAGGGTGTGGGTGCCGCCAATAAAGGGGTACAGGTTATCATGCAGGCCGACTGACCGGCGTTACAGGCGAGAATCGCTGGCGAAGCAACTATGGCCAATATCGTGCCGAATACACTTCCGGCGGCGGCCGCGGGGTAGCAGGCACCAGCGGCTGCATTGCAGGCAGTTAGACACGCGGCGTAAGCCAACGGTCCGGCGTCGACGGTAGCGGGCTGCTGCAGCAGCAACAGCATCGCACCGACGAGTAGAGCCATGATGTCTCTTCTCCGCATATTGTTGACTCTGCGAACACGTGAACGACGATATCCGTTATAGAGATTGTAACGATAAGGAAGTGAATTTTTAAAACATTTATTGTTCTTTGCTTCTTTTGTTCAAAAAACGAATACTAGACTCGAAGGCGCACATTGTTTCGTGGCGCAGAGGATCAATTTACGCTATAACCGAACTTGGCAATTATATCCCGCAAAAAAGTCTATCGAATGCAGCTACAATTTAAATTATTAAACGTTCATTTTTTACAATAAAAGAATAAATACCTTTGTTATATTAATAGACGAGGCAGGCGATGGAAATCAAGCAGGGCCAGATACGAGTGTCGTGCGTGGAGTGAACTCGAGCGTCGTGCGTGTTGACGCGTCGGACTCGTGAGCGCAAATGAGAGTCAGTCGCCGGTTCCTTTTACACGCGGCGCTGTAACAAAGGACGCGCGGCAGCTTCGTGCGACTTCGTAAAATAGCACGACTGTGCGAAATTCGAACGACTCGTAGACTTTGTAGTCGCTGCTGGCCATGGTAATACATTCGAATGCTTGAAAATTTCCTCTCAATGAACTCGAGTCAAATTTTACTTTTCACGTTGCCGTAAGTAAAAATATATCTATCTGTTATCATAATATCATCGAGCTGAGAAAAAATTAAAAAGAACAGACATTTTTTGAATTGCTACTCGCGTGAACATTCGATACCTGAACGGATGGCTTCGGATTGTAGACTTTGGTCGATATGCAAGTTGAAAAATTTGTCAAACTGTTTTCCCATTGGAAATTAACTTACTACTCGCATCAATCGAGCAAAAAAAAAATTTAAAAACTCGCAGCAATAATTGCTACGTAGTTGAGAAAAAATCATGAATTACCTAGAAAGGAGTATCAAGTATGCCAAAAGTCGACTTTATCACCACTTGGATCTCCAACGGCCGTCGTCGCTAGACCGCGGGATATGCTGTTCAATCTCCTTCGCGCGTCTTTACCGAGTTCTACAGGCGAATACTTATAAAACAATTTTATACTTGATATCGCAACAATACTGAAAGACGCATTATAATGTTAGAATACCAGTGGATTATTTGATCCATATGCGTTGTCGAGCCTGCCAGCACATTTGCGCGCCGAATCAAAGTTAAACGAACTATATAGTCATGGATTTGAGAATGTTTTCAGAATAAATTTTTATTTAGGACTTTTTTAATTTAGGATCATAAAAACTATTATGCATACAAGTGATCGATGGTTTTCAGATAATATTGAAAATTTCGTGGAGTTCAGTCAACACATTCAGGGTGTCGGTGCAACCAATAGCGGGACACACACAGTCGCCATGCAGGTCCCTTGAGCGGCGTTGCATGCGAGAATGGCCGGCGCAGCGAACAGGGCCAATATCGTGCCGAAAATACAACCGGCCGCGGTGTAGCAGGCACAAGCAGTCAAATTGCAGGCAGTTTGACACGCGGCGTAAGCCAACGGTCCGGCGTCGACGGTAGCGGGCTGCTGCAGCAGCAACGGCATCGCACCGACGAGTAGAGCCATGATGTCTCTTCTCCGCATATTGTTGACTCTGCGAACACGTGAACGGCGATATCCGTTATAAAGAATGGTGTCGATATGATACAATTATCGAAAAGATACGTCTCAATCTTTTATTAAAACGAACGCGAGACTCGAAGACGCACAATTTTACACTACTGAGCTTAGCAATCATATCCCGAAAAAAAAATAAAATGCAGTTACAAGCAATCAATGTTTAACGTTATTTTTGTAAAAAAATCAATCGATTTAGCAATTATTTCTCGTAAAGAAATCTTAAATCAAATGCAACTACAACCAATCAATGTTTTACGTTGTTTATTGTAAGAAATTAATAAAATTAACTTAGCAATTATTTCTCGTAAAGATAGCTTAAATCAAAATCAGCTACAAGCGATCAATGTTTTACGTTTTATTTTTGTGTAATACAACAATAAATACCTTCGTTAGAATTGACGATGTTATAGATCATAGAAATCAAGCAGGGCCTGGAGTGTCGTGCGTGTTGCCGCGTCGGACTCGGAAGCGCAAATAAAACTCACGAGATTTTGTCTGCTTTTGATACTTTTTACGCGCGGCGTTGTAACAAAGGACGCGGCACGAGAAACCGAGGCAGTCACATTCGCCTTCGGTCCAAATCAAATTTTCTGCGTTCTAACATGGGTCGTTCGAGTGGCGGCAATTCGAACGACGCGTAAACTTTGTAGCCGCTTTGCGATAGACGGCCGGGCACGTCGTTGACATTGCATATGTATGCCATACATTTTAAAGTTTGGCCATGGTAGTACATTTGAATGCTTGAAAATTTCCCCTCAATGAACTCGAGTCAAATTTTACTTTTATACAATAATAATATATTATATAATATGTTTGAGCCTTTTTATTTAACATCAAATTTGCTGTTATGCCATATCCAAGCTTTACCTAAAATACATCTCTTAATGCGCAAGACAGCTGTAACATAGCCTCGTGTGCGAGTGGACTCCCGATTTTTCTCACCGTTTTTAAATTAAAAAATCTTGCGTACGCGCACACGATTTTTATCATTTGAACGAAAACACGCGAAAACACGCGAAAACATGCGTGACATACTTGAATTACTTTCGAGCATTTAAGGATCTGTCATCGTGACGTCACTATATGGCGATCAAGTCCATTCAGGAGTGGAAGTGGAACTCTTGCTATACTCGCGTACAGTAAGATATCAAAAATATATAAAATTTGACCCCCTCGGAAGCACCGATCCTTACAGGACTATACTTCGAGGGCCGTGTTTAATTGATAATCATAAAACATATTCGTCGCAGGAAAATCAATCATCTAACGTAAATCAAAATCATGCAAAACTTCACGTATTCATGATATCTGATGTCTCTTTTTGCGTTGTGCGATGCATGTTAATATGTTCAATAATATTGATGCGACTCGACGTGTTTTCGAGAATGTGTCGGGATATATAGGGTGCAGCAGACGGCAGAGTGCCGCAACGCATGTGATCCACACTGTCGAGTCTTCGTCTACAAGTTTCAGTAGACGTTGCGACGCCGCAGCGTAAACAAAGAAACATCGCATCGATTGCAACGGTGTACAGTGGGTGTCGTGAAATAATAAAATATCTTGAATTACAAATAAGACGACTGTGTGTATATCGTGCGATTGCGTGCTCGGAGCAATGACCACGACAGACGATCACGGATCGCTCGAGCTCGTGCGAGAAGCAGACGAGGATCCGTCGCTGCACTCGGCTCTGGCCAGCGGCGACAAAGAAGAGGTCGAATCGCTGCTGAGTCAAGGCGCCGACCCGAATATAACCGACGAAAAGGGATCGACTCCTCTGCACGTCGTCTGTCAGAGAGAGGAATCCATAGATGGCCAAAGTTTAGAATTGGCGGAGCTGTTTTTCAAAATTAACGACGAATCCAATCAGCTGGTAGAGATAAACGCCCAAAACGAAGCGGGCGATACGCCATTGCACTTGGCTCTGGCCAGCGGCAACAAGAAGATGGTCGAATTGCTGCTCAGACGAGGTGCTCGTTCGAATCCGGCCAATGCAGAGGGTTCGACTCCTCTGCACGTTATTTGTAATAATTCTGGCGACGGCGACGACGACGGCATGATGGATCTGTTCTTTCGGATCAACGACGACATTCGGCAGACGGTACGGATCGACTCGCGGGACAAAAAGGGCGACAGACCGTTGCACCTGGCTCTGACTCGAGGCAACAAAAAGGCAACCGAATCGCTGCTGAGACGCGGCGCCCATCCGAATTTGTCCAACGAGGCAGGAGAGACTCCCCTGCACGTCATCTGCAAGAGAGAACGATACTTCGACGAGGGCCTGACGGAGTTTTTTTTCAAGCTCAACGACGAGTTGAATAATCAGCCGGTGCGGATCGACGCGCGGGACAAGCGGGGCCGCGCGCCGCTGCACTCGGCCGTGACGAATCTCTCGCTGAACACCGTCGAGGCGCTCCTGGATCGTGGCGCCGACCTTTCCAAATTCGTTTTCCCCACCGCGGACGAATTCGACGAGGGATTCGAGGCGCAACATTCCAATCACCGACTTCAATTCGATCTGAAACTGATGTCCGGCACCATGAACGTCGTCGGACGCCTTCGCCAGCGGGGATACGAGCTGGCACGAAGCGACGCGCTGACGCTCATGGGCGCGTTGGCCAAGCGCGGATTGCTCAAGAGTTCGGCGGATCTCGAGGAGCGTTGGTCGCGAGACACTCGCCGGAACGAGGAGTTCGCGAGCGGAGTGAACGAGATAATGGCGAGCTTGAATCTGACGCTGCGCGACGTGGCGCGCAGTCTCCGCGAGAAACTGGCGAGCTCGTTTTGCCGGCCGTGGGCGTTGGATTCTTTGCTGGAGCTGACGGGCCGCTACCGATTGCCATTGCTCTGCTGCGAAATGATCATCGATTACGTAGACAACGAAGATTTACGGCACATTTGCTTGGCAGACGAGGATCGAAGCTCGTGATGGTTTGCCCGTTATTATAAACAACGTTTTCGATTCGACAATTTTTCAACGATACAAAAAAAAACTGTAGCGAGATGCACATATATCCACTTATGTACGGATAAATGTGAAAAATAACGAATGTACACAAATAACATTAAAATCATCAGTAACATTGAGCTTCGATACATATGTCAGATATAGAAACAATGATTGTAATAACGCTTTTACAAGGATGACACTGTAACGGCTCTTCGCCGCGAGTCTGTATTTTCTATAGAGTGTAAAAATTGAAATAAATAAAATGAAAGTAACTCGACAGATATTCAACGTCATTAATGAATTTTGATTTTCCTGTCGATGAGCGATCGCGAAGTAAAAACTTTGCATGCGGGTGTAATCCATTTTTCATGACACCTTAGATTAAATGACAAATTCGACTCTTTTCTATCTCTCTTTTTAGCAGCAGCTAGCTAATCATTATAATTTTAGACTATAGCAAATGAACAAACTGTGAAATATATTCAAAATCTTGCGCGTTGTAATTTTGTACCTGTTCGCGCATAGTAGTAGCACATTACGAGCGAAGAAATGCCAAAGTTTCATCGTCCTTTAAATGAAAAAATCCATACGATTTTTATTATTTTAACCAACACATGTGGTACGCGTACAACTGCGAAATCCACTTAATAATTACTACTTTTTCATACCTCGACTTTTTTTTATAATGCAAAACTCGTGGCTTGTGACAAAAAAAGTCCTCGTAGCAACATCTACTTTTACCGATTTTCGTCAATTCAACATTAGCAAGCGTCGATACGTGTTTATGGCTTAGTAGTACACACGTTACGAAGCTAGCGGTTTTCGGGAAGAAATAAAAATTTCTCGTATCATCAGAACGACTTGGCAGCGAGACGTCCCTTCCGCGCACATTCCAACGGACGATTTTCAAGGTATCAAGTCTGATCCGAATTCATTACAAATGAATTATGTAATAATTTCGCATATATGTAGCGGAAAATCAAACTGGTGAATGCATTTTATAGCTTCGTAAGTACGTATAGTTCTATTGGGATTAATGAAAAATTCAATAAAATTCACGATTTCTTCTGGAAGTATACGCACTTATATTTATTAATTTATATTTGTATACACTCTTTTGTTGTTTAAAAACTGAGATCTTTTAAATTTAAGGAATCACTATCAAAATCGGTGGACTTTCAAATAGTTATAGATATCTTAGGTAGATACGCCACGATAGTGTGACGCTTGATGCAACAAACATGTTTAAAAAAACATCATTTCAATGAGTATTTATTACATTTTTTCGTTTTTAATAAAAGGCTTACAAATTGAAAAATCAAAACTCATTATAACCTTAAAAGTATAGAATAATTAAACGAAAAACATGCTTACAATGATAAAATGACTGCCGTGAATGTGCAAGTACTTTGCTCTTGTTATTTACTCAATGTCACACTCCAATATCGTCAAGAAGAATCAAAGTTTTTCTACATTCAACCGCTTTACAATGGAATACAGCTGGCGCTCGGATAGGACAGAAAAAAACTCTACGAGCCCACGATGTTTGAAAATTGTTGAATTCACTACGATGGACTATATGAGATCCCAACACGCGCTTGAGCAGGCACCAAAAGCGGCGTTGCAAGCTAGAACGGGTGTAGGAGCGAAGGCGGCAGGTATGGTTCCGAATACGAAACCAGCCGCAGAGTAGCAGGCCATCACACCAGCGGTGCAGCCAGCGTGGCAGGCGTAATTCAGCCCAAAAGCGTCCGCGACATTGGGCTGCAGCAGCAGCAGCAACGCCAGACCGACCAACAAAGCCGCGAATTTCTGCATGTTGAATTCTGCAAAAAGCACGAACAACGCATAGTTATATTGAGCTGTATCGAGATATAGGGTAGATTTTTAAAACGAGTAACAAGCTCTCGTTCAAATGAACGCATCATTTCGCGTCAGAAAAGATCATTTTCAATAACAATAATCAACTACGTGCGATTATTGTTCGACTTTGCTATAATAAAATAATTATAAATACCTTTGTTAGAATTCTGGATAAGAGAAAACAAGCAGCACCTCGACTTTGCGATGAGGACTCGAGTGTCGCGTGTACACCTATTGACACGGCTCGAGCTCGGAAACGTAAATAAAGGTCGCACGAGGGCGAGTGGCGACTATACTCAGTCGGCCGGTGTACTTTGTATACACGCGGCGTTTTGTAACAAATGACGCAGCGCCGAGAAACTGAGTCAGTTCTTCGCGCCCAAGTCAAATTTTCTGCGTTACAATTTATGATTATTGTTAAAAATCTCTCGAGCGGCGGCGGCGGCGGCGGCGGCGTCGCCGAGATTTTTATTTAGCAAATCGGGCTGGCTTCGAGTGCGCCAGCGCGAAATACGAACGCTGCGTAAACTTTCTAGTCCCTCTCCGTACACATGTACTTTTTACGTCTTTGTAGTTTTATTAGAATTAGAATTCGTGGAATCATACTCAAACGGCGTGGACTTTTAAATGCTTATAGTTTAGTTAGATAAATAAGTCGTGATTGACGCAACAAACATTTTCATGAATATGTTTAAATTATCGTTTCGAATCATGCTTACGCAACGAACGATTCACACTCGATCAACGATACGAAAGACAAAATCATTCAAACGACGAACTTGCTGTCATAAATTATTAAAGCCGAGCGCGCAAGTTGAAACATGCAAAAGTTTAGTCGATGAGGGCGCAGACCGACATGCAGTGGGCGAACGCCGCGTTACAGGCCGCGATCGTTGGTGCGCCGTGCGGCGGCGGTGTATATAGTGCAGGCGACGACGAGGAGGCTCATGACCGTTGACAGAGCAAAGCCATCGCGAGCGCGCGATAGCCAGCAGGAGCATGTCTGTGCATAATGAACAAAGCAGAAAACAAATCAGCGATTACATAGCCGCATTAGCGCAAGATTACGGCTAGAGCGAGTATTCGTGGCTATGAATTCTGCATACTTTGTATACGTTTGAATTGATCGAACGAATGAATGTACGCGATGCATCGTTTCTATGGTGTGGTAACGCGTAGAAAATTACCAATAACTTATTGATCATGATATACTTCGATCTGCTAATTGAGGCACGGATTATTTAGCAAATAGCTAGCAACACTCGTGTTCCTTTTCTCCAGGGAATTATTTTTGAACGCGCCATCTTTCAATTAAACTTGTTAGATTGATTTTCTACGAAATAATGGAAAATGATTTTGAGATTATGCGTAGAATATATTTTTATTCGCAATGTGTATATTGAACATAATGATACAGAATATTATGGAACGAAGTACAGCGATTGTTTCTATAGAAAAAGGGATATGCCAAATTTGAATCGACGAATAATTGTGAATGAACAAATGCGAATTACACAAAAGTAAGAAAAAAAAAATAAAAAATGAACCCGCATGAATATCGATAACGGTGAATTTTAAGCCGTAACTGGCACTTGTGAAATACAAGACGACATGCAATTCACCATACAAGTCGCATGCGCAGTGTTGCAAGCTACGACGGCTGGAGAAACGAACGAAGTCATTACAGTTCCGAAGGTCAAACCAGCTGCAGCGTAACAGGCGGCCGCCAGAGCGGGGCAGTTGACTCGACACGAAAAGCAAACCCTCGGTGCGAGTACAGCGTTGGCGGTATCGGGCTGCTGCAGCAACAGCAGCACCACAGCGACCAGTAGAGCCACGAGTGTACCTTTCTGCATGTCGAATTCTGCAACGAAACACGAATAATGCATCGTTTCAAGGTCGTATCAAAATTAGGAAATAGGAACGTTCGATCGATGCAATTTTCGAAAAAACACACACCTCGATCTCGTGTTCGTTCAAACGCGAACACGCTTGACTCGAACGCGCACATTATGACGTACGATTATTTTACACTACCGAGCTTGGCAATTATTTATCGAAAGAAAATCGTTAATCAAACGCAGCAGCGACGCGCGATGTTCAACGTTATTTTTTATAATAAAAGAATAATTACCTTTGTTATAGAATAGATGATGGAGACGAGAGAAATCAAGCGCAGGGCCTCGGCTATAAACGGACTTGGGTATCGCGCGTGTCGACGGCTCGAGCTCGGAAGCGCAAATGAATCTTAAGTCAGCCGATATATGAGTGTACACGCGCTACGTTGCAACAAAAGGCGCGGCTCGAGATAAAAGCCAAGGCTGAAGGCATGCGCGCGCACCAGCGCGAAATTTAAGCGTTGCATTACTTATTGCATAAACTTTTAAGCTGCGGTGCTGGGCAAACGCGCGAGTACTGACATTGTCCCTCGTCACGTATGGTTTTTTTTTTCGACGAGTTTTTGGACTTTTCGAGATTTTTACAAATTTTTTACGTAGAAATATCATAATAGTGTTATCGCTTTTTTTAAACACGATCGACTCAATATTTCTCACAGCTTCGATGGTAAATTTTAGTCTTATCAGAATAAATGAGAGAAATCCATAATGATGCACAATGAGGACTTGGGTCTTGTCTTTTGCTTCTGAGTTCGAAAATATATATATATTTCTGCACCGGTATGACGATACGACGAATTCGCTTGTATTAGGGTTGATTTCGCGATCCGCAGAATCTCTACAATTCCAACGTCGCGTTTCCGCGTGAGAAACCATTGCACTTGGCTGCATTGAGCGACGACTGCTGCAAGACTAGATCGCTGCTGAGACGAGGCGCCGATCCTAATTCCGTCTGCACATTCTTTGCAAGAGAAAACATTTTGAACCACACGAAGACATTTACAGCGCGTTGAAAGTAATATTTGAGATCAGCGCCGAGAAACGTCAGCTGGCGCAGGTTTAACGCCCGGGACGAGCGGAGCCATACGCCGCTGCAGTGGGCTCTTGCATAACGATGCTCATACTTCTAGCTTCGAGTTTCCCGATGCATCTTGCATCGGCGCAAGTTTTCAATTTCCATGGCGGTTCGGCGAAACTTCGCCTCGTCACAAATTGAAGCTAACGGGTTATCTCCTGCAGGTGGTTCTCGAGCTTCTCGAGAGAAGAGGATACGAGTTGAACTTGGCGCGACGCCACGATGATAATGATGTTTTTCATCAAGCTCGGTTGTCCGCGAAAGTCGGTGGATCTCGACGAAAATTGGCACGACGACGAGGAGTTTGTAGAAGTAGCGAAAATCATGACACTCGATGAGCATCTGTCGTTATAACACTTGATAAAGTTTCAACCCGAAGAGGCTATTCAACGACTCGAAAGTAAGGATTTCTACGATCTGTCATCTTTCCGAAGTGATTCATTTCCCAAAAGGCACGAGGAGGGTCTTCTTAATCATCTGTGCCAAAAATTAGTGAAAGGATTTGCCCGAAAATGGGTGAAGTTTACGGACGCCCCAGGCACGTGAAATAAATAACTTTGCGAAACAAAAACCTTTTTTTTAATTCATTCTTAATTTTTTTTTTCTTTTTTTTTGATCGACTGCCATGAAAGAACTAGTTGACAAGAAGTGAGCGAACGAATTCTTGTTCAATATATAACAGATAAATGCCAATTTTAATTTTTATTGTTTTCTAGAGTGCGATTGATTTTATTAGGATTAATGAAAAATTTAATGAAATTCATGCTATTAAGTTCATGGTGGTAGTCATGTTATACAGTGACATTTATTTACATTATGTATAGTTAAATACAATTTTTGTTTACAAACGGAGATCCCTTCGTGAATCATACTCAAAATCTAACTGTCATAAATGTACAAAATATATATATATTTTTCATACACAACATTACAATTTTCTGTACAAAAAGTATACATTTTTTATATAAAAAACTCGAACAAATTTTCTACTTGGTATACATAATATACCAAACAAAATGTACGTTACTCAACTTTTCATCATTCGCTCAATTTTGTATGGAAAAGCCACCTGTATACACGCGGACGAAACGCATCTGCTACGTGTTGCTGGAGAAAAAATTGAACGCCCCGAGGAGATCGAGCTCGGGCCTCGCCTGCTCCGGCAGCATGAGGTTGCAGCGCGTCAGGCACTCCCAGTAGTAGAGGTAGCACAGGGTGCCGCGCCAGCCGTGCAGGTGCACGGGAAGATGCCGCCCGGTCGACTCGACGCAGCGATTGCCGACGTAGGCGCAGCTGTGCATGCAGATGCTGTAGTCGACCACGAGCCTGTCGTAATAATTATCCGGGACGAGCGCGGCATTGGGACGGGCCAGCTGGAGGAGGAGAACGGCCGCGAGCAGCAGTGCGGTCGCGATATTTTTCCGCTGCATGACGATATACGTGCCCCTGCTGATCGCTGCGAAGTCGCGATGTTTGTTATTCGAACGAATATTACGCTTGATCACTCGAGTAAGTTGAAAAGTTAGTCAAATGCGCGATATACTGATGCATGGAATATAATCAAATACTTGATATCACGTTTTTCACGTACGATGAACTTCGGTCGGTTTGGAAAAATAATATTTGATGAACACTCGTTACATTATTAATAAATAATCACAATTAAAAATTACCTAGAAGCGAGTATCAATTTTCAAAAGTCGACCTATTGACACCGTTGTGGTCCGAGCTCTCCAGCGATCGTTAGCCGATATACTTTTCTTTCCTTTCTACTCATCAATTGGCCGAACGAAACTTCAGCGCCTCTATATCATTTTCAATGTATTTTCTCGCGTGTTGTATACGACGGTCGTGTAGATAATTCAAATGCAAAAGTACAACGAAAAGAGTACGCGTTCGAGTGGAGATGTTTCTTCGCTGCATTGAAATATTTAAGTGCAAAACAAAGTTTTACGAATCGTGCCTCGCGTATCCGCGCCGAATAAAATTACTGACTCCGGAGTCTCTCGCACTTATTGTTCTTTACTCCGAGAAATACCTTTGTGAGCGGGATTCTCGGACTGAGGTGGTCCGCTGGTATATCTACACGTTAAATTATGACAAAGTTTAAATGATGTTCTCTTCGTATTTTATAATCCGATCCAGTTGAGAAAAAACTATCTGCTTATAGTTAATATACGTAGGGTTAATAATATAGGAAGGGTCTTAAACTTACTGAATACATTCGACACGAATCTATTAGATGATGGGTTTAAGGATACTTTCGAATACATTTTTATTTATTATAATAATACAAAAAAAAATACATTTTACTATGAAGTATATAGACAAACTTTTTGAAGACAATAAAAGATTACGACTAGACAAAATACGAATTATATGAAAGTTGCTGAACTCAAACGAGTACTATACCTGAAGAAGCGCACATCTTGCCAAACAAGACCCGTAAGCTTATAGTATTTTTCTAGTGCCAAGTCAAACTTATTGAATGAGAATTTGATACGGAAAATTTTCGAATACATTTTTATTTATATAATAATACAAAGAGAACAGTTTAAAGTACATACGCAAAACTTGAATTAATGAAAAATTGAGTCGAAGACGATGAACGATTGCGAATAGTCGAATAAGAATAAACTCCGATATAGAAAAAAATCGCCAAGTCCATAATTTTTGAAGATTCTTAAATTCACAGAGGAAACATATTAGCAAATTTAGCACACGTTGTCGAGCACTTCCCGAAAGCGTCTTTGCAAGTTTGAATAACGGGGCCAGGACCGTATGTCCTGGCACGCGCCGCCGTGAGTTGCCGGTCCAAGCTCCGGCGGTATTGGGCTGCTGCAGGCAGCAACAGCGTCACACCGATGAGTAGAATGCCACGAACGTATATTTCTGCACTTTTGAATTCTGCAACGAAACGCGAATGACGCATAATTGATAAGTGACAAATGAATCAAAATAAGCATATAGGAATGTACGATCGGTATAATCGGTATTGTGGTAATTATTTCTCGAACAAAAAATAAATCGCAAATCAAACGTTTTATTGCTGTTGAAAACAATTAAATACCTTTGACGAAGTTCTCGACTCGAGTGTCTCAGCGCAAATGAAACTCAACAAATTTTCTGCATCATTAGCCCTATCGTTATATCACGAGCCTGCACACGGGTAAGCGGCTTTGTGCGCCAGCGCGAAATTCGAAAGACGCGTGTCGACTTTGCGCGAAGCTCTATATACGCTGTGCTGTCCTGTGCTGCTGCGCAGGCGGGTGAATATATTACCCCTGGCTCGGCGCGAAAGAAAAAACAGTCGGTCGAAAGCCAACGCACCAGCCGCCCGCGCGCGACTCGATGTCGGCGCGTTGAAAAAAGTTTCGCGGCTATACCGCTGCCAATAAAATATTCCATCGTTGTAGAATCGACAGCGTCGCGTCGGATTATATTATGCGATAACGAAGGCGAGCGCGAGCGCGACGACGATGGCGAAATTCATAGCGACGATCAAGGCCATCATAACGCGCATCGTGTTCGCCTCGCACGGCTTCATCGCCATCTGGCAGGTGACGAACTTCAAGCGCGATCCCGTCTACTGGTACCTCTGCTGTCCCATCCTGCTGCTCTTCTTCGAGGGCATATTCACCCTGACGATCAAGTCCAATCAGGAGTGGAAGTGGTGAGCGCGCATTTGTCATTTTATTTTTACTTGCATACTGTATTTCGAATTTTCGTATGTTTTTTTTTTTTTTTTTTTTAACGCGTAAAATCGAACGCAGCGTCCACGCCTTAGCCTTAGGCGAATTCTTGACCTCGATCGAGTTGCGGAACGAGGTCAAGGCCGCGCGTAAACGATACGTCGGTTATCAATCATAACTAGTGAAAACAACCCCCTCGTGCGCGCGCGCGCGCGAAACGATGAACGATGAGCAGCGGAAATTGTGCATTAGGAGTAATGGCCGCGATCGAGCGAGAGACTGCCTGCCCAGCCCACCGCGCGATTCCTTGAATTTATATGCCTTTCTTTCCTCGAGGTTTCGCCTTATATATTCATGCACGGTAAAAAGAATCTGTTTTTTTTTTCGTTCTCGTCAACAGGTTTTGCCCGTCCGTCTTTCTTTACCTGGGCAGCGTCGTGCCGGCCATCTGGCTGCTGGAGCTCGAAAAGGTCGATCGCCGGGTGAAGAATTTCGGCGTCGCCGTCATCAACGACACCTTCGACCTCACCAAGCTCGAGGATCTCAAGCAGCTGCAGAAGACCCTCGGCGTCAACATACGCCTGCCCGAGCTGCAGATATCCACCGAGACCTGGGTCACTCTCATCGAGCAGTTCCTCATGCTCATCCTGATAATCGGCCGCTGGATGCTGCCCAAGGGCGAGCTGACGCGCGACCAGCTCAGCCAGCTGCTGCTCGTCTACATCGGCACGGCCGCCGACATAATCGAGTTCTTCGACTCGTTCAAGGACGAGAAGGTGTCGCGCGAGCCGCTGCTGGTCTATCTGACCCTGGGCATCTGGGCCTGGTCGCTGATGCAGTTCACCGTCGTGCTCACCGCCACCAAGTCGAGAAAGAGTCGACTGTCGTCGTCGTCGTCCGGAGGAGGAGGTGCGACTTCGAGGAAGAAGAGGCAGCAGCAGCAGGTGGCGAGCGACGATCAGACGAGCTGCTGCAGCATCGACGTCTGGGCGATCGCCATCAACATGTTGCTGCAGGACGGCCCCTTCCTCGCCTTCCGCCTCACCCTCATAATACACTTCAAGATCGTCAGCTACATGAACATATTCTTCACCTGCAAGAACACCCTGGTGATCCTGCTGCAGCTCTATCGGCTGTACGTGGTGCAGAGCGAGACTCGGGCGCGACGCAGGGAGCTCGACGCTTACGGGGGTCGTCGCAGCAGACAGTCGTCGCGTCGTCGAAGAAGCTCGGCGGCGGCGGCGATGATGCACCACCACGAGGTGAGCCTCGTGTCGAGGCCCGACTCTTACGGCGCGGGTCGACGCGGCAAGAGGAAAAAGCGCCGAGACGACGATGAAGATGACGACGATGATTACAGTAGCGAGGAGTATCGGCCCAAACGAAGACGACGATCCAGCACGAGCCAAGATACGACGAGCGACGATACTCGAAGGTGAGTCCTCTACGTACTTTACATTTGTATAATCTTATTTATATCATCTGATAATTTTTTTTGTAACAGAAAGAAGCGTCGCGAAGTTACGTCGAGCAAGCGAGACTCGTCGAAGCGTCGACGCAAACGCGACGCGTCCTCGAGCGACGACGAGCGAGGAGGAGGAGTCCACCCCGGAGAGAGATAAAAAATCCGCGTCGTCGAGATCGAGGACGCGCCGGAACGAGCCGAGCAACGACAACAAGCGCAAAGACGATAGCGAGGAGAGCAGCGTGGATGACGCGAGCAAGAGGTACTTTTCGATCGATTTAACTTTTTATATGCATTAATAATTCATTTGCGCGCGATTCGTTTGTTACAGACGCGAGCGAAGAAGAAAGAAGCGAACGGACGCAGTGGCGGATTAGGCACGCACAAAACTTTCGATTGACTTGTAAAAACCAAAAATTGAAAATACAATTGATAATGTATGAATAAATCAATATAATTTAATTATTCATAATTTCAATAATCAATAGCTCCATTATCCTATAACTTTTAACAATAAAATAAAAAATGTTTTCCAAGAATCTGATGCGATTCTTCGTCAAAGTAAACCGCTACTGCTGCTGTCGTTGCTGTTCCCGCTGCTGCTGTTGTGCGTCGCCGTCGTCGTCGTGGACTCTTTCTTCGACAGATCCAGCACGTAGTAGGGTTGACTGTAGGTGAAATTATTACTAGCTACGCCGTTTGTATTGTGGCATGATTTCGGCATCAATATCGTGGCTTCGCTCGGGGAGATCGTGCGAAACGTCTGATGTTGCTGCTGTTGCTTGGGTACGACGGCTACGGGATTGTTGCGTACGAGCAGGTTCATGTCGGGCACCCACGGCATCGCCACGCGTTTCGTCGTCGTCGTAGTAGCCATTGGATGATGTTGATGGTGATTATGATGATTGTGCGGATGCTGCTGCTGCTGCTGCTGATGGTGACGATGATGATGGTGGTGGTGTTGATGCGACATATGCGTGGGTGTGGACGACGACGACGACGAGGGCGGCGACGAGGTCGACGTGACGGTGAAGGGCTTCTCGCTGGATTTGAGCTTTTTCGCCAAGTCCGGGGCTCGCACGAAGAATACTTTTCCTGCAAAAATTGTTGTGAATTTAACGATGCAGTTAGCAAAGAATAAAAGTAAAAAGTGTCGCAACTCTTACCATTGCCATTGAGAGCGGGTACTCCGCAAAACGGCATCGTAAGCGGTGCACCAATGGCTGCGTTAGAATTCGTAGACGTTTGCTGCTGCTGTTGCTGCTGAAGAGGCCTCGACGGCATCAGTAAAATTTTACCCGGCGTCTGATGCTGCTGCTGCTGCTGCTGTTGTAGCTTTTGTTGATTGGCTTCGCGCCAAGAGCGCAACATATCCTGCGTGATTATTCGACCGGCCGAAGGGATGGCTTTGCCGTTGGCGGTGTTGGCAGCGGTAGCCGCAGCCGCGACGGTAGGAGTGGTGGATTGTTGCTGTTGCTTTGCCGCATTAGTAGTAGTAGTAGCAGTAGTAGCGGCAGCCGCCTGCAGCACGGCCGCGACGTTCTTGTTCTTGCTCAGCTGCACCTGCAGCAGTCGCGGCCGCGAATTGAGCCGCTGCTGCAGCAGCTCGAGCTTGCGCTGCTGGCTCAGATTGTAGCTCTGCGAATTCGTACGTCGTCGTATTATAAATGACAAAATTATTTGATATCACGCGTGCGTGTAGAATCGACTAACCTGTAGCAGTTGGTGCTGCGCCTCGCCGAACTGCTGGGCACGATGCGCCAGATAAGCCATGACCTTGGACCGGTCCAGACTCGACAGGACGATCGGCTGCTTCTTCTGCTGCTGCTGCAGCAACTGTGGCGTCTGTTGCTGTTGCTGATGCTGAGAAGGCGCGACGAAGGCGATGGCCTGGGCCGGCCTCGTCGTGACCGTGCCATCCGCGGCTCGTTGCCTCCTCGAGGTCGTCGCGATCGTGGCCGTGACTGTAGCCGTGGCTATGGATGATTTCGCAGCAGCAGCAGCAGCAGAAGCGGCGGTGGTAGCGACTTGTCGACGAGACAAGGACGAGGACGAAACGAACTTGGCGAGCGGCGGCTTCGCGACGTCGTCGATCTTCACCTCGTCGTAGCCCTTGTCGTCCGGCCGATTGACGAAGTAGCGGCCGTTGTGCTCCGTGGCCAGGCCGAACTGCGCACCGATAAAGATTCGACGATATTCGTACGACGTTCACACTCGCTGCTGCGCAATTGCTTTTTAGGCAAGTGTTTTTTTTTTTTTTTACACGTACCTGCGGATGATAGACGGGGCGCTCGTGCATGCCGTGGCTGGGCCACTCCTTCCACTCGACCTCGTCCTCGCCGGTGGGCGCGTCGAGGGTCGCACCGATGTTGAACGAGCTGCGCGTGCCGATGCTCGACGTGCTCGTCGACGACTCCAGCGAGCCCTGTATCGCTCCGCTGCTACCGTTGTTGCTGTTGTGCTGCTCGTTGTTGCTTTCGCCGTAGCTCTTGGCGTTGTTAACGTCGGCGACTTGGCATTCGTCGTCTTCGTCGTCGTCGTTATCGCTGCAACTGTCCCGAGACACGACCGTCGTGGCGTCGCTTCGACGTCTTCGTTTTCTCCTCTTCACGGGTGCAATGGTACTGCCGCCGTCGTCGTCGTCGTCGTCGTTGTTGTTGTTCAGTAGTCGTTTGCGCGTCATGCGCTTGTTGGCGGGATTATCGTTGGCGAGGCTCTCCTTGCGCGCCGCCGCTACGCTACGCAGAGGATTGCGACGCGGCTGACCGAGACATCTGCGTGCGTGCGCGAGAGAGAGAGAAAGAGAGAGAGAGAGACAGAAGAATAATAACACGAGTTGTTTTTGAAAGAAAAATAAAAGTACACCGCACGCGTAAAGATGAATTACTTTTTGCTGTTGCGAGTTCGCTGGACGATTTTGCCGTTGGCCAGACGTCTGCGTCGCTTCACGTACGCGCTGCCGTCTGCCGCCGCCGCCGGTGACGATGCTACTACTACCGTTGCTGCTGCTGCTGCTGCTGCTGTTTCGCCTGTAACACTCGGTGGTGACGATTGCCACCCGTTTATCGGGTCCATTGCTTTCAAACACGAAACACCGACCGCACCGTTGCTCGAGCTCGCCATCGATGCGCGGATCTGCCTCTGCTGTTTTTTTTTTGTTTTTTGTTTTTTATCTCGACTCCGATATACGTAGCGATTGCGAATTCGACTCTCTTCTTATACGGAGCTCTATATGCTCTCGACTATGGAATACAACTGTATGATGTAACTGAGAGAGACTATGTGCACTGTTATACTCGAGCTGTCGCGCTTCGACGCGCAAAATCTGTCGTTGCGCCGTCGATTGTTCCGAAGTGCGACTTCATTTGGTTGCGCGTTTCAAAGGTGCAGTGTGTACGGCGAGGTTTGAAACGAAAAACAAGCGAGCGTCGCGCTGCAAGTCGCGCGTACGGTACTGTATATAACATATATATATATATATATCGAGATTAGGTACGTTTCGCACCGCGCGTAACTCATATACCTTGGAGAGTATTCGCAGCCGATTGATTCTGCGCGCAAGGCCAACGAGCCAAATTATTAATCATCCGACGAGATCGCTATGCAATGAAATTAAATTTTTCTCACGTTGATCGAGAATCGTATCGATCGAACGAGCGAACAAAAAAAAGATGAAATAAATGAAAGAAGAGGAGTTTGTTTATTTTACACAATTCAGTTCGATTCGGGTCCGTGTCGCGACGCGCTCTTTATTCCTCGAAAAGAGGCCTTTTTTTCGCCAATGATCTCAAACCAAAGATCGAACACTTTTTTCGTCGAGCGTTCATACGTGTTTTTAAATACGACGTTTGTATCAGCGCGAAAAGAACAACGAGCTTTGGATGCCAGTAACGTTATCGATTATCGAAGGGCTACATTATTTTGTTGTACTTTGATTTTATAATATATTGTAAATTTGATGTATCGTCTCAACGATTGAATGTTTTTTTTATGAAAGAAAATTAAAAGACTTGTTTATTTATTCATTTTTTTTTATTAATAAATGGTAAATATTAAAGTGCATTTAATAACATCGAACATTGAAAAAGTACTAGAAATACATATGCTTAATTTTTTTTTTTTATTACATTCATTTTGTTAATGAGCGTAAAAAGGCACAACGTTGAAATTCTACATTAAATCACTGGCCGCCATGCAAACGCCAAACAAATCTTTGTTCTCCAGCTTCTCGACGATTTTTTCGCAGCAGAGAATTGGCAACCGATTTTTTGTCAGCTCCAAGAAAAATTCCAGCGCCCATCGACGGAAAAATCCTCTCGTCGCTTCCTCGCAGAGGCGCGGAGCAGACTTCTCGCGAAGCTGTGCGTTCCAAATCTCGTCGAAGCGATCGATCATCAACAGGTCGATGAGCTGTTCCGCCAACTGAATCGGATCGTTGTACAGGTCGCGATTCCTCTCGAACAATCCAAGCTTGAAGAACAGTTTCATGATCGTCAAGGCGTCGCTGCGGTCCAGCTCGTATCCTGCTTTCTCGAGACGCTCGAGGACCGCCAGAGCGTCGGACGCAACTCTCAACTTCAATTCGCCGCCTATGTACTCGAGCGGCTCGTAACGATCGTAGAAGTCGGCCTCGGTCGGGAAAACGAAGCTGGACAAATCGGCACCGTGGTTCAAGAGCAGATCGACCTTGCTCGGCATGAGTCGTGCCACGGCCCATTGCAGAGGTGTCCTGCCTTGGTCGTCCTTCGCGTCGATCTGCATCGAGTCTTTACAGAACTTGAGCAATAGCTCCGCCATGCTGTCGTTGATGGGACTGCCCATGGCGATGTGCAGGGCAGTCGAGCCGCACTTCCAGCCTTTCAGGTTCGGGTCGGCGCCACTTTTCAGTAGCAATTCGGCCACGTTGTATTTGTTGACATAGGGCATAATCAAGTGCAGCGACGGATCCGTCTTGTTACTGGCGCAATTTGGATCTTGGCCGAGCTCGAGGAATTTCTCGACAACGGCTACGCAGCAGGACAAACAGGCCACGTGGAAGTGCGTCAAACCGAACTCGTCGACGTAGTTGACGTCGAACCTGTCGAATATTTGAAATAGCTCGGCGATGACGGGGTTGTCTAGCTTTCCGTATCTGGCTGCCCAGTGCACCGGTGTGGTGCGACGCAGCAACGGCTCGCCATCCTTGTCCACCTCCGGCTCGTCCTTGTAACCGGTTCTGATGACGAATCTGACGACCGGAGCTTCTTTGAAAATATCGTAGAATTTATCCATGTTCTTCACATCCTCCGTAAGAAGCCAATCGATCTCCACGGGACGAAAAATGTCCCGAAGATTTGGAAGTTGGCCGTTCCAACTGTAGATCGTGGGATAGAGTTGTTGATTGAGAAAATCGAGCCGCTCATTTTCGACGTCCCAGTTGACGTTTTCTCGCATGGTTTTTAATTTTTTCAAACATCCCACGACGTTGGCCATTGTTCTAAACGCGCACAGGCACAATTGCTTGTAAGAAAATTCGAAAAAAGTCACTCGCTGCGGTCTATACGCGATATAATACGTCGATACGCTTTGGCGTCGTAACGTGTACTGGGGACTCGATGTGCGGAGTGCCAACTGCAGACGAGTGTGTACTGCGTGCCGCCTTTATAACCGCCGCACGGCGCACACTCACGAAACGAACTTGAGATTCGAGTCGGGCGCTAAAAACGTAAACATATCGCGTGACAAAAAGCGAGGCACGAGTAAGTATATAGGCATGTTGGAACGCGTCATTTGATGATCGACATTGCTTTGTACTCAAAAATTTGTAGGGCGTTATGATGAACACGGCACTATCCATCGTTCAATCACAAAACAAGTTATTCGAGAATTTAAAAAAAAACTATCAAGATGAAAGCATTATGGTGCAAATTTTTTAAAGATTTATTTTTCCCTTTTCACACGCCTTTATTAAAACATTACATTTTTTTGTCCAACATCAAATGTAACAGGTTTTTTTCGGTTCCATTTTTTCAAACTTGTTCGCGTTTAGTTATTTTCACAGCGAAATACTAGGGCTCCGAGCATAACGCATAATTTTTTGGAACACTTTTGAAATCGTAAAACGTAAAGGTGGTTTTGCAAAGAAACAATTGCATACCATTTTCTTGGTATCTGTATCAGCTTTTATGTTTATGGTTTTTTTCTACCGAAAGAAATCATAGTCGAGCATGCGTTGAGGTAGGTATTTTACTTATCAATTGAAAAAACAAAACTCTTTTCTTTATAATTTATTATTTATTGAAATGATGTGAGAAACGAGAAATGAGAAATGTGACAAGCAAGTGTTTACAAATTAGTCTAGAATGTTTAGCCTAGAATATTTTCTCAGTGATAAATCGTGAAAAACAACATTGAATCTACATAATAATCAAGGAAACGATGGAAAGCACCATTGACATAGTCAGGTTCGTTAAAACAATGCTAAGTGGATGCTTAGGATCTTTTGGCTCTAAAGCAATGGCATCACTAATTTACATGCATCCGACCTATAATACTGCTGTAACATTTTTTTGTGCGATCAGTACCAACTCCATTGTAATATATAATCTTCAGGTTGAACGAGGAGTCAAGCGATGTGATATTTGTCATAAATTATTTGGATACAAAAACATCCTTACAGTTCACATAGATACAGTTCATACTTAATAGTTTCAACCCCTTTGAATGTGAGATTTGTTACAAATCGATTGGATCCGAGGACGGCCTAAAAATTCACTTAAATACAAGACACGATCCTAAAAATGCCTTTGAATGTGATATTTGTCACGATTCATTTGGAATGAAAAATGACGTTAAACGTCACAAAGATTTAACACATTATTATGAAAATCCCTTTCGAATGTGAGATTTGTCACGATTCAGTTGGAGCTTTTAATATTCAAGAATTAACTCAGAATAAACATCGATTCAATACATTATCTCAACGTACCTTTGAAATGTGAGAAAATCGCAAGTCAAAAATGATTCAATTTGATCTAAAAACACGCTTAATTTTAGTTTCAGTGAATTATTGATTAGAATAATTGATTAGAATCTTATCAAATCTTCCACTAAATTACATTTGTTTTTAGACATTTGTCATCAGCGTATTGGTAGAAAATTTTTTTCACAAATAAGCCTTAATTTTGTAATTAAAAAAAAACAATAAAATGTAGCTTCTGCCAAAATATGAGGATGAGAAGGATAATTTTTATTTATTTCATTACCATATTTTAATATGATCAACAAAATATGTATCGAAGCATAATGTTTTAAATAGATAAATCGTTGCATTTATTCGTACTTTTACCACGAGAGAGAACAATCGCGAGCTTCGAGCCAACCCGAGTCGACACAAATCTTTTGTTCTCCAGTGCGCACTGTTCCGAATTTCGTCTAGTAGCGCTCGATCGTCGATGTGCGGCGCGTAGCACTGCTGACAGACTGACGACTGCTTGCCGTCATTGCAACCGCGCCACACTCTCGAAACGAATCTTAAAACACGCGTCGAAGTCGATGCCAGCGCCGCAATCCTCTCTTCGTCCACGTGCAGTAGTCAGTATAGTCAGTACGCGCTATATACAACGACGCGGCGGTGCGCCCGTCTCTCGATAGACCCGCGTATATATCTCGCGTCCGCGGCTAAATTTCCACGGAATCGCGCTCGCAGTATGTCTCGCAGAGACCAACCGTTCGCGACGGTGCATTCCCGGGTAGGAAGCCGAATCCCTGCTTCACCATCAAGTTGCTGTCGTCGATGCCCGCGCGCGCCTACAGGTTGTCGCTCGGCCTGCGCAACGTCTTCGCTGCTGGCCAGCGCGACTGGATCACGAAGGAGGGCCTCTCGAGATCCGACTACGCCGAACTCAAGAACGCGTACGGCCAACGCCTGCTCGAGTCCCAACTGAGCGAGCTGCCGGGCGTGCCGGACGGCGACCAAGTTCTCGCGCATCATCGCGAGGATCTGAGGAAGCCCATCTCGGACGCGTCGGTCAACACCTTCGTCAATCTGTTCCAAGGGGCCTACGCGCCGGGGATAACGCCGCACGTGCTGAGCCCACTCTACACGCTGGCTCAGGTGGCTTTCGAGATGTGAGTATATATATATATATATACAATAGTTTATTTTGCAATTGTACAATCCTGGTATATATTTCATCGCGTGCACCTACGACGACGAAATGTTAACGGTTTAATAAAGCGAGCGGGGTGAAGGATACGAAAATTTCATGTCATATCGTTTTTCTTTCACAGGACTAAAGCAGATCCCGGCGACCGAGCCAAGCGGGACATTTTAACGTCACTGGCAACGGGCATTCCATTGACGCGAAAACAGCTTGGCAAGCTCGTGCACGTGGGAGTATTTGGCTTTGCGAAAGATCGCGCGCTGACTTTGCGGCGACAGAACGATCGAGACTTCCTCGCTGGACTGCCGTATCCTCGTCGACTCACTCACAGCGAGATCGACAATTTGCGCTCGACGTGCGGCAACATCGGCGCGCGGGCCGAACTCATGGCTCTGGTCACTCACCCCGAGCACTACGGTATGCTCGAGGAGCGCGACAAGTCAACGACGATGCTGCGCTTCGCCATTCTGGCCTATCGGAAGGACTGGAGGCGCCCCGACTCCGCACCGGGGCCGGCGTGCATCTATCCAGGCCCGAGCGCCGGCGATGACAGCAAGGAAGAAGCAGGCGGCCGGTTGGCCGAACGGATTCAGCACGTGCCGGTGGCGTCGCCGAGCGAGAAAGATCCTGCAGCAGCGCCAGCGACGCAGCTTCGGCGCAGCCAAAGGATAGTCCCACCGGTGCGTTACAGCGAAGATGAAAGCAACGATCATGCGTGGCATCTATCGCGGTTAGTGTTTTCGAGTTGATCCTTTTTTTTTCAGCACATTGTGTTCATGTGTCTCGATTGCAGCTTTTTGGAGTTATATGCGCAGATCCCCGTTCGCCCGAGGAATTCACCGGGGAAGAAGAGACTGAAGAGGGCGAGTGACTCCAACGACAAGGCCTCGTCGTCAGAACGCACGCAACGTTTGGCCATCGGAGCTGCTGCTTTATGAGTACATGGTCGAAGGCATGTCAAAAGCGATGCGACGCTACTTTGCATACTTATAGCAGCCGACATACACTACTTGTAATATATAATCTTCAGGTTGAACGAGGAGCCAAGCGACGACGGTTTGGAGATGGCTTGGAACGATTACGAGTCCGACTCGGCGGACTCGTGGAAAACCCAAGAATTTGTAACGTTATCGTTCAAGGAATCATCGGTGAGTTGAAGGATTTAAGTAAATGGCTCTTTATCATTATCAATAATTATTCCATCATTTTCATTTTAGGAAAAAACAAGCGAAAAGAAAAAAGGTGCCGAGGACAAAATGATAAATTTTCCATAAATAATCAGCAGAATTTTGAAAAGATATACTATGATTTTTATTTACTTATTTTATTAGTATTGTCACTACTATATTTTTTAATATAATTAAATAGATATTTGTTGCCGTAATATTTTAAATAGATATTTCGTTGCATTTATTCGTACACTTTTACGACGAGAGAACAATCATGAGCTTTGGTCTACGGCTGCGAAGCAAACGCGACATAAATCTTCGTTCTTCAAGTTCGCTAAGATCATTTCGCTGCAGAGTATTGACAGTCAATTGCTCGTCAGGTCCGTGAATGGATCCCCCCCCCCCCCCCCCCCCCCCCCCCCCCCCCCCCCCCCCCCCCCCCCCCCCCCCCCCCCCCCCCCCAAAAAGTCGTGCGAGTTCGCAAAAACGAAGCAGTCCAAATAAGTGAGTCGTTTTTCCGTCTTCCCGGGTCGCCACCGAACCCAGTTCATAGAGCGACAGATTCGGATTGATCATCATCTTTTTCGCTTTTTCCGCAAAATTTTTAGAATTGTACCAACGTTCGTCGTCTATTTCATAATTCAAGAGATTAAATCGTTTATAAATGCTGTCCACGTGAGCGTTTTTAGAAATGGTAAAATGCATCATAGATGTAAACTCATTTATTCGATTAAACGCAAAATATTATACAATTTTAAAGTATACAAAATCCATTTGTAATATAATATACATAATGCATATGTAATATAGAATATAGAATTTTGGATAACGTCGGAAATAAAAAAAAAAAACACTTTGATCGACGTAGGTTAGCAGCTACGACCCGCAGCCGCCAAGCAAACGTAATACAAATCTTGGTTCATGAGATGCTCGAGGATAATCCGGCAGCACTCGATAGGCAGCCGACGGCCCATCAACTGCCAGAAAGCATCGAGTGCCCATCGGCGGAAAAATCCTCTCGCCATGGCCTCGCTCAGGTGCTCCTCGCAAGCCCCCCGAATTTTATCGTCGTCGGGCAGCGCCTGCCAAAGCCCGTACGACGCGGCGCTTCTCGATTCCGCCAAATCGACGTATTCCGAGTAGGCGAATCGTCTCGTCGCTTCTTCTGCGGCCGGTGGCAAATGGACCAGGTCGTGGAGCGTCAGGCGCGGGCCTGTACCACGTACCTCGGTGCGTCTCGCCTCGACCTCGAACCCGGCGTAGTCCTCGAAAAATTCCTCGACGTCGCTCGGCTTCTGAAACATCTCGCGGCTGCCGACCAATCTCATGACGGACGTGGCGTCGCTTCTTTGCAGCTCGTATCCTCTTCTCTCGAGCTGCTCGAGGCAGGCCAAGGCTCCGGCCTGCAGGCGCAGGATGACTCGAGGCCAAGTCGTCCAGTAGCGAGACTGCGGAATCTCGGCCAAGTGCCTCTCGGTGGGAAAGACGAATCGCGACAAATCGGCGCCGTTGTCCAAGAGTACGCCGACTAGGTTGGGCAGGAGACTCGCCACGGCCCACTGCAGCGGTGTCCGGCCCCACCGATCTCGAGCGTCGACCCGCACCGTCCGACCGATTTCGCGGCAGACCTCGAAGAACCTCGCCACCGAGTCATGGTCGTCTCTGTCCCCCCTGCAAACGACGTGCAGAGCAGTCGATCCTTCGACGTTGGTCAGATTCGGATCGGCGCCCTGTCTCAGCAGCAGCTCGATCAGTTGTGGGTCGTTGCTGTCCATGGCCCAGTGCAACGCCGTGTTGCGCGACTTGTCTCGGGCATCCACTCGGACGGTCCGATCGACGTCGGGACGGGCGCAGACCTCGAACATCAGCCGGGCAAAGACGTAGGCCGAGGGTAATTGTCTCTTGACGATCCCGAGCAGCGGAGTCGTTCCCCGCTCGGCGTCGACCTCGTTCGGATCGGCGCCGTATCGACTGAGCAGTCGCTCGACCAGGTCCCTGTTTTCGTCCCTCAGGGCCCGATGCAGCAGAGGATCGTCTCCGAGTCGGCCGGGCCCATCGGGCTGCAGTTCGCGGAATCTCTCGATGACCTCGTCGAAGCCGAACCACAGGGCCACGTGGTGATGCGTCAGTCCGTCCTCGTCGACGTAGTTCGCCCGGTAAATTTGAAAGAGCCCACGGGCCACTTCCGTCCTTTGGGGGTGCCGACTTTTGAAGGTCCGATGCAGGGCAGTGGTGCGACGCAACAGTGGATTACCGGCTCGATCCAGGTCGGGCTCGTCCCTGTAGCCGGTACGGACCACGAAGTCAACGATGGCACTCGGACGCTCACCGCTGTACAAAGCCTCCATGAGAAGCCGATCGACCGAGAAGCGATCGGGAAGAAAAATCTCCCGCAGATCGGCCGGAAGTCGTCCACTCCAATTTTCTATTAAAATGTAGAGTCCATCGAAAAATGCGTTTCGTCCTTCTTCCCTCTCCCAATCGGCCACTGCGTATCCCCTTTTCAATAGTCTCAAAAAAAATTCCTCGTCGAGTAGGGCGTTTTCGGCCATCGTTTTGCGCACTCGCGATCGAGCGAATTATACGAAGCTGTAATATTTTTTTATTTACGCCGCGAAAATCACTCGCCGCGGTCGACACGATTTTCCTCTCTGTTCACACCGAGTCGTCTTGTACTGACTGTGCTATACTCTACCGTGTAAAGATATAATAAATGAAGGTAAATTAAGGTACCGATTTATCGTTTGAAATTCTTACTTTTCGACCGACTTCTTCGAGGAATTTTTCTGCCTTTCTAAAACTAAGTATTTCAAAATAACTATCGGTAACATCGAGTAAATAAATCTTGAGATATAACAAAAAAATTTCAATAATAATTCTAATAGTTGAAGTGCTTCATAATCTGGCACCGTGTATCATGGTAAAATGTGCGGATGGTCATTTTCTAAAAAGTCTAATCTGAATACCTAGTTTGAAGTGATTTTGAATATCAATAGTATCGCACTATACATGTGATACATGCCAAATGGATTTGGTGCAAAATGATTTTTGCGTACGTATATGTTCTTTTACTCATCTGATTAAGCGACGCGGGCATTTCATAATAAATCGAATAAAATTTAGAGTATACATTCAGAAAACTAATTTAAAATAGTTAAATTGTGGCTGGATCATGAGTCATTTGAAGGGTTATTTCATTATGTAAAAACAATGATTAAATTTGAAAAAAAGTCAATAAATTTACAAATTCTTAAGGGGACCGACCCGTGTTAAAAGCTTAAATTCAGCTTCAGCTAAAAATAGCTATATATAAATGGAAATGGTTTTGTGACAGTGAAATATGTTCATTCTATACCTGATTGACAAAAAAAAATTCTACCTACGCTCTGAAATACCAATTACAGCACTTTATTCATAATACGAAATATTGTGTTATAAATCACTTGCCCCGTGATCTTAAAAAGAGTTTTTTATCAATATTGATCTAAGGGGTGTAAAAATATATCCAGAAAAGTATCCTCATCCACTTGAGCGGAGCAGAATTTGGAAAAATTGCGTACAACTTTATATACACGTCAAAATGTGACAATTTTTAAGAAAATCAATATTTGATCAACACTAAATGCCATATTTAAGATCTTGGAAGAGAAGCAAACTTTTTTTTCAAATTATGCTCCGCTTTAGTGGATTAGGGTACTTTCTGAAGACTTTGAGACCCCATAGATCAATATTGATGAAGAACTCACGTCAAAAAAAATTCCACTATTTCGGTTCATATAGCTTTTTTTTTAATTTAAGCTTTCAACACAGGTCTTTTGTCTTAATCACAACTTGATAAAATGTTAAAAAATTGTCATCTCACTTTGACTCGAGACAAAAACAACTCTATTCAGAAGCTGTCTTGAATAGCCTTACAATTCGATCCATTACTCTTTCATGAGTAAAATAAAAATATGAAATGAAAATAATATAAGATTTATAAATTAATCGAATGAAAATTATTAATATAAATTATCGATCGCTGCCTCGTATACTAATAATCGAAACCAAACTTTTGAATAAGATGATAAAAAACTAAAAAACTATTTGAATTTTCACTACGCGCGCCATGACACAAACAATTCACACATTATATTAAGTGCGAATTTACCCACGTCTTCGTTTGAGATTTAATTTGTCGATCGTGTTTTGGATAAAGAAAAATTCGAAAATTTTTTTTTTTATTTATTCAATTATTATTTAATGACGTGGAAAATCTAAAGATTTACATCAAACATTCAAAATTATTATAGACAGTAAGCTTTCGTTTTATTTCAATTGCAATGCTCATAGTTCAAAATTAAAACTTGAATTTAATTTTTTCCGCTCTCCTGAATTAATAAAATTAACGAGCCATCATTTGCTCCGGCCTGCAGCCGCCAAACGAATACAAAACAAATCTTTAAAATTATTAAAGACAATAAGCTTTCGTTTTATTTCTATAGCAATAATCATAGTTTAAAGCTATAAAGTTTTAAATTAAATTTTTTTCGCTATCCGAATTAATAACTACAAAAACCGAACGAGCCATCACGTGCTCTGGCCTTCAGCCGCCAAACAAATATGAAACAAATCTTTGTTCATCAGATTCCTGATGATTATATCGCAGCAGAGAATCGGCAGCCGGTAACGCGTCAGCTCCAAGAAAGAATCCCGTGCCCATCGTCGACAAAATCTTCTCGACGTTATCTCGCACAGACGCAAGTCACAAGCTTTTCTATGTTCGCCGATTAACTTACTCAATTTTCCGGATCTCGCCAACTCGTAGTAGTCCGCAGCCGTGACTAGTTTCGCGGCCTCGTCGGAACTCATCCGAAATAGCTCGTAGAGCGACAGACTCGGGCGTATCTTTATCGTTTTCAATCTGCTCTCGAACTCCTCTTCATTGTTCAACCATTTCACACGATTCGACGACTCTGCGAGTAATTTGTACTCGGCGAAAAATTGCATAATCGCGAGAGCGTCGGACCGGTCCAATTCGTATCCTCCTCTTTTCTCAAGATGTTCGGCGACTAATAGAGCGCCAGATATTTTTCTCGATTTGCAGTCATCATCATTCCGAACAGGCCATTCGTAGGTGTAGCCAAAGTCACTCACGGCTGGGAAAACGAAGCTGGCCAAATCAGCGCCACGATCCAAGAGTACCTCGACGATATTTGGCTCGAGTTTCGCCACGGCCCATTGAAGAGGTGTCCGACCAAACTTGTCCTTTGCATCGACCTGCAAGGGCTGATTCGATTCGTCGCAGATCTCGAATAACGTCCTCAACGGCTCAACATCGTAATATCCATCGCATAAAATATGCAGAATGGTCGATCCCTCCTCGATGGCCGAATTTGGATCGGCGCCATATCTCAGCAGCAACAGTGCCACGTCCCTGTGGCCTAACGTCACAGCCACTAGGAGCGGCGATTCACGAGGAACTTCCTCAATTAGATTGGGGTCCTGGCCTAGTTCGAGGAATTTTTGAACGACGTCATCAAGGCCGTACTCGCAGGCCACTTGGAAATGTGTGTAACCGCGACCATCGGTGTAATTTACGTCGAATCTGTCGTAGATTTTAAACAGCTTGCGGACTGCCCTTTTCCACTTTGGATAACATTCTCTAGCTGCGAGCAGTGCTGTTCTGCGACGCAAGAGTGGCTTGCCGTCTTGATCGACGTCGGGCTCGTCTTTGTAGCCGGTGTCGATGAGTAAGTCGATCAGTGCCTCCACAGCGAAATCGAAACGAATACCCATTTCAAGAAGCCAATCGATTTCTTCGGGCCGAAAAATGTCCCGGAAATTTGGTCGTTGGCCTTCCCAATCATCGAAGAGGTCGTAAAATTTATAGAGAGATCTTATCTCTACCGCATCCTCCCAGTTGACCTTCGCACGCAATTTTTGCAATTCTTTCAAACTTTTCGCGTTGTCGGCCATTGTTCTGCACGCTCGAGAAAAAAAAGCTATCACGATTATGAAATAATTTCAACCTTTCTCGCGAAAATCAACTCTTGCTCCGATCGATGCGATATTTTCTTTGTTTACGCTGGAGCGTCGTAACGTATGCTAAATACTCGACAAACTGGCTACCTCACTCACGTCAAACAAACAATAATATGAGTATGTGTTATATAACTCGAAGAGAAACTCGACAACTCGGAAAGTATTTCCCGAAAATTTACATTATTTTGTTTATTAAAACGTAACACTTGATTATTTGTCCGAATATTGTAAATTCAACGTGCTACCGCAAGGATTACTTTTTTTCTATTTTAAATTTTTTACTGCGTCAAGGACTCGAAAAATCAAAAAAATTTTGGTTATATGTTTCAAGGATTTTACTTTCCCTTTTTATTGACTTTATAGAACTAGAAAAGTGTACTTTTTTTATCTTTACTATTAGTTGAACCTTTTGCTTTTTCGTTTACTTCGTAGGTAAAATATTTGTTATTTTCTGGCATTAAAGATAAGAATAGCTTTGACTTGAAGATACCTGCTTACTGAGCTTTATTTCGAATGAAGCTAATATCTTGTGTCAGTCAAATTGAAAAAAAAGCGCCCGTACACATATATTTTAGATAGATTTACACGACGATTCTCGTAAAAAACCTTGAAAATAAATTACCGAAAAAGAATCGCTAATATTTCAATCTTAATCCGTCTTCCCAATATCGAGCTTCAAAAGCTGCAAAATCGCCGCGAGAAAAACAGAAGAGAAACGCAAGCAAAGATTTTACGGATTCGCTATCTCGCGGCTACGATCGAGAAATGCCTCAAACATCGCCGCAAAGAACACAAAGCAAACCGCGAATAGTCAAATTCTTTGCGATTTTTACGATCGTACAGTATAAACTGTACAAAGATCGATTGATGCACAAATAGATATTTTCACAAGTGCAGCGAATCGCGATGTAATTATACGTATTTATATAAATCGCGCGTCATTTTCACCGCACGCCGTATGCATCGTATACATATATATATATAATCTTTGCCTCAGCCTAAACAAATAGAGCTGCGTGAAGCAGATACGTTTCGGTATATATGTATATCGTTGAGTACACACTACACAGAGGAAGAAGAAGAGGAAGATATTTTATCTGCGGCTCGAATCGATATTTTTATATAAAACGGTGCAGGCGCGACGGCGGCGGCGGCGTCGTCGTGGAGTTCGACGATGTGATTCCCGCAGTCGGCCAAAAGCGGAGCTTGCAGCGCACAGGCCTCGAGGTAAGAGGAAAAATCGATTTTTTTTCGTTGTTTCGATCGCAAAATGAGGCGCCGCACGCCTACTACTACCGCAGTCGTTTGCGTCTGGGCGGCCGCTCTGGTCGTTGCTCTGCGCGCCGATCAGGACTTCGAGATCGAGCAGGTGCAAGTGGTGAGTATATATTCGATTCGACGGAGCTTCCGAATTTCGGGCATTTAAATGTGTTTATATGCTATTGAATGTCTCGCAGATATTCAGACACGGAGATCGAGCTGCCGGCCAGATCGAGGTCTACAAGACCGACCCTTACGACGACATCTATCGAAAGTCCGGTTATGGTCAGCTGACCGAGGTGAGTTAGAGCTTTTAGTCCTTTGACCATTGTTCGATCGATATTTATACCCAATGATTTTTATAAAACTATGTTAATTCACTTGAAAAAAAAGAAATTTTTTGGTATTTTTTAATAAGTTATACGCCTCTATTTTCAGTCAACTTTGAATTAATTTTTTATACAGGATTGAAACTTGATATATCTGAAATTGAATAACATATTTCTGCTGAAGATGTTTGATTCATTCGGCCAATTTAAAAAGAAAAAAATTTTTACGTACAATTAAGTTGTTAATATTAATTATTGACCGAAAATAGGGGTACATACCTTACATATAGAAAAAAACTTTAAGCTGCTATTACACAAAAAAAGTATAATATCATGTGAATTTATACTTTCAATCAATCAATAAAGATATTAAACTTTTAAATACTCAAGTGTTGAATGAAAAAATATAAAACGAACATGTCATACTTTTATAATAGTAAAAAACTTAAATTCTTAAATAAAAGATTTTTACATTCAATTTATAAATTCCAATAAGTCATTGACATGTCAGCACGACTCATTAACGTTCAACGAAGAAAAAAAAATACATTGAAAAAACTCTCTAAAACCTTTTTATTTTATACTTTTAGTAGTATAAATGTAACATTTAATTAAGGTATAAATTAGACGATTTTGACTTTTTACGGTAAACTTTTATACTCCTTCATTCGCTTCATCGATATGACATACTTGCAACAATAATCGCAGCAAGGAATGCGACGGGAGTACCAACTCGGCCTGCTGCTGCGCCGCCGCTACGACGAGCTCCTCGGGCCCGCGACCCGCTACGACTCGTACTTCGCGCGCAGCACCGACTACGAGCGCACCAAGATGTCGCTCCAGCTCGTGCTGGCCGGCCTCAACTCTCGGCGCCGCCACGACGAGCTCTACTGGACCCCGGTGCCGATCAAGTACGTCGAGCGCCAGCTCGACTTCATGCGCGTCGTCACCCAGTGCCCGAGATTCCGCGAGCTCTTCGACGAGCTCGAGGCCGGTCCCGAGCTCCGGGCCAAGTTCCTGCGCTACGAGTCGTTCTACGCCTATCTGCGCAACGTCACCGGCCTGACGACCCGACGCCTCTTCACGCCCTACGTACTCTACACGAATGTCCACTCGGCCCTGGGCATGGGCCTGGGCCTGCCCGACTGGTGCGCCGCCGAGCACATGGAGCAGCTGCGCGAGATCGCGGCCATGCTGTTCGACGCTCTCGTCGCCACGCAGGAGATGAGACGCATCGCCGTGGGCCCGACCATCGACGAGATCCTGAACAACGTGTACGAGCAGGAGCGAGGCGCGAACGAGGCCCGCAAGATGTATCTGTACAGCGGGCACGACATCAATCTCGCGACCTTCCTCAGGGCGCACGAGTTCGATCGGGTGCCCGACGACTGCAGCTACGGCAGCGCCGTCATCGTCGAGAAGCTGCGCGGCAACGACGACGAGCGCGTCTACCTCAGGGTACGTTAAACAAATAGTTTCGATTCGATTGTTCGGATTCGAGCCTAACAATTTTTTTCTCGCGCCATAATACAGATGATGTACTACGACGGCCTGACCGAGGAGCTGCGACCGCTGAAAATGCCGGACTGCGGCTACGAGTGTGCCCTCGAGGACTACAGGCGTCTGGTCGAGCCGCTGCTGCCCACGGCCGAGGTGAGGTACTGCTACTCGCTCGACATCTTTTGCGACCTGGTGAGGTATCCGCCGCCCGGCGAGCCGAGGCCCTCCACCGAGTGGCTGGTGATGCGCGAGGACATCTTCTCGCTCAAGTATCCGCTCAGCTGATCGCGAAGCGAGATCGCAGCAACTCAGATACTGAATATTAATTTGAGTGAATTTTTTCACGTTAACCGACGCCAAAAAAATTCATGAAAATTCGATCGTGTATGGTATTTTTAATGCGCGAAAATTAATTATAAAATGATATTTAATTTTATACTTAAATTTGTGCATTTCGATTCAAAGTTAATGTTTCAATTCCGCTTTAGTTATCGCACTGATTGCGCACAAAAAAAAATGGATGGAAATTCGATCAAAATTAAAGCCGCAGACACCGCCGCCAGATGGCGAGCACCCGTGTATCTGTAAATCCATAAGTGGTAAAATGAAAATAAATGTATAAGTAGAAACGAAATTCTGGAAAATTCAAGTAATATTTTTTTTATCGATAAAAAAGAATTAATACGACGCAGGATTCGAAATTGTTGTGTACGTAAAGTCACATTGTCGATTGTTGTAATCTCTTATTTTTCTCTTTCTCTCTCTCTCTCTCTCTCTACATCGAATGTGTGTCTGTGTATAACTTAGATATATAAACCAACGCATTTACAATGTTTTTCTTTTTCCTCGCGGCGTTATTATTGCACTTATTACAAGACTGAGATTGCTAGCTAGGCGAAGAGTCAAAATATTTGTATTTTTTTTTCCCATTTCTTTAAATATAATATATTATCGATCGTTATTACTCTATCCCCCTATCATTTAAAATCTTTGGCATTCGATAAATACATATTTACAAGATCATTACGACTTTTTCTCTCTCTCTCAATTCATATTGTCGGACGTCAGCGCCAAGGACGTGAGCACCGAGCGCCGATTCGGATTCACGCCCAGATTCGCCCAATTGATCCAGGACAGTCTCGCGGTCAGGTCGCTCGTGTTCCACTCGGCCCTCTCGCCGTTCAACTCGCCCTTGAGGCAGCGCTCGATGTAGGTCAGCGGATCGAGATCCGTGGCCAGGGCCTCGCGCAGCAGGGCGATGTAGGCTATGGCCAGCCTCAGCGTGTCGATCTTGGACAGTCGCTTCTCGTAGGGGAAGGTCGGCACGTGCACCCTGAGCTCGTCGAAGGCCGAGTTGATGCTGCTACAGGAGTCCAGAGAGAGACAGAGCGGGACTTTTAGTTCGATTTGTCGTCGTCGTTTTTTTTTTTTTTTTTTTTTTTTTTTTGATTTATTGACGTGTTATCGTGTAGCAGCTCACCTAAGCATGCGTTTGCGCTCGCGTATGTTGGCCGCGTGACGCTGAATTCGGTACGGGCTGCCGTTCGGATAGTAGCCCTCCTCCATGCCGTTCATGTCGTTTTCCGTGTGATCTGCGACGCCGAGACAATCGTTACATCGTTTGTATTGTAAAATTTATATAGAAATTAAAAAAGAGACTTACCGTTTTGCGCTTGGGCCATCTGATTGACGTGGTGATAATGCAGAGGCGGCGAGTGGGTGTGCTGCTGCACCAGCGCGTGATGCGACATGTGTTGTTGCTGCTGCTGCTGCTGTTGCTGTTGATGTGGAATTTGTTGCTGCTGTTGATGCTGTTGTTGCTGTTGATGCTGCTGCTGCTGCTGTTGTTGCTGATGCTGCTGCTGCTGTTGAGACGGTCGACTCGCGTAGACGCACGACGGCAGATCGACGAGGTCCTCCTCGCTCATCTCGCCGCCGGGGCCCATGTAATATTGGGCGCTACAAAAGCAAACGTCGATCACAGATTGCATTGCTGTCTCCAGAATCGATGTATCGAAATCGAGAAAGGGGATTAACGCACGATAAAGAAGAAAAATTTTAATCGAACATGTGCGCGCGAGCAAATATTTGATGTTTTTACTATTTTTTTTTTGTTTTGTTTATTTTTATATCTTTATCCGGAGATGCGCGCGAATCAAAGCAAACAACATACTTTTCATTGATTCATGGATTCTCGAGATGTATGTAAGTATTTCGTGTGTATATTCTTTATGAACTTTGTATTCGATTGCGATTGCGATCTCTATTACGTGACGGACTACTTATGCGACTTTCGCGAATTATCATCCCACGATATTTATTTTCATTCTGCGAGATAATACTGAACTGACAAGACAGGATAAATATTTTTGAGTTAATTTTTTGAGATTTCCTCATCGGTAGCAAAGTAATCCGCATTATTATCATAAGTATTTTAAAATAGATATGTTTCGTAAAGACAAATTAGATTCTATGCAAATTAATTATCCATAAAACACGTAGATCACATATTTAAGCTCTGAATAAAAAAAAAAACAATCACGTATGTACCTCGTACAGGCCACGGCGGAATCGGCGCACTTCATGCCGCCGAGCCTGTGCCTCTGAAGCCTCTGGCCGCCGACCACGCCGTCGTCGTAATCGTAAATCGAGTGCGTGGCCATATCTCCTCTTTCAACGACTTGACCTGATTTATTCAACCAACGATTCCTTCACTCGCGCAAAAAACTTTGCCACCCGCAAAAACTCAACAACAACAACAACAACAAAAAAATAAGCGCACGATCTCAGCCGCCACCCACGCGCACTGTCAGCAGCGCATCGGCGCCTCTCACTTTCACGAGACGAACATGTAATTTAATACACACAAAGCGCAACGCAACGCACGGAGAAGACCTTTAGCCGCGCGGCCCGATGAGTCTCGCTCGGTCAATGAAGCTCCTCGCCCGGATGTCTCGAGACTTTATATACGTAAGCAGCCCCTCCGTAGCGGCGGCGGCGGCAACCCCTTTTTTTGCAGCAGCCAAGGGGGGTTGGCTACCCTCTCGCGGCTGAGCCAATGGCTGCTGGCCGGACGGGCTTCGCCTCGCCATTGGTGGACGCGTGGGGGTGGGTTTCTCTGTCTCTGTGCGTTGAATATTATACATCGTCGTTGTCGACGAGACGATATTATGCCGGGGCTTTTGTCCCCGCCGGAGGAGGATTTTATTTGCGCTCGTAATATTAGTTTTAATGCGTTTCGCTGATCGTCGACGGAGTATATATATAATATAATAAAATTGTTGAATTTTATTAGTTAATCGATAAATCCGACGCGCGCACAAAGGGGGAAAATTTTGCAAGTCGAGTTGATAAAACGAGCACTCGTTATACTTTTGATGCGCGCAAGAGCGGAATGGCCAAGTAATGGAAAATTTTAGCATTGCGCTAGTTGGGACGGGGGGAAAAAAAAATGTTTGCAAATTCGTTCGTGGAAAGTACAAAAATATTTATAACGAATCATTAACGACTCGATAACGATATAGCGCGCCTTGGTATATACGATTCTCGGTTCGCACGCGATTCGCTCAATTAAACAAATGCCTCGAATCGCACGCTTAAATGCGTGTCCCGCAATAGAGAGAGAGTCAATCGAGCGGAATCATTTTTCCATTGGCGCAAATCGTATTGCGCAGACGACCGCACGACAGCGGCAGGGATGGATTATGACGAGTGCATATAGAATAAGAACGAGAGAGAGAGAGAGAGATAGAGCTAATTCCGAGGCCGCAAATAACAATAAGCGCCGGACACACGATCGTATGCAAATCATCATCATCATCGGGATGAATTAAAGTTAGGGCAAGCGCATTGCGCGTATGTATATTGATAATGGCATAATACACCGGGGGTGTGCGGGACTGTGTGAAAATTTTACAATTGCCATAATTCGGCTATGTATACGTGATAAATACTCGGATACACGTGCGATGTGTAGCTACCTATATACGCGCGTTTCCTAAATCAAATATTTGCAGGTAAATTTTTTTTTTTTTCCTGTTTACGCACTTTCGCAGCAGCCGCGTGAGCGCGGTAAAAACAAGAATCAATAAAATCACGCTTCGAAAGACGCGCGCGATTAATGAGCCAATGCAAAAAAAAAAAGAAAAAAAGAAAAATCGTTTCATTTTTTATTACATAATTAGCGTACTGTATAGCGTCGTGCGCAAATCGTCGCAGCCGACTGCGTGCCTCCAATTAACTGTGTCAACACCTCGCTGACAATATCGTCGTGTGTATATATATGAATATAAGGTCGCACACGCGCCCAGAGAAGCTCCCGTGTTTATAATACAAGGGTGCAGGCATACATGTGTATAGCAGCCCACCTTTAGCATATGTATATATATCGCTACTTGCGGTATTACGTATGTATATATACGTCCACACACACGAGCGTGTGTGTGTGTGGCTCATTTGAATATTCAGAGATTCTATATAATAACCCACCCCTCGTGCGTGCGTGTCCCGTCCCGTCGACCTGGGCCTATATATAATAACGCGCACACAGTCGACAAATACTCTTGGGAGAGTATCTTGGCTCATGAGTATAGCTACTTTATTATACACAGCCGCGAGTAGTGCAGAGTTGAATTTTTGTCATCGCGCGCCTGGTTGTATACCTTTTCTTTCTTTTCATATGAGGGAGATGATGCGAGCCGAGAGGCATGAAATTAGCCAACACGTGGGACGATTGTTGCTGGCAGGAGCCGCGTGCACATACCCACTCGTAAACGCGATGATAAATGTATAATATTGTCTACGGGCGACGATGATTTCCGCAAGATATCGAGAAATTATGATTGTTTTTGTTTCGTTATAGTCTCGATTTCTCGCGGGGGGGTATAGGCGCGCGATCGACTTTTCGTCATCGTGATCGCCACGAGCAAAACGTACTTATATTCACCCTTCCCGTTTACAAAAAAAAAAAAAAAACCCCACTCGAACGGTATGTATATAATATATAACGATCCGCAGGAGAAAAAAAAGGAAAAACAAATCGCGGTGTGTCTCTTTAAAGCGCCGCAACAATCAGAGCTGTCCGGTATAGCATCCTGCCGCGTGCCGTATATATTTGCCTTTCCCAACCGCACGTTATTATATAATATATAATACGTGTAAAGGAAAAAAAAAAAAAAATGCGCGTAACGTCGGAAGAAGAAGAGCCGTGGCCAATTTGCCGTATGTATATAAGCGCGACGACGACCAATAAATAAATCGCCAAACAAATTGATCCCCGCGGACTATAAACAGATACTTAGCGCCGCTCTACGTACGCAAGGGTGTGTGGGGGTCAAGGCAGGGCGCAGTGGGCTAGACTGTGTATATATATATGCTACGTGTACACTACAACGACCCCCGACTGTGAGAACCAAGCGCCCGCGGCGTGAAATCTCTATTATACGGTCTCTCTCTCCTTTTTTTTTTCAAGAGCCGACGTAACAGGCTTAAGCGCGCGCGGGGCTACTATTTGCGCCTGTCCGCGGTGTGTGTATAGTATATACGTACTTTTAAAGCGCACGACACGTGCCTGTGCCCGTCCCGCCGTTGGAAAAGGGACTGTTCCACGATTCGCTTTATACGCATACATGTGTATTATTATACATACGTGTATATCGGGCAAAGTCATCGATGCGCCTTATATCCCCTCGGAGACGACGTGTATAATTATTATCGTTGCGCATAGCTCGAGTGTCGAAAATTAATCATTTATATATATATTTTAAAAAGCCGGATTTGCGTCAATGAACTCGTTCGTATATGGACAACGATTCATTTTATTTTATTTTTTTTTTTTTTTTTGACAATTGATATTGTTTATCTCGAATGCTGCGTGTGCGCGCGCGTGCATGTGCTCGAAAGGGGGAGAAAAATTTTTCGCATTGTCTTATCGATGCGTCGCGTCGCGTTGCGACGATGATCCGCGTCGGAAATCGACGAGCTCTGATTTATAATTGTAAAGGCTGCTATCTATCGTTGTGCACTCGGCGAGGCTATTTCTTCGTCGTTGTTATGTTTTCTTTTTTTTTTTTTTTTAGAGATATAGAGAGTAAATATTAATAATTATTTTATTGACATTATTGCGGCGAAATATTTCGGCTATGTCCGATCGCTGTGCAAATTGACGCTTCTCGGGCCTCTTCTTATTTATGTCAAATAATATTCTGTGTGTTTATATTACTAACCGTGACTCCGCTATTACTTGGCGATTAGATTACTACAAATAACACATCTCTCTCTCTCTCTCTCCCTCCGACGCAACGTTAATGGGTAAATAAGTC
Source organism: Trichogramma dendrolimi (assembly GCA_034770305.1). NCBI lineage: Eukaryota > Metazoa > Arthropoda > Insecta > Hymenoptera > Trichogrammatidae > Trichogramma > Trichogramma dendrolimi. The sequence continues at coordinate 666,080 of JAPMIB010000078.1, read as the reverse complement.
TTGACTGACTCTTACGTGGCGTCTCGGGGGGGGCCGGACATCGGAACTTCCTCGTTCTTAGCAGTAGTCGTCGTTGTCAGTCAATTCTCGAACAACCTCGCGATAATCACGATGACGATTGCGCCGCTCGTGCCGCTGCTGCTCCTCTGCTCGAATTTCTGGGCCCTCGGCGAGGCCAAAGGTTTGCCGCCCTTGGAGAACGTCGCGAAATTCGACGAGGATGATTACCAGCTGGAGATGGTTCAAGTCGTGAGTGCCAATTTTTCTTCCTACGTATCATATAGGATGTAAAAGTCGAGCGAGTTTTTTTCCCCCTCGCGTAGAGGAACTCGATTTCATTTGAACTGAATCGCAACAATTTTTTTCAATATGTTGCGAAAGTATGCTGTTCTCACTTACTTATGCAATTATTTTAACTTTGCCACTTGCATGTTTACGCAGATTAAGGTACTTGCCATCTAGTGGTGGATGTTGGCTTTAATTATTACTGAATTTTCACGCACAGATTTTTTTAAAGCAAACTCAATCGAAATGTGTGAATTGGAGCATGGAATGAAATTTTTTACATTGAAAAATTACGTATCGGCTAATTCAGTTTTAATATTTAGACTTTCACATTAAAAATCGGAGAAAACATACCTGTAATTTGTGTGTGTGTGTGCTTACATATATAATAGCTGTTCAGGCACGGCGCGAGGACGGCCATCGGCTGCGAGGCGATCCTCATACCGAACAACAGCGAGGCCTACTACCAACCCTGGGGCTACTCTCAACTCACCAACGTGCGTGTCTAAAAAAAAAACATTTTTATACACACATAATACAAAACATCGAAATCGTGCGATCGATTCGACGCATTTTTGGTCGCGCAGGTGGGCATGAAGCAAGAGTACCGCATCGGCCAGATGCTGCGCCGGAGATACGACGATTTTCTCGGCGATCAGTACAGACCGAGGGACGTGTACGCCTACAGCTCGGACTACTCGCGCACCAAGGCCTCGCTCGAGCTCGCCCTCGCGGCCCTCTATCCGCCCAAGCGCGAGCAGATCTGGAATCCGGACCTCGACTGGATGCCCATCGCCGTCAACTCGAATCCACGCCAGCTGGACATTCTCATGAAGCCTCGATTCTGTCCCAAGTAATAGAGACGATCGCGAGAATATTTTAAAATTTTTTTTTTTTTTTATGCTCAACGTTCGATTCGCAGATTCATAACGACGCTCCAGCAGCTCTACAACACGGCGGAGGTGCGCGACACCCTCGCCGAATTCGCCGACGTGATCGACCTCATGAAGAGCAACTACGAGAACTTCACCTTCATGAACATCATCTGCGCCTACAACTTTCTGCTGATTCAGAAGGATCTGCAGCTGGCCCTGCCCGACTGGTACACCGACGAGATCTACGAGAAGATCCAACGAGCCAACGAGTTCTATCTGGCCACGCTGTCCTGGACGCGCGAGCTCAAGCGACTGAACGGCGGCACTCTGGTGCGCCAATTTTTGGAGAACGTGCGCCTGGCCAGGCGCAAGCTCTACATGTACGCGTCGCACGACAAGAATCTGCACGCGGTGGTGGCGGCCCACAATTTGACCCTCGGACAGTATCCGGATTACGGCAGTGCCGTGATAATGGAGAAGCTGAAGGATCGAGAGAATAACAGATACGCGAGGGTAAGGATGATTTAGAGCATGAAATATTTTTTTGAAAGAATGAGTTGTATCGTCGATGTAATATTTTCAACTGCGAAGAGATGGATAGAATTATTTGAAATCGTGATTTACTTGAAGTTAAATTTTGGAACTGCCCTCGAATTACGTTATAGGAATTCTTTTATATGAAAATAAATTCGTATACACGACATCTAGGATAAACCAGCTAGTACCCGACCACTTAAGACATTATCATCTAGTACCAGTACATTTTCTTATAATTTTCAACAAAATAATTCGATTCGTCTCATAAGCAATGAAAACTTGTAGAAAACACTCGAGTTTATCAGAATGCACGCAAAAAGATTCCATAAATAAAACTTTAAACGTCGAAAAGCTATATTGAAAAGTGGTCGGGTTATCAAAAAATCCAGTTTTCTAGTACCCGACCCGATTTCAACACGGTACACTCTAAACCCAAAAGAGTAATCTGCGTTATTTACTCTTTTAAAAAGAGTAAATGGCGCAGTTTACTCCTTTCACTTGAGCGCTAGAACTTAAAAGAGTAATCTGTGCGAATTACTCTTTTAGAAAGAGTAAATAACGTAGATTATTCTTTTTCGAAAAATGCTGAGTGGAGAAAAGCGTAATTCATTCCCATTACTTTTTTTGGATAAGATTACTTCGTGCATAAGAATTTTGCGCGCAGATTACTCTCTTTGAAAAAATATTTTATTATATATACATGAATATATTAAAAGAACTTAGCTTCTAAAAGAGTAATTCGCACAGATTACTCTTTTAAGTTCTAGCGCTCAAGTGAAAGGAGTAAATTGCGTCATTTACTCTTTTTAAAGAGTTAATAACACAGATTACTCTTTTGAGGTTCTAAAGTTACTCTTTTGGGTTTAGAGCGTATATTTTAATTATTTTTCTTACATCATCTTTTTTGACACAATAAATGCATTAATTTGATAGGAAATAGCTAAATACCTGGCAATTTAATAATTTACAATCAAATCTAAAGATCCTATGACTCGAATAAAAATGGTCGGATACTAGAGGGTGGTCGAGTACTATCAGGTTTACCCTACATTGGAAATGCTACAAAACTTCGATTCGATTATATTTATCGATTAAAATTTAAAAAGGTTATTGTCAATGCTCGTAATCCGAATTAGGTGTACTTAAAGGAACATGTTGACTTTGCCACTTGCAGATTTTATCAATACTATGGTACTCGCCAACTAGCGGCGGAGTTTAGACACTTCATTATAATTGAATTTTCGTAAATTTTTCCAGCGCAAAGAAATAAAATAGGAAATCCGTATTCAAAACAGTAATTCTGCATAAAACATTTCTGGCGTAAAATTCAGCGTACTTTAATTTTAATGTCAAAAAAAATAACTCACGTATTATCCTTGTCACTTTTATGCCGCAGCTACTGCTGTGGATCGGCGAGCCGAAGAAACTGATGCGCCTCGAGATGCCGGGCTGCGCCGAGATCTGCCCGTTGCCGAGGTACGAGGAGCTCGTGGCGCCCATCGTGCCCACGGACGAGGACATGCGCTGCCTGTTCCGGGGCCTGGAGCCCAAGGACCTCGAGCGGATCTTCGACACGGACAGCGTCGAGCCTGGCTCGGCCTGAACCACGACGATAATGATAACGATCGAATGAATTTTCACACAAACACGTGTGCCATCTGTGCTTTTTTTTGTTGTTGCACGAATAAACCAATCGTATTGTGAAGATCTTAATCTGTCCTTGTTGTTTTATTTATTGTCAACACAATGACGCATGTGCGAATCTCGCGTGGAATTTTAGGAAGTCACGTGCAGCTGTGCCAAGAGATTCGCCTTATCGTATATACGTATATCGAAATTTCGCCGAAAGCTCGCAATTCCGTTGGCGCGATTTTTGTTTCGGAATCAGTCGGGTCATCAATAATGAGCAAACGACACGAAGCAATTATCGATCGTTAACGTTGATTTACATTTTATCACACACGCCTCTTTCTCTTTCGGGCTTCGGGAAAATTAAAATAAATCCTGCGTTTCGTCGCGTTCGCGTTTCAGTCGCGCGAGACCGAGCCCCGCAACAATTACGACGATGCTCTCGTTAATTACGATATCGAGTTTGATTCTCTGCCTCGGCGGTGGCATCGACGCGTTCAGGATCAAGATCGATAATCAAGAGTGCAAGCTAGATCTTGTTCAAGTCGTGAGTTTTTCAAAATTCATTCGAAATCGAGATAATGAATAATTATCCACGAAAATCTTGCAGATATTCCGACACGGCGATCGTTACCCGACCCCCGAAGAGATCTATCCGCTCGATCCTTACAATCTCAAGTACTATCGGCCGAATCAGTATGGACATTTGACGAACGTGGGCAAAAGACGAGCCCACAAGCTCGGCAAGATGCTGCGCCGACGCTACGACTCCCATCTCGGCGAGTACGAGCACAGCGACGTCTACGCCTACAGCACCGATATCGATCGCACCAAGATGACCCTCCAGCTGGTACTGGCCGGTCTGTATCCGCCCAGCCAGGGCACGGCCTGGAGCGACTCGATCGGTTGGACGCCCATACCGTATCAGTCCGACAGGTTGGGCAAAAATTTCTTGATGACCAATTACTGTCACAGGTATGTTGAATTAATTTCGCTTCCTCGTAGAGGAAGCTCTGTGATTGGTCAATTGTTGTGTCTCATATGTGTCGAGTATATATTCATAAACTAGATCGAATTTGTGAATGACGTCCGTCTGTCTGTCTGTCTGTTTTTTTATGTGGAAGCTCTTTGTCAATGCATTGGCAGTGGTTTTTTTTTGCTTGTAATTATTTTACAATAACTTTTTGAATTCTTATGTACGTAGATTCGATCAACAGTTCAACGAGGCGTTGAATTCGCCCGAATTAAAGGCGCATTACAAGAAGTACGAGCGCGTGTTCAATTACGTGAAGAATAAAACCGACGCCAATTGGGATAAGCCACTTATGTCTGTGTTCTTCCTGCACAATGCCCTCAAAGCCATCGTGAGTATATATAATTTAAAAACACACATCGACACAACGTCAATAACGTCGATTTCAGATGAGCATGGGACTGCCCTTGCCCGAATGGTCCTTACCAGTGATGGGTTCGCTGGAGCAGCTGACCAACTTGACTTATCACGCGATGATACACACGCCGTCCATGGTGAGAATGACGGCCGGCCCGGCCATAGAGACCATGCTGTACAACATGCTGAGCAACGACGAGGAGAGAAAGATATTTTTGTACAGCGCTCACGACGTGAACGTGGCACACATTCTGAGGGCGCACAGAATCACGACGGCGCCGCCGCTGGCGGATTTCACCTCGGCCGTCGTGGTGGAGAAGTACAGCAATTCGCGAAACGAGTCGTTCGTTAAGGTGGGGGAAAAAAAATCGCTTATGCGTAGTTCGAGGATATCGTCACGGGTGAAATGGATGTGATTATTTATTTTTTTTTTTTATAGATGCTGTATTGGACGGGCCCGTCGGAAGAGCTGATCCCCCTGACGATTCCGAGCTGTGGTCATTTCTGTCCGTTGGAGAAGTACGCCAGACTGGTGGAGAACGTTTTGCCGGATGAGCTGGATCGAGAGTGCACAGTTTGGAAGGATTGCTCGGACAAGCAGAGTGGAATGACTTACAGATTGATTAAAAAAACTAAGAACGAAATAAAGAAATTGAGAAAATGATTTTTAAGTGATTGCAAAATTTTTTTGATTAATTAATATAAATTCCATTCAATACATAAAATTTCAGAGATTAGAAGCAAGAACTACAGTCGAGAAATAGTACTGTAGGTAGACAGATGGTACATTTTCAAGTGAAAAGTCGAGAAAATTTTACCCATTGATTTCACTCAATGAACAATATTTACACAATCACGTGGATGCAGTTCATTTGAAACTCAAAGAAAACCTAGGTAAAGAATGTAGAAAGTCTCTTAGTCATCGACGTAACGTGAATATTATAACGTAAACGACAGATAAGTAATCTAATGCAGAAAATAGATTTAATTCATTTGAAAATGAAAGAACACGTATGTGCAAAGAATGTGCAAAGTCTTTTAGTGAAAAACATAAGGTAAATATACATTTTGCAAAAATTCATGAAAAAAATCAAAGATCTCAAATGTTTTGGGTGTGGCAAATATTTTGGACAAAAAGAGTAATCTGTCGAAGTACATACATGCAGTTCATTTGAAAATAAAAGGATGTATACGTGGGAAGAAAGTGGAAAGTATTTTGGTCAGTACTGCAATTTAAAAAAACAGAAAGAAGTTCACAAAAAAATCAAAAGTTGATTATTTTAATAGCGTTGTATGCTTTTTTACTTAAGCCAAACTTGACCTGACATCATGCTCAAGTGAAGCTAGTAAAGATATCTTGGTGAATAATCTGTTACATCAAGAGACTATACCACACTGAAAAACTTGAGAAGAACAACACACAATCTATAAGCTACTGTGTCGAAGATGCCATTCTTTACTTCTTACTTAAAAATTATGATTGCATGAAAAAACCGACTCCAAAAAATGCCTAAATTACGAATTTTACTAACGCCAAAGATATAGTTTCATTAAACACAAACTGATTCGCTTGACACGATGACTCGATAAATTTCATTGAACAAGATTTCAACGGTCACCGAAGTTACGAGTTCCAAGTATACATGAGATTTGAAAGGATAACAGTAGAGAAAGAGTAGTACGGTTCGATAGATGGTATACTTTTAAAGCGTAAAGTCGAGAGATTTTTACAATGACAGATTTCAGAGAGTATACATGCGAAGGTTGTTATGAAGTTTTTTCAAGTAAAAAAGAAAAGGAAGATCACTTCGAAATAGTTCATTTGGGCATATGGACGTGTGATGAGTGTGGAGATGAATCTGATAGCGAACTAAAACGGAATGTTCACATTGTGAGCGAACATCAAACCATCAAAGAGCACCAGTATGAGAATTGAAGTTGAAAAACTGACGCGTCAAGAATGTAAAAAAATTTATAGTCATAAAAATAATTTAGATAGACACATTAGAGAAGTTCACAGAAAAGAGAGAAGAAAGGAAGGAGTGGGGGAGACCATATGATCGGAATGTGGATTTGAAGAAACACTTGAACCTGATCCATCAAAGGCAGACTATGACGAAAAAAAGGGCTCAAAAATAGCTAGTCCCGAACAGTAATGGTACGATTGCGAGAATCAATTACTCTTATTCACAATGAATATTTTAATCCTCATTAATTCTTATTCAAAAGTTTTGAGATCACTAAAAAACTAACCCACATTCAAACCCAGTGTCTCCAAATAACTTAAAAATATAACAATGTAATCTGCGGACGTTAGATTTTTCCATTTAATGTAATGACTTTTATTTGTTTCAAAATATGCAACATAAATTTAATTTTAGGATTAGTTATAATATTTTTATTTCTGCAAATTAAAATAACAATGTCTATTATTGATCTCATGTTCGATATTTTATAGAAAAGAACTACTATTGCAAACGTAGTATTTAACAAATATAAAATAACATTAACTCGTATTTGAATATTATTTAAAAAGTTTAATTCTTCGCTCGACTTTGCATGGTTCAAATTTTCATTTGATTGCAATCTACCGTCAGTCTATTTTAATGTCTGCCAATATGCAAAAAAATATCCGCAACTTCGCAGCAAAGAAATTATACTTTCGTCATTTTCATATTATTTTCATGATGCAGCAATCGGAGGCCTTACTCGAGGCCCTTCCAAAGCTACGAGGTTTTGTCAATCGGCACGATGTACAAAAAAATAGTCACGTTCTCTACGAAGGCCTAATTAGAAATTCTTTGATATTAATTGCGTCATGGTTCTAACATAAACAAGACATTGGAAGGATGGCGTAAGAATTTAAATTCAATAGTAAACACAATTTAATACTTTCATTTCTTTTCTCTTCGATATCAGTAATGTTTAGCTTATGCACAGAAGAAATATTCAAAATTCGGTATTGCTCAAACTACATTATTCAAATCTAGAATAATTTTTACAAGTCAATTAATTTTTATATTCATGTGTTCGTGATTGGTGCATACATTGAAAATATAGTTTTATTTAGCAATACACATATGAAATTGAATAAACTTTTTACCTGCTCAAAGCTGTTTCAAGTATATCTCAAATTTGTAAAAAATTTGAAGAAAAAAAATCTTTGGTTGAACCTTATCAGTAAATTAAACTGATTTATCTCTATAATATCCTTGACAATATTTTTTTTCAAATTTAAACTGTTAAGTAATAAGTATGATAACCTTTTAAATATCATCATTAATTTATCTCAACAAAAAATTAAAAACCACGAATGCTTCGAGTAGGCCAAGTCTTTTGGATTAAAAAAAATATCTGATGAGGCACATTGATATTTAAAAGTCATTTAAAAATCAAAAAGCACACGTGCGTGGAATGTGCAAAGTCTTTCGGTTCTAAAATTGACTTGAATAGACACATAGCCACAGTTCATAAAAAAATCAAAGACCACAAATACGAAGAGTGTGACAAGTCTTTGGGACTAAAAAAATATCTGATGAGGCATTTAGATGCAGTTCATTTGAATCTCAAAAATCATCAATGCCAAGAGTGTGGCAAGTCTTTTGGATTAATGAGCAATCTGATAAGACACATAGACGCAGTTCATTTAAAAATCGGAAATCATAAGTGCTAAGCTTTTAGTTTTTAAAATTGTATCTGAATCTGAAGTATCTGAAACAATCGAAGACCACCAGTGAAAAAATTATGGAACGAATCAATGTATGTACACTTGCAAACACGGCAGCAAGTTTTTTGGAAGGAAAACCAATTCGATGCAGTCCATAGCTGTAGTACATTTGACACTAATAGAATACATTTGTAATTAATCGCGAAACATATGGAAAACAAAGCGTTTAGATTGCAGTCCGTGGACATTCGATTATGTATTCGGTTATACATTTTTTTGTATTGACTCATACTTTTTGAAAATTTTCAAAATTAGCTAATTTTATCAGGGTTAGCTACTGTATTTTTATTTCTCAAAATTATGAAAACAATATCTTTCATTGTTCTTATTTTTATTATTTGATAAATAATTACTATTATGTAAAAAATGGAACTTACTTACAATAAAATAATATATTTTTAACTAGAATTAAATAAACAAGAATTTTTTTGGCTTCATCTATATTACATTTAAAAATTAATTTCATATTATTTCATAGTATCTAATCATAAGACGCGCGCACAACCATTACAAGTTTGATGTCGTTTCTAAAAATATATAATACCGATGGAACTGTATTTGAGTCTGTCGTTACAAAACATCGTGTTGACGAACTCGTCTATCCCAGAGTTTACGAAATTCTAGAAGAAAGCAAGCAATCCTCGATATGCTCTCTTCTGTTCGCTCGCGACCTTCATAGAGAACGCTCGTCTCCTATTCTGTTTCTCGCTGCGACTTCAGTCCACCGGCATTTCAAAATAAAAAACTGTGAGTAAATTTTGTGAAAAAAAATCTCTGAAAATTTCCAATTTTTCGTTCTACACCGCTCGATCGAAGTATTTATTAGACGGTAAAGTAGCCTATTTTAATCAGCGCTGATACGCGACAGTAGATTCGCATCGGAGAAATTACTCCCTCGTTATTTTTATTTTATTTTTGTGCTGCAGCGTTTTGTCGATCGGAACGATATACATAAAAATAGTCATGTAGAGCTTCGAGCAAGGCCGACAATCAAATTTCTTGATATAAACAAGACTTTGTCAATTCTGAGCACGAATTCAAATTTATCAACACACACTTTTAATATTGTCATTTATCTCAATATCAGTCATGTTTAGTTTATACATACGAAAACTTTCAAAATTCGATGTTGCATATTAAATCTCTAATAAATCTTTCTAGTTAAATAATTTTCTTATTCGTGTGTTCGTGATTGGTGCATACATTGAAAGTACAGCTTTATTAGCAGTATACAAATAACATTGTGTAGTTAAATACGTCAAAATAAACTGTTTAGTTGACGAGAGCACTTTCAAGTATACCTGAAAATTTTTTATAGCAAGTCTTCAATATGGCAAGTCTTTCTGTTCCAAAGCTGTTTTCAAAAGACACATTGCTACAGTTCATAAAGAAATGAAAGATCATAAATTGGCATGTATCTCGGGCTTAATTGTAATCTAATGAGGCACATAGATGCAGTGCACTTGAAACTTAGAGCTCACGAGTGTAAAGAATGTGGCAAGTCTTTTGGACAAAAAAATTATCTGATAAGGCACATAGATACGTTTCATTTAAAACTCAAAGAACACAAGTGCGAAGAGTGTGGAAAGTCTTTTGAACATAAAAGTAATTTAATGCAGCACATAGATACGATTCAAAAAGCAACGATCTCAAATACGAAGAGCGTGGCAAGTTTTTACTATTTAACGAAACAACTATTTAACGAAACACATGGACGCAGTTAATTTAAAACTCGAATAGTCCATACGTCAAAAATTCTAGAAAAGTTACTTATGATGAAAGAGATTTTATTAATCACACCAAGGTAGTTCATGAAAATAAGACCGAAAATTTTTCGAATACGTAGAAAATCATTAAGGTATTGAATTTCATTGTACAAATGTTAGATTTAGTGTGACAAGACACTTGGCTTTGCAAGCCATATGAGTAAACGTATTAGCGGACTACATAATAAACTCATTTCATCAATCACAAAATCTCGCTATAGTCTATAGAAAAATTGGAGTTGTCAAGCGCTGCAAGATTTACGGACGAAAAAAAATTCGACAAAGCATATCAATTCCTAATCGTACTGATTAATAATTCCGCGATCTGTGTGGGGCAGAGAATTTCGTCAAAACGAACTGCTGAATTAACATTTCAGCGAAGTCCATAGCAATTTTATATTTTAAGGATGTTATCAATTAACTGATATAATAGATCATCATATAAAAGGAAGCAGTCTAGCAGAGAATTTATGGCAAAAGTGAAGAGAATGAATAGTTCATTATATGAAGGATTCAGTTTCTTAACCGGAGCAAATAAAGTCATTGCAATACATAAATTGTAAGTCGAACGAAGAATCTAAAGTATATCAAAACAATCGTAAACTATAACTATTCAATACGAAATAATTACTGGGATAAAATTAGAGAAAAAAACTATCATTTTTCGCAGGATGAAAGCACATATGTATTAAACATTCAATAATCTCCCTGCATTTCAGCTCGTTCGTAAAATAATCAATAATCGAATAATTGATAATTAACATTAATTAATTAATCAGTGCCTTAAAGCTCGATAGAATCGTGTAATTTTTTTTTTTGCCAACGATACAAATTGAACGAAATTTCATCGACGTTATCAAGGTCGCGCTCGCTCGCGAACGATGACACGTACTGTTTAACGAGTCTCGAATATACATGTGTATGGCCAGGAGATAAAAAGTTTATTTATCGATGTAGGGTTGAGCTATATACGAAATTCGCTCGCGTGCCTCTCTCTCTCTCTCTCTCTCGCTACGCAAATTTCTCATTTGTACACGCCGAGATAAAAAATAAATAATATAAATAAAATAAAATTGATCGTCGAATTATCGTGTGGTCAAGCAGCGGCGGCGTTGGCAGAGGGCTAGCACACATAGTATTAAAATGAACGTCGGCTCGTTCCGTTCGGCAGCTCGCGTTTAAAATCATTCGTTATCTGCCGCTGCTGCTGCTGCTGCGGCTGCTTTTCAGCATTATACGATTATTATTAAGAGACTCTTTATTATTAATTAAAATATTATGCCGTTTAATTGAAAAAACAGAGAGAGAAACAGAGTTTAAAGTTTTTTTTTCGATAATCACGATAAAAATGTGTCGCTTATTTTTCGCAACAATGATTCTTGCAGCTCTCGCGACTCGAGGAATGGAGTGCAAGAGCAATTTGAGCCTCGAACTGGTGCAAGTCGTGAGTACACATAGAAAATAATTCCAATCGATATTCGAGCGACGAGAAAAACATGATGTTTTCTTTTTTTTTTAAAGCTATTTCGTCACGGGGACCGGACGCCGAACGAGATCGAGGCCAGCGTCGATGACTCGGACAAGGACCTGTACGAGCCGTACGGCTACGCGCAGCTCACCCCCGTAAGTAGCCGCAGACCTTCTTCATTCCCACATAATAATTTTTTTTGGATAAAAGACTAGCTCATGAGCCTGAGCGAGATTTTTCCCACATTTTTTTAAATTTTATGCTTTTTCATTCGAGTATAAAAAAGAAAGTGCACTAGATCAAAAACTAAGGTAATCCGACGTTTTTTGTAAGGTCAATCTCGCTCAGGCTCACGAGCTAGTCTTTTTTTACGTGGATTGTCATAATTTATTTTTAAATTTTTAAATTTTGTATACAGAACGGAATGCGAACGGTGTACAAGCTCGGCCAGATGCTGCGCAAGCGCTACAACGCCTTCCTGCAGGACTACAAGCCCGAGCACGTGTGGGCCTTCAGCAGCAACACCGACCGGGCCAAGACTTCGCTCGATCTCGTGCTGGCTGGCCTCTATCCGCCCACCGAGACGTCCCGATGGAACGACTCGCTGCCCTGGCGGCCCATACCCACGCACTACTCGAGCGAGTCGCGCAACTACCTCATGATGCCGTTCAGCAGCATACAGTAAGGCGGATGTATATATATTTTTTTATTTGCTGTAGTCATCGCAAAGATCGTCTTGCGATTTATACTTTTTTTTTTATCAGCTTTCAGAAAGAAATCGAGAAAGTCAATGCGAGGCCGGAGATCAAGAAGAAATGGAGCAAGTTCGATCGACTCATCGCTCTGTTGAAAGACAATACCAAGCTGAGCTTCCAGAACCGCCTGGAGATTCTCGTCGTTTTCGGAAAAATCCAAAATACGGTATTAACCGCGATGACTCTCCAAACATTTACATATATTACCTTTGTCGTAACGAATGCGATCGTTTTTGCTTTAGCTGAGCATGGGCGGCGACTTGCCCCGATGGATGAGCCCCGAGGCCTACGACGAGCTGCTCGAGGCCGCGATCCTCGCCTTCCGGATGATCTTCCAGAGCGACTCTCTCCTCAGGCTCAACTGCGGCCCCATGCTCGAGGAGATCATCGCGAGGATGCACGAGCACAGCCAGGGCAAGAGCAAGCGCAAGATCGTGCTGCACAGCGCGCACGACATCAACGTCGCGGGCTTTCTGCACGCCTACGATCTGGACGGCGTCGCGCCGCTGCCCGAGTACGGCGCCGCGGTGATCGTGAAAAAATTCAGAAACGAGCTGACCGACGAGAGATTCGTGCAGGTATATGTGCGATCTACGTCGAAAGTTTCAAAGATTATTCGATAGCGTGTGTCCGTGACGATGTTTATGTATTATTAATTTTTTTTCTTTTTTTTTTTCGTCGACAGTTGATGTACTGGACGGGAGTGAGCGAGAAGCTGATACCCATGAAGCTGCCAGGCTGCGGGGCTCTTTGCACCGTCGAGCACTACACCAAGGTGGTGGAGCATCTTCTGCCCTCGAAAGCCGAGCATTTGGAATGATACAATTATACGCGAAATCGTCGGTAACGCACGTGACTGCACGTGTATATATATATATACATATATTTACTTTTCGTCGTCGTCGATGTCGCAGCAAAAACTACTGCATCGGATATACAAAATACAAATGTTTATATTAGAGATATTAAGTCACGTCGTTGTAATCTTTTTCGTATATGGAAGTAAATTTTTTTTTTATATCGTAAGAAGAAAAAAAAATTCGATGTTTTCTTTTCGTGTAATCTTCGGGCGCTTATCGATTCGCGCTCCTACGTATATATGTGGAATTCTCCCATGTTATACCTTTGCACACTTTCCTCCTAAAGTTCCTAAAAAACCCATCGAAATATATATAATACAGCTGCAATCGTGCTCGATCTTAATTACGCCTCGCTTCTCTGATTTTTGTTTGCACAATTGCGGGGATATATAATATGTGTTACAGGCTCGTGGGTGCGAAGGGCACGCAGCGGACTTGCGACGAGATTCAACGGAGAATATAATGTGCGAAAAAAAAATTCCCCCGTCTCCCATGGAAAACTTACAGCTTACAACTACATAGACGGCGTCGCAACTTTGAACACACCCTGCGAATAATGAGATAAATATTGTGCCGCGAAATCCGAATCAAATCGGTTGATTAAAGTTCAACGACAGTTTGATAATTTATGCATTAAAATTTGATGAAACAGCTGCTTCTTTATTTATTTATATTCGTTGAATCGATCCGGAGAATTTCTGGCCCCGCGTCGGAAAGATACGACGATGAATTTACGATTTTTGCATTCGATTATATTATAAAAAGCGAAGCGTAGGAAAATAATCGAGGCAGTGTACACCCGATATGCGCACCGACTTCGAGATGAGATTGTGCACGATTTTCTTGGCGTTTTTGCTATTAAGGTGCGACGCGCATCGGCGGGCGAACGACTTGAAATTGGAACTGTTGCAAGTCGTGAGTTTCTTTATTTGGTTTTTTACAGTGGCTCTTTTAAATTTCGAATATAGTTTTGGATTACATAATTCGATCATCCGCAGTTGTTTCGTCATGGGGATCGTGCCTGCAACAGGGTGGAGATCTACAAGAACGATCCGTACGACGAGATTCATCGGAAGCACGGCTACGGAGAGCTAACAAAGGTAAGTTTTGATTTTCGTTACAAAAAAAAAAAAAATAATAAACAAGCTCGCTGCCAATACATCGCAGCCAATACAAAGAGTTTCCTCCTGGAGTGTGTGCAAACAACTTTCTGATTGTCTTTATTTTTCTGCCACTAATAATATCGATTATTTTAAGATAGCTCTGTGACTTTTTTGATGATAAAAGTCCGGATTGAACTTGATTAGATTTTAGCTTTTTATATTTTTCTCTGTGGCAGTGAGTTTCCACAGTCCTTAAGATTTTTTGTAGTGCGTTTTTTTCTGAGAATCGAAACAATATTCGGTAAAAAAGTTCGCTAGCCAATTACAAGAAAAATCACGATTGAATCTAGACGAATCCGAGGAGTTCAAAATATTCGAAAATAATATTTTGTGTCGAAAAGCTCATGAAGAAGAAGCAAATCTAAAAACCAATATCAATAAGACACAGAACATAAGACCACATGAATGTGAGATTTGTCAGAAATCATTTAAATACCAATGTTATCTCAAACGTCACGTAAATTCAGTGCACAATCGTATCAAACCCTTGGAATGTGACATTTGTCACAAATCATTTCGACGAATTTGTCATTTCAAAACTCATATGCACCGAGTACACGATAGTAGCAAACCTTTTGAGTGTGAGA
Source organism: Trichogramma dendrolimi (assembly GCA_034770305.1). Lineage (NCBI taxonomy): Eukaryota > Metazoa > Arthropoda > Insecta > Hymenoptera > Trichogrammatidae > Trichogramma > Trichogramma dendrolimi. The sequence goes on along the minus strand of JAPMIB010000078.1, from coordinate 651,038 downwards.
TATGTCACAAATTATTTGGACTAAATCATCGCCTCGAACGTCACGTAAATTCAGTACATAATCGTATCAAACTCTTTGAATGTAAGATTTGTAACAATTCATACGGCCGAAAGGATACCCTCAGAGATCATATAAATAAAGTACATAATCAGAGCAAACTCTTCGAGTGTGAATTTTGCCGCAAATTATTTTCATACAAAAGTAATCTCAAATAAACACATAAAGACATTACATGATCCTAGTAACCCCTTTGAGTGTGAAATTTGTTATAAATTATTTTCGGATAAGAGTAATTGCCACATACACATAAATACAGTACACGAAGGTAGTAAAATCCTTTGAATGTGATATTTGTCAAAAATCATTTGGATACAAGGCTTACCTCAAAAGGCACTCGAATTCAGTACATAATCAGATCAAACCATTCGAGTGTAAAATTTATCACAAATTTTTTGGACAAACATGTAACCTCAAATTGCACGTAAATGTAGTATATAATGGTAGCAAATCTGTTCGAGTGTGAAATTTGTCACAAATAATTTGGAAATAAACGAAATCTCAACGCTTACATAATGGAGATACATAATAGGAGCAAACCATTGGAGCGCCAGACTTGTCACTGTAGACTCCTGGACGCGATGAAGACTTCTGCAATACATGATTACACCTTGTAATTTATAAAAAAAAAAAATCATTCAAATAAATATCCTTTAATTACGTTAAAAGCAATAAAATATTTTAAACTATTGTTTATTTTGTGGTGATTGTGAAATCCTTATACTGACGTTTTGTGCATGAACTAAAGTATTAATAATTGATCAGTAAAGTCTTTTCCCAAATACTCGCTTCCCATTGATATGACAGTGGAAAAAAATCCTTGCCTCGGAACTGGAATTATTCACAAGCTCCTCGTGACAACTGCACAACTCATTTCCGAGCGCGAGAAAATTGAACACGATCCAAGATCGATAAAAAAAGCTCCGAAACTTGTAACAAAAGTATATCACAAATTTTATTTCATTTTAAAATATTTCAACAGTCATTGACAAAGAGCTTGGGCACTTCAAAGGATCCGAGATTAATTTTTTAATGATCTAGAAATACTTGGATCTTACAAACGACTGGACAAACGTTCCAACAATTTACTTCCAGAGGCTAAAACTTCTTTAACTTTATCGTTCGAAGGTCGGCTTCCAGCGCGAGTATCAGATCGGCCGGGTGCTGCGCGAGCGCTACGACGCCTTCCTCGGCGACTATCACTTCGACGACGTCTACGGCTACAGCACGGATCTGCGCCGCACCAAGACCTCGCTGCTGCTCGTGCTCGCCGGCCTCTATCCGTCGACCAGCAAGACCGCCTGGAACGAGCAACTCAATTGGATCCCCATACCGATCAGCTACTCGAAGATAGAGACGAATTTCCTCTCGGCTTTTCAGTGCCCGCAGTGAGTTTGGATGACGACGACGACGACGACGATACAAGAAGTAATTAACGTTAAATAATTGAATTTCGATGCGTAGTATCGTCGACATGCAGAAGGAAATGATCCGTACTCCGGAGTTTCTGGCGCGCTTCGACGAGTTCAAAGAGTTCAACGAGTATCTCGCGACGGAAATCGGAGCCGACATCGCCTGGAAGAATTACCTTCAGCTGCTCCTGTACAACAACGTTCGATCGACCGTAAGCGCCATCGCACCCAATAACAAAAAATAACGATACATCAATGATAATTCCACCCTCTCAGATGAGCATGGGCCTACCGATGCCCGCTTGGTGCGACTCGACCTGCTACGAGAATCTCCGCAAACTGTCGCGCATCCTCTTCGACTCGCTGGTGGGCAACAGCACCATGACCCGATTCATGGTCGGTCCGACCGTCGATCGCCTCCTCGACAACATCCACGAGAGCGAGCTGGAGGAGGACGACGGCCCGAAGCGAAAGATCTACCTGTACAGCGCGCACGACTTCAATCTGGTGACGTTCGAGGAGGCGCACAATTTCACCGATGTCCCGGTGGTTCCGGACTTTGGCTCGGCCATCGTCGTCGAGAAGCTGAAGGACCGACGCGGCAGGATTTACATAAGGGTGAGCGCGCGGAGACGAGATGAAAAAAAGTGACGATACCATTGCTATTATTTTCGCGCGCAGATGCTGCTGTGGACAGGCGCCGAGGAGCGGATGTTGCCCCTGAAGATCCGCGGCTGTTCGGATCCGTGTCCGCTCGATAGGTACGAGCGTCTGGTCGAGCACATCAGATTCCGCGGCGAGTACAAGTGCGAGTCGGCGGCCCCGGCGGCGGCAGAGACGAGGCCGAACGGGCTCAAGGTCGGCGCTGAAATTCTCCGCCACACGGACGATCTCTCGGCAGGCGGTAGAAGGCGCAGAAGGAGGAAATTCGACGCAGACGAGCAGCTGGCGGCTTTGTACGCAGGTCGGGATCTGCTCGAGTTCAAGTACGGCCGGCAGTGTCTCGACAATTTGGATTATCATTGAGCTCGTTTTTGTAGCGTAGAGAAATTTTTTGTATTTATTGGAAATAGATGTGTACGTAGCTTTAATTTTTACATTATATGTAATCGGGCGCCAAACACAAGTTCTGTGAACTTATTCCATTAGTTACTTTCTTTCGGGCGTTATGTGAAGCTCTGTTAGGTCATGAGGAGAAAGGAAAAAAAAACTTTTATTGATTTCTTCATCGGTTGTTTGTTAGTAAAAAAAAAACAGCTGAAATATAAGAAGCTTTTTATGAGTTTTTTTAAAATAAAAACTGGAATATAATAAAAACACAAAACAATGTAAATTCACATGAATCGATGAATTAAATGCTTTATTTATTTCGATTGTAACAATAATTGTTGAACAAAAACATTTTAGATTAAAATTAAAACTTTTTTCTATATGCTAAGTTTTTATATTTATTCTTATTTGAGCTGCAGCCAAGTATTAAAATTAGAAATTATGAGCTTTTGTCCGTGACTGCCAAGCAGATGTGCCATAAATCTTGGTTATATAAATAACCAATGATCTTTTCGCAGCAGAGAATTGGCAACCGGTGACGGGTCAAATCCAAAAAAAAATCCAATGCATATCGCCGGTAAAATCTTTTCGTCGTCATCTCGCACAGATGATCAGCACATTTATCGCTGTCGAACTTATCGGGGAGGAAATGGTCATCAGAATCAAAATATTCACGCGTCAACGCGAAATAGTCTGAAAATGTAAATTTTTTTACACCGCCTCTTCGGGTCGTAACTGAAGCAGCTCGTAGAGGGACAGATCTGGCTTCATCAGTACCATTTTTGCTTCACTCCCGAACTCCTCATTATCGTATCAATAATAGTCGAATTCTTCGAATTCTCGGAAACCGAAACTCCTGTGTTTATCAAAATTTTTCATGATTGTTAAGCCATCGTTTCGGTCCAATACGTAGCCTCTTTTCTCGAAGCGCTCGACCACGAGCAGAGCGCCGGACGCTACTCTCAATTGAAAGGTGTCCGACCTTGTTTGTCCTTCGCGTCGATATTCACCGTTTGATGTTTTTCGTCGTTGGCCTTGAAGAGTACATCCACCACGTCGTCGTCATCGTCGTCATTTCTATTGTAGTATGCATCAACCTTAAAAATAAGGAAGTATTTTATCTGGCAAATCATGTGCAGAGCTGTCGACCCCCGACATTGGCCAAATTTGGGTTGGCCCCACGTCTCAGCAGCCAAATGCCGCCATGGTTTTGCTTTCTTATAACAGAGCCAAATGCAATGGTGTGTTTCCTGACTTGTCCTGAACATTGACTTGCACCGTCTGCTGAGTGTCGCCGTTGATCGTGAAGAATAGCTCAAGCATGTCATAATTAATCCGGTATGCATAAATCATAATGTACAGAGGAGTCCATCCCTTCTCGTTTTAGGTATATTCGGATTGGAACCCTCTTCTTAGCAGCAACTTGACCAACCAATCATAATCTCTGAGCGTAGCGAAATGTAACATTGTCTCACCCCGCTCGTTTTGTAAATTTTTATCGGCGCCGCTTCTCAATAACAATTTGATAACATTTATAAATTTTTCTATATGTGCTGGTATCAAGAACAACGGCGAATGTCTTATTTTTTTCACGAAGCAATTGGGGTCCTGGCCGAGCTCGAGAAATTTCCGGACGACGGAGAGTTTTTAGTTCGTTGCATTTTTTTGACAAGTATTTCATTTCAAGATAAAAAATCACAAAGATTAAAAAGATGATGGTTGCATGGTTATTGTTTTTATAATATATAACACAAAAAATAGCGTACCACACATGTGTATTGTAAATTTATTCCATTAAGTATATCTTCCTTTCGAACATTTATGTAAAATTCGACCTTTTTTTTTTGAAGATTCAATTCATCATTGTGCTTTAAAAAAAACTTCAAGACGTGAAAGTTTTTTTAAAATTCTTTTGTAAATAAAATAGGAATAAAATTGAAACACCGATTAATAATTTCGATTGTAAAACACATTGTTAAGCAAAGAAAATTTACAGAGTTATTGAAGGTTTTACTTTTAAAATAAACTTATTACATATGTTGATATGTATACCAATCGTAATATAATATGTAATAAAATAATATTATTACACAATATGTAATAAAATAATATTATTACATATGTAAAGTTACCACTCATGTTTTATTTTTTAAATTGCGCCTATTCACAAGTCCCCCGCCAAGCAAATGTGACACAAATCCCGGGCGGTCAGATTGTCGAGGATCGCGTAGCAGCAGACGTGCGGCAACTCGTGCTGGGTCATCCGGACAAACGAATCCACGGCCCAACGCCAGCAAAACCGCCTCATGATTATCTCGCACAGATAGAGCGAGCAGGGCTCCCAGAGCCTCTCGGGCAGCATCCACAACTTGCTCGATTGCGCGAGCCTGTCGTACCGCTTGGCCGCGATGAGTTCCCTCGACGCATCGGAGGGTCGCAACCGGATCAGATCGTGGAGCTCCAGATTCCCGTCTCTCTCTAACCGACTCGTTGCTTCCTGGAGCTCGCGCGCCAGATCGTCACGGCTCGCGCCGACCTCTCGAGCAGCCCGTGATCATCGAAAGCCTTCATGATCGCCAGGGCGGCGGCTCTTTTGTCGTATCCGTAATTCGCGCAAGTTTTGACGATGCTCAGAGCGGCGGAGGCCAGTCTCGCCGCGAACCTGTCACCTCCTCGGGACTCGGCCAAGACATCGGCGAATTCCTGCGCCTCGGGGAAAACGAAGTCGTTCCAGCCGTCGAAGCCGCGTCCCAACAGTCCAATGAGTACGAGAGGCTGAAGACTCGTCACGGCCAGTCGAACGGCCCTCGCCTCGATCCTCAACTTCGGATCTCTGTTCTGCTTGCTCTCGAGCAGCAACATCTTCGCCCAGGCGCCGTCGTCGTCTTTCCGGCAGGCCAAGTACAGCGGAGTCTCTCCCGCCTCGTTGGCCGGATTCGGATCGGCGCCGGCGCGCAGCAGCTGCCTGAACACGGCCTTGTGCTCGTGCTTGATGGCCAAGTGAAGCGGCGTGTCGCCCGTTTCCGGCACCGGCTCATCGGGATCGATCCGGCCGGCCTCGAGAAACTTCCCGACGATCGGCTGAAAGCCGAACTTGCAGGCCGCGTGGAAGTGCGTGAAGCCCGACTCGTCGCGGTAGTTCGCCTCGTAACTCGGCTGGTAAATTTTGTACAGATCCGAGGAGTAGCAGAACGAGGCGCGTCTGGCCACGCGATGGATCGGGGTGGTGCTCTGCACAATTGGCCTGCCCGACGCGTCGACTCTGCTCTTGTCCTTGTAGTCGAGACCGGCCACGAAATTGATGAAAGGTACGATGCGGCGAAACTCCTCGTTTACTTCCTGATCCAACACGAGAAGCTCGTCGATCGCTTCGGCTTCGAATAATTTTTCCTAGATCGGGACGTCGGCCATGCCAATTTTCTATGATAGGATACACTCGTTTGAGAAATTTCAGTCTCCCCCCGTGTGGTCGTTAAATTTGCATTCTTTCTTAATTGTAACAATTCTGTCAGACTATCGTTAGCTATCGTTTTACGCCTTCGCCTACGATTTGACATATTATTAATTATTCGTGGCGCGAATCACTTGCTGTGGTCTATGTGCGAGATACGTCTTGGTTCGGCCTACTCGTGTACTGATTGATATACGCTAACAGCTATATAGAAATGTAAACATGTTCGGCTGATCAGGATAAGTTGAAATAGAATAAGCGACACAATGTACTATGAGGTACAAACAATTTTGCAAAATCGTCATTTCGTTTTTTTTTACCCAATGCTTTTTTTCTAGTTCAATCTGAGCAGTTACGTGTACAGATTGTTGTCTTCAAATTTAAAAACATTTCACCAACGTCCAGTAAAAAAGCTCGCTTGCATTTTTTTCCTCGAGTCACTCGGGACTGAACTGATATTTTTTTGAATCTATCGTCGATTTACAAGTACTTGATTGTTAAGAAATCCAACGAATGTAGGATGTGTCCATTGTCAAACAATGGATCGTTCGTTGATTTCAACACAAATTTAGAAAAGTAGCTCATGCAAATCATGTTTTGTTAAATTGTCGAAGTATCTTTAAATGATTCACCTGATAGTAAGGCAGTTGTGCGCCTGGAAGGATGAAGTTTTCATTACAATTTTGGGGTAGTTTGAGTGACCCGTGACTCGTGAGTGCTTTTCATGTGTATCGCAGTACATAACTGCGCATGGCAAATTGATGGTGGAGGGGGAAATATCGGCGAGGAGCCACAAACGCGGATACCCGATTAGTTAACCATCATAGCGAGTTGCTAAATTCCTGCAGTAAGCAAGTGGTTACAAATAATATCCGTGAAAGAGTATAGATCTCTACCTAAATTAACCTCAATTATTGTATATCGTGAAAATTCACAGTGATTACGAGTGTAATTAAGCCAGTGATGGAAAACCAAGAGGACCCAGTAAGGTATTTTTCAATTTTTGCACTTGCCATGATATTTTTTCAAGCTGTCGTTTCATCGAATTTGATTATAATCTTCAGGGTTAAGGAAGAGCCGAGCGATACTTGGACAGATGCAGGCGACGATAATATTTTGGATTCGGGGGAGTCTTTCGTGAGTCCTGGTCGTGATTGTGAATTCCTTATTCTGACGTTTTGTGCATGAACTAATTAAGTATTAATAAGTCTTTCAATCATTCCATTTAGCAGTAAAGTTTTTCCCCCAAATAATCACTTCTTATTTATACGACCGTAGAAAATCCTTGCATCGAAACTAGAATCATTGGTGTTAGTGTACATGACTTAAAATAAAATTCTGGAAAAATTTCTCGTTCCGATGCTTGCAGTGCAATTTTTAATAAGTATTTATTTACAGCATGGAAAAAGATATTTGCCACATACAAGAAACCGCGTGCTAAACACACTTATTGTGAACTGATTGAATTAGATGCTTTTTTTCGAGTATTTTATGACAAATTCGACTTTTTTTAAGATTAAACCTATCAATGTTTTGAATTATTCGCAAATAAAATAGAAATGAAATTGAAACACCAGCGAATTAATGAATTCGATTTTTTGTTTATTAGTTTCGAGCGTAAAACACATTGTTCAACAAAGGAAAATCGATAGATCCGTCGTAAGCGATACTGGCAAAATACAAAGTTACTACATACGTCCATTATATGTATAAAATAACCGTAACAATACGCCACATTATTACGAATGTAAAATTACTGCTCATGTTTCATCCTCGATCCCTAATTGCCAATGATCACTCGTCTGTATCTCATTTTGATCCAATTGGCTGACATGCAAACCTGATACAGATCCCGGGCGTTCACCCTGTCCAGGATCTCTTCGCAGACGTGGAGCGGCAGCTCGTAGAGCATCATGCGGCAGAAGCGCAGCAGCGCCAGTCGCCGGCAGATCCTTCTCATGATGATCTCGCAGAGATAGAGCGAGCAGGCCTCCCAGTGCCTCTCGGGCAGCGTCCACAGTCCGCTGGAGCACGCGAACGCGAAGTAGTCCGTCCAGGAGACGCGCGCCTTCGCCGCCTCGCCGGGTCTCAACTGGATCAAGTCGTAGAGCGACAGGCTCCGATCGATCCGTATCTCGCTCGCTGCTTGCGCGAAATCGGGGTCGTCGCGGCCGCGCCACGATGTCACGACTCGCGCCGACCTCCCGAGCAGATCGCGCGATTGAAAGGCTTTCATGATCGTCATGACGCCGATTCGGGTGAATCCGCGCGGCTCGTGAACCTCGACGACGCCCAGAGCGCCGGCGGCCAGTCTCGCCGCGTGCCTGTCCTCGCACCCGGCGAGCCTCGCCTCGAAGCTCGACGCATCGGGGAATACGGCGGGCTTGCCGAGGCCGCGATCCAGCATCTCCTGTATCACGTCCGGCAGTAGGTTCGTCACGGCCCAGTGCAGCGGCGTCCGGCCCTCGCAGTCGCGCGCCCTCATGTTCAGCGCCGCGCGATCGGTCAGCGAGAGCACGAGCCTCGCCCAGGCGCCGTCGTCGTTTTTCCGGCAGGCCAAGTGCAGCGGAGTCTCGCCCCGGCCGTCGGCCAGATTCGGATCGGCGCCGGCGCGCAGCAGCTCCTCGAACACGAGGCTGCGCTCGTGCTTGATGGCCAGATGGAGCGGCCTGTCGCCCGTCGCGTCCACCACGAGATCGGGATCGACCCGGCCGCCGTGGAGAAACTCGCGGACGACCCGATGAAAGCCGAGCTTGCAGGCCGCGTGGAAGTGGGTGAAGCCCGACTGGTCGCGGTAGTTGGCGTCGTACCGGTCGTAGATGGCGAACAGAGCGTGGGAGCTGCAGTAGGCCGAGGCGGCCAAATAATGCAGCGCCGTGCAGCGATTCAACAGTGGCGCGCCGTCGTGGCCGAGTCTGGGCACGTCCCTGTAGCCGGCCCTGACCGCGAAATGGACGAAAGGAGTAGTGCGGCGAAAGTACTGGTTGTCCTCGTAGTCCCACAAGAGGATCTGATCGATCTCCGCTTCTCGAAAGATATCTCGCAGATCGGGCAGTCGGCCCGTCCAATTTTCTATGAGACGATACAGTCGCTCGAGAAATTCGCGTTTCCCAACACTGTGCCGAAAATCGACCTCCTGTCTTAATCTTCTCAATTCGTTCAAACAGCTGAGGTCGTCGTCTTCTGACATCGTTCGAGATATCGTTATAATTTTTTTTTTGTCGCGCGGACCACTTGCTGTGGTCTATGGTTCAACGCTTGGTTGACGCTTCGATCGTTCGTAACGTGATATTGACTTTACACTACACGCGCGCGAGCGAGAAATAGACGACGCCGATACGTAAACAAAATCACAGCGCGAGAAAGTCTCGGTCTCGACGCGCGTACGTTCGAAGAAAGCTAAACAAAGACAGAGAAAAATAGGAATAAAAAAAATGCAAATTAAAGTTTAAGTAATATATTGACGTTGATTTGATTGGATTTCTGACAAGTGTATGTTTGCCAAGGTCGGAAGACCGATTGTCAACTTGCAATAGTGATACACAAAATGTATGTACAGTTAAAGCAAATAAAAGCTCGTAAAATAACCGAGAGCTGCTTATAAAGTGCAGAGAAAAAAAATTACAAAATACAAAAGTTAAAGAAAAAACAAAGAAATATCCTCGAGTTAAATTAGGCTTGATTTATGTAGCAGTGTAACCATCACTTGAAAGTAATTTGGGAGCCAGCTCGATGTACTTCATCAGGGAGAGAATTCCACGCAATGGCATTACATACGTATTATAGTCCTGGTGGATTTTCGTAGCCGATGGAGACAGAGTCGACTAGTCAAGTTTCGATGCCGAATATCTCGGGTGTATTTGCGTCAAGGACACAGGAAATTTTTTAAAAACGAAAATTTGTCCATAACGAAAAATAAACAAAAGAAAAATTAATAATTTTCAATTCGTTAAATATGCATCGGACGAAAAAATGACAAGAGTGACTCAAAATATAACAATCTTTGCTATACACTGAAAAAAATCTTAGAGGCAATTCCAACAAAAGTGCAGGACAGCTGGATCAGAAAAAGATATTTTGCTGTCACAGCGAAAAAATGTGCAAAATTTAACATTGAAATATAGCCCAATAATTTTGCTGTGTCAGTAAAATATCTTTTTCTGATGCAGCTGTCCACTTTTGTTGGGCTTGCCTCTAAGATGTTTTTCAGTGTATTTTTCCAGTTGATCAACTTTTAATGTTATAAATATTTCTTTATTTCAATTAATCCAATCCAATAATTCAAGAAATCGAAAGTCTACAGGTCTGATGCCTTGGAGCTTGAAAATGACAATTAAAATTTTTATCAAAAGCCACCTTCGGATTTGCTTTATATACTAAAATGCACGGTACTGCGATAGTCATTAAATCGAAATTGTTAATAGCGTCAAAAAAGGATTTATTAATTATTTCAGAAACTCTCTTTTTAGAATAGGCATCGAGGAATGAAAAAATAATTTTTTCTCTATAAAGCAATGATTTTTTTCATTTTTAAATAATTATTTGTTTGTATAAAGTTTCCTAAAAAATATACGCTGTATACATCCAACGAGTACGAAACACCCTTTTGCTATCACACATTATTATATACATTTCCTTACGGCTAAAAAATAATTTAACTTTGAATTCTCTCTCTCTCTCTCTCTCTAGATCAAATACATTAAATGCAGACACACGCGTAAAATTTCGATCGAATCGTAATCTTTATCAATCATCGCGTTCTCGGTTCAAGTATGTACTATCTTGCGGACGCGCAAAACGCAAACACTCACACATACATACACACACACAATCGTATAATAGCCTGTGTAACCACTACTACCACTACAATATATACAATATATACAGTCTCTCGTCGTCGTCGTCGTCGTCGTCGTCGTCGTCGTCGTCGCAGGGGGGGATATAAATCAATATACGCAGAATAGCGACGCACACACGCCGTCGTCCCCTCCGCGTAAAACATACGCATCCTATATAGATTATATATTATAAAGTGTGCAGCATCCCCCTACTTATGCACACACACACTCACAACGTATTACACGCTCGGTCTAGCTCTCGTGTGCTTCGTGCCATATTATATACATTATATACATAAGTACACACGCGCGCGCGCGCGATTCTGTGTGACAAATTGAGATAAATAATCACCGGCTGCTATACTCGACGTACAATAAATAATGCAGTTTTCGAGCTAGTCGAGGCTCGCGACTTTTTCGAGGCTCCGCGTGAGAATGAAAGAGACCGCTAGTAGGACGACCGCAGCGAGTACAGGGCATTGTCGCGACCGTCCGCGACGAGCAGTCCGCGTCCGGGTAGGCGGATCAGTCCGGAGATCCGGCCGAATCCGCGGCTGGTCTGCCGCACCACGCGTACGAACTGGCCCTGCGCCGAGAACACCTGTATCCGGCCGTTGTCGCGGTCGCCCACGTAAATCTCGTCGTCCTCGTCGTCGTCGCCGCCGCCGAACTCGACGCACGTCGGCGATCTGAAGAGCCCATCCAGAGCACCGTGAGCGCCGCAGCTGAATAACAGCTTGGCCAGCCGAGGCTCGAACACGTGTATCTTGTGATTGCCCGAGTCGGCGACGCATACGTGGCCCGTGTCGCGGCTCACTGCCACGTCGCTCGGCCGATCGAAGTCGAAGCTCGTCTGGCGGTGTTGGACGAGGGAGCCGTCCCGGCCGTCGTAGATCTGCACCCGATCGTTACCCGTGTCGGCCACGTACAACAACAACAAAGGATCACCGCCGGAGGAGGAGAGGAGGAGGACAAAGCGATGCCGCGCGGACAGCGCAATTGGCCGGGCGACGAGCCCCTGCCCGTGCCCAAGCGACGCAGCAGCTGTCCGCGACGATCCAGCACGAGTATCGAGTGCTGGCACTTGTCTATAAAAAAAAATATCGACGCCCATGTTAGAATGCCAATTATATACCGTCGATGGAATCAATTTTTTTTTTTTTTTTTCATTATATTTCATTACCCGAGACGTAGATCTCGTGCTCGTGGACGGCCAGGGACTGGGGCGAGATGACGAGGTCGGGATTCCGGATGCGTCGCAGAAGTCGATAGCGACGATCGAGAACGACGATCTGGCCGTTGCCCGGACAGGCGATGAAGATCTCGCCGGTGCGTGGGTCGCGAGCCATGCCGCCCGGTCGCTGGGCATTGGCTCGCTCGCTCAGTAAATTTTGCCTGTGCGTGAAATCGGATATCGAAATTAATTACTTTTACGCGAAATCTCGTGCATTATTTTTAAATACGTTTTTTTTTTTGTACACATCGCACAAAAAATGTACGAGAATCCAATCGAAATTAGTTGCAGTCTTTGCCGCTAGATGGTGACTACCTATATATTGGTAAAATCTGCATGTGGCAAAGTGAAGATATTCCTCTAAGTAAGATACGCTTGCACGGATCAAATTGACTTCAACTGGTACGTTTTTTACTTTTATCAATTTAAAACTCCCGAGAGATTGTTGTAATTATAGAAACCATAGAAATTCGTTGATCAATACTGCTGCTGGTAACGATTTCGGTTAATACGGATTCATTTCTAATTACCAACATTGAGAATAATGTTATTCAATTAAAATGTGTAAATTTAAAACTAACTTGTTATGAGAATTAACGTACGTATTTATTTTCATTTAAAATAATTTACATAATGCGATCAGAATCAATTTCGAAGTAAAATTAATATTCAATCATCCGTGAATATATATATATTAAAATTTAATTCAAATCACATTATATATATATAATTTAACTCATCCACGCGTATCTTCTTTTCAACGGTGTTATGCACTGTATCGTACCTCTCGTTGCCATCGCCGAGCGCCGCCATCGTCACGATCTCGTCGTCGTCCTCGATAAGTCGCGGCACCTGCCACGCCTCGGCCAATCTCGCCGTCTCGAGGGATCTGCGGTAGAGCTCGAGCAAGCCATCGACCTACATACGTAATAATAATAATGATACATTAAAATTCGATAAAACACATGTCGAACGCGATTCATGGGGTTTTATGTAAGCGAATTGCAAAGGGGATACGCGATGCTTTATCCGTGTATCGATGTAAAGCAGTGCTCACAATTGGCCTTTACGGTTGTATACGCAGCGTCATCCCTTTAACGCAAAACTTTGGAAAATTACGTAATCGCCTTATACAGAAGTTTTGTGGTATACACGCGTCGCACAATACGGGAATTTAATTGATTTTAGAGAAACTAAATTTTCATAATACATCCTCCTGTCGTTTTCTCTCTCTCTCGTCCCGCCGGCGGTAGTACACACAACAACACCGACAAAACAAACATCCCCCTTTCGCGGCTGCGCCGTTTATACACAAGCACGTGGCTCTATATATATATATATATCTGTATATGCAATGGCACAGACAAAAGAGGGGTGGAGTATAAGTACGAGGCCACGCGCCGCAAGACGACTACGACGACGACGGCGACACGTGTGCCTCGCGGACTTTTTACTATAACCGACGATGATGTCTGTACGTAAGTATGTGCTGCTGCTGCATGTGTGTAGTGCAGTCGTCGTCGTGGTGCCGCTGACAGTGGGTTTACTCGTGTCACCGAAGTGCCAACAGCAACGAAGAGTATACGAGGGTGTGGTTCGACGCACGCACGCGTACGCGTGTGCACCATTGGCCGCAATTCATTTCATTCATCGACGACGACGACGTCAACGAAACGTGAAAATTGCTATATAGATACGGTACGGCTGCAGCGGAACGATGAATAAATCGATGGGATTGCGATTGTAAGATTAATTTTTGGAGATAATTAGGGAGCGACGATGGAGCGTGAGCGTGAAGGAGCGAAGTGGGAATTTTTTTTGAATATCAGGTAACGAGTCATGACTTCGGGCCTTTACCCTAGAAGTAAAAAATAAAATTTTTACGCGCCACACAAATTGCGTTTACACAATACGCGTTAAGCGTTACGCTAAAGAAAAGTACGACTTTTTAAATGAAGAAAAAAATTTTCAAGTACTATTTCTTTCAAAGTCAATAGCTAAATTGTCACATATGTACGTATACGAAATTTGAGATTTTTTACTCGATATAGTTTGTCCGTCGATAAAACAATCTGTTGGAAATAATGGTACTGGTTACTGAAATAAATGACTCGAAAAGTACAAGTTTAATCTTAAAACAATAACCATAATAATTGACTTTATTTGTACGGAGATTGCAATCATAGATCAGCGCGACAATTGCTGTTCGCCAGATTGTATAATACTGTAACGAAGCTTCCTCGCAGAGGCGAGCTATACACATATACAATATGATGTATGTATAATTAGACTATCATAGATATCAACAAAACATAATAAACATACTTGTTTTAAAATTTATTCTGATTTTTCAACATCAAGACACTGTAGAAGGCTGATGGAGTATTACCAACGCAACAAAGATCACTGTTCTTACTAACTTATAGACGCGTTTCGGGCGCGTTAATTCTTCAGTCGTGCATTGAACATTTTCGACCGTTTAGGCACTTCATCCCATTTTGACTCGACAAAAGTAACGGCTTACTTTTTCCGTCCATCATTTTTATATAAGACATGATATGTAAACATATATTTTTTTTACACTGACATATATATTTTTACCATTTGAAATTCTTCACTTCATGCACTAATGATTAAAAAAAAAATAAGAAGCTATAATGAACTTCGATCTGTAACCGACAAGCAAATACGGTATAAATCTTCATTCATTAGCTTCTCGATGATCATGACACTGCAATCAAACATCAATCTATGTTGCGTCAGCTCCGAGAAACATTCCAGCGCCCAATCTCGAAAAAATCTTCTCGACATTTTCTCGCACAGATGCACGAGGCAAGCCTTTCTCTGGGCATGGGGAAAAATACATAAATTTACCGAGCGCGCAAACCGGAAGTAGTCCGCATAGTTGAGTTGTTTTTCCGCTTCTTTAGATGGCGATCTAAATAAGGCGTGGAGCGACAGGCCCGGCTTTATCATTATTTGTTTTGCTTTGCTCGCGAACTCCTTGCCGTCTAACCACGATTTTTCCACGTCCTTCGGCCTCTCGAGCAACCCGTACTCGGCGAATAATTTCATGACGACGAGAGCTTCTCTTATCCTAAGTTCGTATCCTCTTTTTTCGAGGCGGTCTATGATGATCAGGGCCCCGGACGCCAGTCTTAATTTAAAATTTAAGGCCATTCTATTCCGAGATTTAAATCTCTCGGCGAAGTAATCCTCGGTTGGAAAAACGAAACTAGATAGATCTGCACCACGATCCAGGAGTAGATCGACCATATTCGGCAAGAGATTCGCTACGGCCCACTGCAATGGTGTCCGACCGAGATTGTCAATGGCATCGACTTGCATTGGCTGATTTTTCTCGTCACAAATTCTGAAAAACACTTTTACCCAATCGAGGTCATGGCAGTTTATGCAAATAATGTGTAACGCCGTCAGTCCTGCTTGGTTGGCTAAATTGGGATTAGCCCCGTTTCTCAGCAACAATACAGCCACGAAATGATTATTTTTAATCAGTGCCAAGTGTAGCGGTGTATCACCGGTTGCCGGCACGAGACAGTTCGGATCCTGACCGAACACGAGGAATTTTTCGACGACTTGTGCAAGGTCGAAATCGCAGGCCACGTGCAAATGCGTCATGCCCGCCTCGTCGATGTAATTCAAGTCGTATCGGTCATATATTTTAAAAAGCTCGCTGACGGGGAGATTCCAATTTATGAAACCCCAGTACACATTGACCGCGAGGTGCACCGGTGTGGTGCGACGTAAAATTGTCTCGCCGTTTTCGTCCAGCCGGGGCTCGTCTTTGTAGCCCGTGCGAGCTACGAACTCGATGATGTATGCTCTTTTGTAAATATTCAGACCTTCTCTAGGAATCACGGATTTTTCGAGGAGCCAATCGATCTCTTCCACTGTGAAAATTCTCCGGAGATCGGGAAGTTGGCCTCTCCAATATCTGAACGTGTAATAAAACTGATTTAGATAATGGACTCGCTTCTCCTCGTCGTCGCAATTGATATTTTCTCGCAATCTCTTCAAATTTTCGAAGTATTCCGTGTCACTGGCCATCTCTCTTCGCACCCACTCACAGCACACGGTATCACGGAATATTGAGTTTTTGTTTCTCGAAAATATCTCGCACTGGTAGATTGCTCTGAGTGAACCGGAGCACTATCGATACGAACGTTTCCAAGTGCAGCGAGAAACTGAGTGAGCAACTACATATTTCAGGTGTCTAAAGCCCAATATCTAAAAATAAAGTAAATTTATTACACAGGATAAACTGACCAACGCTGTTAATTGAATGCGAGGCAGACGGATCGATTTTCAAGACGAAGGTGTAGAACGAGAGTAAGCGCAATAAACAATGGCTCGACCGCAAAGGTCCTGGCTGAGGTTTCCGCGTCATTAGTTTTCTTCTCCTTTGTTGACCTTGAACTTATATGTTCTTCACTTTCATTCTGTCGAGTAGTCCATGACGTTATCAGAAATTTAAAGCTCGCGCTCGATGCATCGCGCGCCACCTATCATATTCCAACGACCAATTATAAAACATTTTCTGTACCTGATTCTAGAGGGGAGCAGAGTCAAACACGTAAATTTAAAAAAACTTGTTTTTTAAATGAATACATAAATCGAGATTTTTTACTTGTATGATCGTTTGTACATAATGAAAAAAAAACATTATTTTTTTATTATTTAATAGATCATGATGTTGAAAATCTGCAGAATTACATTAGACATTCAAGAACACAATGAGTATTTTTTAAAAAAATTTATATCAATTGTAACATTGATCGTTGAACAAAGTAACTTCATAAATCCATCAAAACACCAATATAATATATTGTTTTTACATTAACACATTTTTTTAGTTTGATATTTTTGATTATATAGACTTTAATTGACAACAGTCATCGTTAAATAGATTTTTTAGACCCATCAAAACACAATTAATATTTTTTTTTTTTAACTGACACATCCATCGCAACTTGAAAATTATTTTTTTTTCACCGTTCAAAATCACAAAATAAAAAAAATTATGTTGAACTTTAATCTGTAGCCGCCAAGCAAATGCGACACAAATCTTCATTCATTAACTTCTCGATGATCAATTCACAGCAGAGAATTGGCAACTGGTAACGCGTCAGCTTCAACAATGCATCGAGTGCCCATCGCCGAAAAAATCCTCTCGACGTCACCTCGCACAGATGCACGAGGCAGGCCTCTCTAGGCCCCGCTGGCAGCTCCCACAATTCGATCCTGCGTGCGAACTCGAAGTAGTCCGCGTAAGTCAGTCGTTTTTCCGCTTTTTTAAGCGGCAGACGAAGAAAGTCGTAGAGCGACAGGTCCGAACATATCATCAGTTTTTCCGATTTGCTGGCAAACTCCTCGTCATTGTGCCAACATTTTTCGACACCCCTCGACTTCTCGAATAATCCGAAATCGGCAAAAAACTTCATGATCGTTACGGCGTCTCTGCGTTCCAGTTGGTAGCCTCTTTTCTCGAGACGCTCGACGACGGCCAGAGCACCGGTCTTTGTCTCGGCCAGACGCACGGACGGCGAGACGCAGAGTCTCAATGTAAAATTGAACGAAATTTTACCTCGAGATTTGGATCTCTCGGCGAAGTTGCTCACAGTGGGAAAAACGAAACTTTTCAGATCCGCGCCGTGATCCAAGAGTACATCGACGGTTTTCGGTTGGAGATTCGCAACGGCCCACTGAAGAGGTGTTCGACCCCAGCGATCTTGAGCGTCAACCAGCACCGGTTGATTCGATTCGTCGCTTATTTCGAACAATATCTTCGCGAACTTGTCATCGTTGTAACTCTTGCATATCATGTGCAAAGGAGTCAATCCCTCTGCATTGGCTACACTCGAACTGGCGCCGCTTCTGAGCAGCAATTCGGTCACGGACTTGTGACGACTGGTCAGAGCCAAATGCAATGGTGTATCTGCCGTTACTTGCACGAGGCAATCAGGATCCTGGCCGGCCTCGAGGAATTTTTGCACGACATCGTACAGGCCGAACTTGCAGGCTATGTGAAAATGCGATAATCCATATTCGTCGGTGTAATTGAAGTCGAATCTGTCGTATATTTTAAAAAGTTTGTAGATCAGTAAACGGCAGTCGAAGGGCTTGCGTCTGGCTGCAAGGTGCACCGGTGTGGTGCGACGCAAAATTGGCTTTCCTTCTTTATCGACGACGGGCTTGTCCTTGTAATCGGAGCGAACTACGCACTCGGTGATCTGTATTCTGTGATAATAAGTCTGATCTCTGTACGCGCCAATCATGGTCTCAACAAGAAGACCCTTAATTTCATCCTCTGCCAAAATGTCAAGGAGATTTGGATAACGACCCTGCCAATATGTAATCAATGCGCCAACTTGGCGGAGAAATTTACGTCGGTCTTCTTCGACCTTCCAATTGATCTTTGCTCGCAAGCTCTTCAATTTTTTCAAGCATAACGCGTCGTTGGCCATTTTTACTTCGCACTCACTCACAAACACGATATCGCAGAATGTGATTGGATTCGTTGATAATATCTTTCTGGGTGGTCGACCGGACGATTCGGAGTGCAGCGAGACACTGAGTAAGTCTCTTGTCTTACTGCATTCTCGAGGTGTCTCGAGCCCAGCATCCAAGCAATAATGTAAGCAGAATTACATCCTTAATTTATTTTAATCAATATAATGGTGGACATCAGTTGACCCCCATTTATATGTCTTCGGTGCGAGATAGAGAGAGAGAGAGAGAGAGAGAGAGAGGTAGTCGGAGATAGAACCTTAGCGCAAGGCGTACGTCCCAACCGCAACAGAAATTGGATTTTCTTATGGGGAAAATGCACATCTGTGTAATACTAAAGTTGCCGAGGTATTGACGTCACTAGATTCTTCTCCTCCGGTGCCCATTAACTTACATTGGCTTCACTGCCCTACTGGCAAGTAGTCGATGACGTCATCAGAAATTTAAAACTCGCGCTCGATGCATCTCGCGCCACCTATCATGTTCCACCGACCAATCACACACATTTTCTTCCGTGACACACGATCAAGCTATCGCTTTTCAAGAATAGCACTTGCATTTTTTGACGTCACGCCATTCGAACAGAGCGCATGCGCCGGGTGGTGACCTAATTCCACGTTCCGGCCGAACACCACCTCGTGACCCCAGCAGCGGCGCGCGCAGGCTGATGCTACATTTGGGGTATGCGTGGATACTAATTGGGTACTTACTATACCTCGTAATATCGATGCTGTTAAGGAAAACTAGCTCGTTTACATTTAAAAATGTATAGAAACGTGCTACTCTTCCTTAACAGCGTCGATATATATTACGTACACTTACTTCCTTTTTAATTATTCATTTTGTCAATGAGGAAAAGGTAATTTTTTATAAACGTAAAACATAAAACTTAACACACAAATTTAATGAAAATGTAAAAATTTATGCTCAACATATTTACTGACGTTGTGCTAAAAGCTTCGTAAGCATGAATAAAAGAAAAGTATGGGTTTTTAAACAAGAAAAAAATGTTCAAGTATTATTTCTTTTGAAGTCAAGCTAAGCTGTCAGTGTACAAAAAATTGGAAATTTTGTATATTTAGATGATCGTTTGTGTATTAATAAAACCATTTGTTGGACATAATGGAACTGGTTACTGGGATAAATAACTCAAAAAGCGCAAGTTTAATTTTAAAACAGTAACCATAGTAATTGACTTTATTTATATGGAGATTACAAGTCTAGATCAGCCTGACAATTGCTGTTCGCCTGATTATCGAATTGTATAACACCAGTGAAGCTCCCTCGCAGAGATGAGCTGTATACATATACAATATGATTTATGTAGAATTACATTACCGTATACATTAATAAATATAAGACACATAATAAGCATGTTTTTTTTATAAATTTATTTTGGATTTTAGCCCTGATTATTCAACAAAGACATTTTGGATTAGGCTGATACATCATTACCAACAAAACAAAGTTTACGTTGTTCTTAGTAACTTGCGCTTCCGGCGCGCTACTCATTCAGTCGTGTATTGAAAAGGCCGCTCAGACACTCTATCTCATTTGGATTTAATAAAAGTAACTGTTTATTTTTTTGGTTCATCATTTTTATATGTGGCAACATGATATGTAAATAAGATCGGTTCGTTTTGAAAATTTTTTTTTTTAATATTGGGAGCACCGGCCAAATCTCAATAAATATATACCCTTACATTTTTTTTACTCTGATGTATATCGAAACTAAAGTTTTAATTTTTTTCATTACTATTTTAATTTAGTTTTATATTTTTGATTATATAGATTTTATTTCAATTAACACTCATCGTTTAATAGATTTTTTAGATCCATCATAACACAATTACAATTTCTTTTACACTGACACATCTATCGAAACTCAAGTTTTAATTTTTTTTCGCCATTCACAGTCATTAAATAAATAAACTGTTATGAACTTCAATCTGTAGCCGCCAAGCAAATACGACACAAATCTTCATTCATTGACTTCTCGACGATCAATTCACAACATAGAATTGGCAACTGGTAACGCGTCATCTTTATGAAGCCATCCAGTGCCCATCGACGAAAAAACTCCGAGCACCAAATTTACTCTGGAACGTGTCTCGCAGCTCGAATTTTTATATTTATCGTCTCTTTATGAGCTTTTCCTGTAGCTGCCAAAAAAATATGATACAAATCCTCGTTCGTCAGTCGCTCGACGACCGTTTCGCAGACCTCAATCGGCAGCCGATACTGTATCAATTCGCGGAAAGGACACAGTGCCCAACGCTGAAAAAAACCTCTCGACATCGTCTCGCACAGATGTAAAACACAAGCGTCGCTGAGCTTCTCGATGAGCAGCCACAATTTTTCCGAACAGGCGAACCGGAAGTAGTCCCAATACTTTAATAGTTTGGCCGCCTCTTTGGGACGCAAAAGTATCGCGTCGTAGAGAGACAGGTCCGAGCCGATCATCAAATTTTTCGACATGCTCGCGAACTCCTCGTCGTTGTACCAACATTTTTCAGTCGTCTTGGCGAACATTCCGAAATCGGCGAACATTGACATGACCATCCGAACGTTGCTCCGATCCAGTTTATATCCTCCGTCCTCGAGACGTTCGACAATGATCAGAGCGCCAGACGCCATTTTTAATTTGGAATTGGACGAAATTCTATTCGTCGATTTGAATCTATTGGCGAAGTAATCCTCGGTTGGAAAAACGAAACCAGATAGATTTGCGCCACGATCCAGAAGAAGATCAACTATATCCGGCAAGAGATTCGCCACGGCCCACTGCAATGGTGTCCGACCTAAATTATCTACGGCATCGACTCGCACCGTTTGCAGTTTTTCTTCAAAAATGTCGAAAAACTTTTGCACCAATTCGTGGCTGTGGCAATTCATGCAACTAACATGTAACGGTGTCGATCCTTCCACGTTGACTAAATTTACATTTGCGCCTTTTCTCAGCAACAATCGCACCGCTATATGACGATTTTTCGACAGTGCCAAATGCAGCGGCGAGTCACCTGTCGCTGGCACGAGGCAATTCGGATCCTGGCCGAAATCGATGAACTTCTCAATCACGTCGCAAAGGCCGAACTCGCAGGCTGCATGAAAATGGGTGTAGCCATCCTCGTCGGTGTAATTAACATCGAACCTGTCGTAGATTTCAAAGAGAACGGGTACGACGAAGCTGTGATCGCTTCTAGCTGCGCGATGTAGCGGTGTGGTGCGATGCAGCGATGGTTTGCCGCCGTTATCCATGTAGGGCTCGTCTTTGTAGCTGGTCCAAAACACGAACTTGATTATTAGAATTCCCAGATCATCTTGCCGATCTTCGGATATGCGATCGACGGCATCCAGGAGAATACGATCGATTTCCTCCTTTCGGAAAATTTCTAAGAGATTTGGAACTTGGCCCAGCCAATTAATTATTACGTAATAAAGCTGACGTAGAAAATTGAGTCGCTCTTCATCGACCTCCCAATCGATCTTTTCCAAGACTTTTTGCAAGCTCTTCAATTTTTCCCAACGATCCATGTCGTCGCAAACACTATAACTCACAATATTGAACTTTTTTACGAGAACAATTTGCTCCAGTACAGTATAAACGACTACCGAACGATTGGAAGTGCAGCGAGATACTGACGAAGTTTTCTATCTTGCTACATTCTCGAGGTGCCCGCGGAGCTGCGAACATCGTGTAAACTGTAATTACAATTCATCGACCGACCACCACCGGCGTAAATAAATTCGAATGAGTTAAAGATGCTTCCTGCATCACGAGAGAGAGAGAGAGAGAACGACGAGAGCTTGCGACAACGGCGCTTGACCGTCCGTAGTGAGTACTGGATTTGCGTATACGGCACGACACAAGGGACTAAAGCTCGCTGGCCTATATACCTAAATAGTAGTATTTTTCTTACGCTTTTCATAACTTTTTTCAAAAACTAGTGAACAGGAGGCGTGCTCTGGCGATCCAATTCTTGGAATGGAAATGACTTTAATATGGTAACATTTACATGAATAATAAGTTATTTCTGTATGCTTATTAATTTTTTTTTTGTTGCAAGAAATACAATTAAGAACTGGTAATTTTAAAATTTATACTATGTAAGATTGGTAATAAATTAATTAGTGAAAAGAGTTGGTTTAAACAGAAATGCATGACTATTCGGTTATAGCCGACACAATGAAAAGAGAAATAAAACGAGCGGGAGAAACGAATGTATAATAATAATAATAATAATAATAATAATAATAATAATAATATTTATTGGCCTTTCAATTACGAAATCCTCCTTTAGGAGATACATGTAAAACCTGAAGAGAGAGAAACATTTCTTTCTGTGCACAGGAGCCAGCTTTATACGTGACATCTTCAAGTTATTGTATTTGTTTGGAAGAGAATTAAAGTATTTAATAGCGGTGTAAATAGTAATATTTATTAATAAAGTAATATATGTATACAGTTCAATATTTTTTTTAGCTAAATCTTAAGTCAAACAATGTTGCAATAATGTATTTATGAAAAATAATTCTCCGTCTTGTGTAGAGGACTGGAGGATTGGAGTATAATTTATCACCTTCACGAGGTTTGGCCTGCAGCCGCCAAGCAAATGTTGTACAAATCCTGGTTGTCCAGCTTTTTCAGGATCATTTCGCAGCACTCGATCGGCAGTCGTTTGTGTATGAGCTCCCAGAGAGGATCCAGGGCCCAGCATTGAAAAAATCCTCTCGACAGTTTATCGCACAGATGTAAAATGCAAGCGTCAATGAAAGCATCGTTGTGATGCAGCCAACGGAAATTTTTCCAATTGGCGAACCGAAAGTAGTCCAAATAAGTGAGTCGTCTTTCCTCCTCTTCGGGCCGCAACTGGAGCAAATCGTAGAGCGACAGACTCGGAACGATCGTTGTCTCTTTCGCTTTGCTCGCGAACTTCTCGTCGTCGTACCAACGATTTTGAAAAATCGCCGGTCTCTTGAACAAATCGTTCTTGGCGAAATATTTCATGATCGTCAGGGCGTCGTTTAGGCTAAAATCGTAGCCTTTGGCCTCGAGACGTTCGGCAACGGCCAGAGCACCGCACACCGTTTTCATTGCATTCATCAACGTTTGAAGATAAAAGAGGTTCGAATCGATTAATGTCGGGAAAAGGCCTTTGGGCAAATCTGCGCCGTGATCCAAGAGCACGTCGACGGTATCCGGCAACAGTTTCGCCACGGCCAACTGCAACGGTGTTTTACCCCCGTTATTCCGAGCGTCGACCTGCAAGGGCTGATTCGATTCGTTGCAGATCTCGAATAATATCTTCAACGGCTCAACATCGTAATATCCATCGCATAAAATATGCAGAATGGTCGATCCCTCCTCGATGGCGAAATTCGGATCCGCTCCTTTTCTCAGCAGCAACGCGGCCAGATCCTTGTTGCGTTGGAGCAAGGCCCGGAGAAACGGCGTGTCACCCGAGTTGTTTCGAGCATCGACCCGTACCAACCGACTCGATTCGTCGCAGGCTCGGAAGAACGTCTCGGCCAAGCCGGCGCCTGGGACGTAGCTCGAGCTCACGATGTGCAGAGGAGTGTCACCGTCCCTCGTGGCCAAGTTCGGATCGGCGCCGGCTTTCAGCAGCAACGGCACTGCTTCCCCGTTATTCATTATCAGTGCCAAGTGCAGCGGCGAGTCACCGGTTTTTGTCACGATGCGATTGGGATCCTGACCGAGCTCGAGGAATCTCTCGACGATTCTTAATTGATCGTCGTTGGACGAGCAGCGGCAGCAGCAGGCCAGGTGAAAGTGCGTCACGCCGATCGCCTCGTCGACGTAATCGAACTCGTATCTCGCGTAAATCTTGAGGAGCCTGTGACAGATCCAATCGAGTTGGTCGCACATCTGACTGAGATCTCGAAGCCACATATAACATTTGAACAGACGATGCAGTGGCGTAGCGCGACGCAACAGCGGCCTGACTGCGGCGCCCCTGTTGCGGTGCTCGACTTCGACGGGCTCGTCGGCCACGTAGCCGGACCTGACCAAGAAATCGATGAACGTCCTTCCTGGATCCCGACTGAAATTAACAAACGGATTGATGACGTCGTCGAGTAGAAGCTCGATTTCTGCGAGTTGAAAGATGTCCTGGAGATTGGGTAAGTCGTCGTCCTCCCAATTTTCCATTAACGCCTCGACTCGGCGAAGAAAGTCGCGTCGTTTTCCTTCGACCTCCCACTCGACGTTTTCTCGCAAGTTCTTCAACTGATTAAAACGGCTTTGCTCCATCTTTCATCGCTGCACTCACACTACACACGCGATAGCTTATATGTACTTATATTTGAAATATTTTTACTCTTTCACTTGACGCGATCTTTTCTATATAGTTGTTCACTCTGCGGCGTTTTAACGGGTACTGATTCTCTATGAAACAACACGTGGCCGAAGTAATGAGAGATACAAGTGGCATCAGCTTTGCCCACTCTATTTCTACGCTTTCTAATTAAATCGTTGTACACGCCCCTACCGACACTACTTAGCAACTAAGAAAGAAACTTCGGGCCTTACTTGCGACTCGATTTTTTTCGGGTTACTCCACACATTCTCATAATTAAAACTTGCCAGCAAATGGATTTACGAAAATCGAATGCCTCGAGCTAATTAAATATTTACAGCGACCGCATCGCGATTATTATTTCAAGATGTTTCAGGCGATGCCATTTTTGCGATTAAAAACCCAATTGCTGGAATAAATAATAAATAAATGGTTAATAATAAATTGGATAATAATAAATAAATGGTTTACAAGAATGATTTAACGATTACTGCGGTACTGCGGATCTAGTTTAACACATGAACATTTTTTTTAAATGTTCGTATTGAGCTGAACATGTTTAACATATTTTTATTACTTAAATACTGGTACTAAGTTTTGATCTTATGAAAAGACTTAATTCAAAGTTGAGCGAAAATACGCAAATTGACCTTATAGATATAGCGCATAGGCTTTGCTTTTATGAACATTTTTTTATTCTTTAATTAAATTATCGATTGAAAAATATTTTCACCCTGACCTGTAATCGCGGACAGCAATAATTTTTTTCGTAAACACCCAAATCGATTTTGCATTTACGAGGTAAAACGGTAAGATACATCAATTCCCGTATTTTTTATGTGAATTTGAGCTCGACGGCCGAGCTCGCCAATGTACGTGGATTAAAGCTCGACGGGGAGTTCAAAAAGTACGTGGATTTAAGAACCATAGCTCGAGTTTGCCAAAGTACGTGAATGTAAGCTTCGACAGCCGAGCTCGCCAAAGTACGTGAATTTGAGCTCGACGGCCAATTTCAAAAAGTAAGTGAATTTAAGCTTTGACAACCGAGCTCGCCAAAGTACGTAAATTTGAGCTAGCCTCAGCAGCTCGCCAAATTACGTGGATTTAAGCTCCCGCTCTGAAGCTCGGAAAAGCAAGTTTATATAAGCTACTTGAACCGTTTATTCAAGTACGTGAATGAGAGCTGCAGCTGTTAGGCCAATGATTTTTGTCTTCAAAAATTAACTAGTTGAAGAGGATATTGCGAATCTTCGTCTGGGGCATATCATACGTAACATAACTCAAAATTCTGTCACAATTTCGTCGCTTCGGCCTTATTTTTGAGACCAGCGGTCGTTCTTTGGCGTAGTTTTATATTAGACAATCTTAACCTTGTTTCATGTGTCAAATCTTGAAAGCACGTGCTCGCTTCTTTGTTTATTTACATTTTATTTATTTACAGCGCGGCCGACTCGCTTGTTGTCGCTCGTCAAAACAATTGCCGAACAAAAACCTTCGAAGGACCTATCGTTCATAAAATTAAGCGTTTTACTACGTCGATTATCTCGGTAACTATTAGAGCTAGAAAAAAATTTCCAACGAATTTGAACTCAGAATTTTTCCAGCTACACGTCTGTTTCGGTTGGCCAAGTGCTTTCCGATCACCCTGTAGACAATAGCTTTGTTAATCACACAGATAAATATACACTCGACGTATGAACGGTCGCGAATTCGTCTTGATTATTAAAAAACTTTTTTTGGTTAATTATGCTCTAGTGAGGGGTTGAAGTATTGTTGTAGCAATTATTGTTCTTTAGATGGTTGATCGCACAATGCATATACGATATTGGCTTGGCAGTGTTAATCTACGATTCGGCAATAAAATTTTTCTATATGAAATTATATTTTTCTATGTGCATAAAAAAAAAATTCTATTGATTCTAAGATTATTATTTTGATTTGGACGTCTGGACGAAAAACACAAAGATAGTACAAGAGCTTCGTGAAAGCGCAGATGTATGAACACTCGACGCATAGAAGGACCCGAATTCGTCTTAATTAAAATATTATATTCTTGATTGATAATGCAATGGTGTTGGCTTGAACTGTTGTCGCGGAAATGGTTGGTTGATGCACATACTATATCGTTTGGGCTGCTCCAATCATTGGGGCGGCAAACAAAGTTTTCATCGTGGTTTTACGAAATTCGTTTCTCCACCATTAGATTGAATACTCGAACTGATGAAATTAGAGAAATTAATTTTTATTAAAATATATTTATTCAATAAGGTCTAAATACTTACTGACTGTAATATTTCGTTAAGATTTTTGCAAAGATTTTCTTCAAATTCAATAATATTTTTTTCCATTGTGTTGGAACGGGGAAAACAAGATTGCATAGGCTTAAAAGAGCATTCTGGTTTATACTGCTCCAAAAGACCGTATTTTTGGGAATTCATCGTGAAGCGTTGAAGACTTGTGAGACAATCAGTCGTTTGGGGTTGAATAAATTAATTTTTTTAGTGAGAATACGATCGATTGCCTGCTTTTGAAAAATGTCGAGGAGATTTGGAACTTGGCCCAGCCAATTAATTATTATGTAAGCCGCTGAAGTAAAAAATTGAGTCGATCTTTTCGTAAGCCCTTCAATTTTTCCCAACGATCATTCTTCACACTCACGCACAACCACTATATCTCACTATATTGAAATTTTTCACAAGAATAATTTGCTCCAGTAGAGTAAATGACTACCGAACGATTGGAAGTGCAGCGAGATACTGACGAAGTTTTCTATCTTGCTACATAATCGACGTGTCCACAGAGCTTCGAACATCGTGTAAATTGCAATTACAATTCATCGACCGACCACCACCGGCGTAAGTAAATTCGAATGAGTTAGGGATGTTTCCTTTGGCACGAGAGAGGCCCGCTTGACCGCCCGGGGTGAGTACAGGATTTGCGTATAAGTCACTGTATAAGGGACTAAAGCTCGTTAGATCTATTTATAAAATGATAGTGCGAAATAACTATTTAATCAATGGGCCAAAGGAACATTTTAATCCTTTTGCCCAGTGATTAAATAAAAATACGTCGGTTTCTTAAAATAGACAAAAATCTTTTGTTCCTGAGTGATTTTTACGTTCGAGTAGCAACAGTGAGTTAAAATAATGGAAGAAAACTACTAAACGTTAATTTTTCATTTTGACCCGCTTATTTCACAAATTGTTACGTAATATTTAATGATAAATTAAAAATATTACGCGTTCATTCGCTGGTTCGGCATACATCTCATACATGTATTTATCTGATGAAATACGTTTTGAAATTGTTGTAATCAAGGGCTCGCGTGTAAAACAAATTATATTCAATTTTTGGAAAATATTTTTCTCCCACGCTCCATACATTGTTTTAAATTTCAAGATTCTTTCACTGAGATACAACCCATTTCTGTGAATCTTTTTCGTATTCGTTGCGCGTTAAATTGTTTCTTCGCTTGTGTTTACTGGCGTTTTACCTTTTTCAAAAAATTGAATAAAATTTTTTTCGATCTTTTAGGGGCCTACGAGCCTTTACATCATACACGTGCAAATTAAGATATTGGCGTGTCCAGTTGAACCAAAAAAATGTTACAAAGTTGAAATTTTGATTATAGCAGCCAATCTTCTGATCTCGAAATCGAAATTTATTCGCAGCTGCCGCTATCAGTCAAGGAATCTCAAGTAGTAGCGATCCGAGATACGTGCACAACTTGATGCACTACACACAGCGCAATTGGACTCGTGTAAAGAGAAAACAAGGGCCAAGTACATAGGGGTTGGTGGAAGGGGAGTCTTCGAGCCGGAGCGATCGAAAGATCGCCGGGCCGGGCTCGCTCGTCTCGAAAATTGGCTTTGTCGCTTTCGCTAATTGTATACAATCTCGGCCCGCGCGCGAGGTTTTGTGTTACAAATACTCGTGTACAGTACGAGTAGTAACGCGCGCATAATGATAGTACGCCGCGCACAGCTATATACAGCGTGTGCAGCAGCAGCAGCTCGTGCGAGATGCGTTACTCACGCGTCAGTTGATTTTCCCATGGGTGACCGAGCTCGCTATATATACACACACAGAGCCAATATGTTTTCTTCGGCTATTATATACAATATATAGCCGTGCACCGATCGGCCGGCGCACGACACGATGCGTGCTGTATATATGCGGCTAATTTTATATAGAGGGCAACGATCCGCTGCAAAGCCAACGGCCCGACCGCTTAAATACATGTATATGCTTTTTTTGCCCGATGTCTGCGTATATGCATGTGTGCGCCTATCGGCTAAGTAGTAGGTAGTAATATGCAGTATTATAATGTACGCGAGGGCGTCGAATTATACGAGATTTTCGTTTTTGGGGATCGCGTCGAGTGCGACGAATCATCGGATTCGTTGTTTCCGGTGTGCTGCTATGGTAAACGGTTTTACGGCTCATTTGAGCCTCTCGACGACAGGACTCGGATCACGGCTTCAAATAAGAATTTAATAAGATGTACGCTTTTAGCGGCGTTCCATGAGAAAAATTAAGAAGGGTGTGTGTCCTATTTTTTACTGAACTTTGTTCACCGAGTAAAAAGTACTACAACACTTCACTATATGATTTCTATTAAATAATTTTTCATCACATCTAATTCGCGAAATAATATAATACATGAGAAAAGGCATAATGTTATTTTTTTGTTACTCCAAGAACAAAGAGAATAACCATTCGAAATTCATTAAAAAGTATATATATATTATATATTCTATCACGGTCGCCATGAGCATGGAGCTGCGGGAGAGAAAGAACGTAAAAAAAAAGGTACAGTGCGAGAGAGAGAGAGAGAGAGAGCAAGAATATGTGAATCTGCGTTTGACTGGAGGTTTATACGGCCGTTGAGGACTAGCTGCTCCCAGCAACAGCAGCAGCAGCAGCCGTGGAGTCTGGCTTTGACGTGAATTATTAGCAATACAGCATTCGTAAAGGCGTGGCCTTTTTCGAGGGTAAGAGAGAGAGATTCTCCTCTCTCTCCCTCACTCTCTCGAGCTCTTGTATATGGGCGTGGCTCGTACCATCCACCCCCGCCCGGCGCGCGCGTTATAGCGCTAGCAGCCCAGTGCGCAGAGCCGGCTAGGCAGAGGCTGCATCGATTCCGCATTACGTAGTTTATGTATCGTACTATATAGTACTGCACGTAAGTGTGCGCGAGCGAGATCCGATAATAAATTTTATAATGTTTGTTTTACCGGAACCGCGCGAAAATCACGCGAAACGGCAATCGTGTACATTATTTTTTATGCAAAAATGCACGAAAGAAATTTAATTCAATGAACGTTTTTATTCAAAATTAATATTTCGATATAACTGATTTACTTACTGCGCTGATTGTACGCAAAATGTATGAAAATTCAATCGAAATTAACGCCACAGTCTTCGACGCCAGATGGCGAGTGATTTTATCCGCGATTCCGCAAGTGGCAAAGTCAAAATAATTGTATAAGTCTAAGGCACGGTTTCGAAATAGGATGAATAGTCTGCTAACTTGGTGTCTTGTCGGGGATTTGTAAAATGACATTTCAAGTCTTAAATTCAATTAATCTTGAATGCGTATAGCATGTAAATAAATGCTCTTACTCGAAGGAATTACGAACTTGGAACGCAATTATTAACGGTATTAGCAAAAATCGCAATAAAGCGCCGGCGTTGTTTCATTCGTTTCATTGTGGCAGAGTCGATATTGCTCACGTTATCGCGTACAGGTCGAAACCTCGATTCATCGACGTAAGTTTCTTAGGCGAAACTTTCGGGCATATAATAATAATATAAAATCCTCAAGGAGTCTCCCGCGAGCTTCATCGAAAAGTTCAAATTGTTATAAATGTAGCTAAAAATCTCTCCGTTCGTAAATTCGTATTTACACATCGAGTAAACGCTTCAGCCTGGGATACGTCCGTATTATAGGTATACTCTCGCCATAGCGCCACACAGCGTGAATATAATGGCCTGTCAAGACCAGACGTACGCCCGTGTATACTGTGTGTGTGTGTGTGTGTGTGTGTTACGCTCGCCCGAAAGCTTCTTCGATCGATCGCTCGAGACGCTTCCAAACTATTATTACTGTCATCGTCGTAATAAATAGCTAAATTTTTTTCCAACGTTAATATATTTAATAAGAAATGTTGGAACGTCGTCGTCACGCACCTTTTCAGCGTCGTCGTCGTCGTCTCGATTGTCGCATCGATTCATCAATTGCCGCCTCGAGCTCTCGACCTGGCCGCGGATCCGCTCCAGCGCGAGCTCGCTCCTCTCTCTCGACTCGTCGATCAGTCTCAATCTCCTCGCCTTGTCCCGCTCCAGCTCGGCCAACTTCTTGTCGAAATCTTCCAGCACGGCCTCGCGACACTTTTCCGTTCCGATCTGAGCGAGCAAACGAATTCAATTGACTATATGTATTTATTATCGAGCGCGCAGGCATCGATGAAAAAAAAAAAAATAAACGTACTCTAAAGTCGCGGGCTCGCTTATCCAAATTATCGGCGGCGATCGTCAGCCTGTCGATAATTGCGCCGGCCTGCGCGCTGGCCAGCCGCTGCACGTGGATCTCTCGGCACGCGCGACAGTATATCTGCGCGCGTGTGCAAATTGTCACATATTTTTGTTTATACAGTTGGCGACAAAAACAAAAAAAAAAAAAAAAAAAAAAAAAACAACCTACCTGATTGCAATGACGACAAGCGTCCTGGGCGTCGCAGTAGGCTGCCCGACAGTTGCAGCATCTGATGCCGATGGAGCTTTGCGCGGAAATTTTTCGCTCTCGCGACCTCTGCATCGTCGCGGGTCTCGTCATTGTAGTAGACTGTCGTTGCTGTTGCTGCTGGGGCTGAGGCTGACGAGTCGTCATCAATTGTCGAAAATTCACCACGAGGCTGTGTCTGCGTTCGCCTCGTCGTCTCCCATCGTCGTCGTGGTCGTCGTCGTCGTCGAGCCGTCGCTGCTCGACAAAGTCCTCCCTGTCGACGGCCTCGAGCAGCTTGGCCACGCCCGCGTTCACGGGCAGCAGTTCCGTCGAGACGAAATCGGCCAGCGGCGTGCGACAGCTCGGGCAACTCGGCGGAGCCTTGGGAGAACTCGACAGCTCCAGGTCGAGGCACTTCTTGCAGAAGCTGTGCTGGCAGGCCAGAGTCCTGGGCGATCTGAGCTTGCACTTGCACAGCGGGCAGAGGATGATCTCCTCGAGCACGCCGAGGGTCGGTCGGCTCGAGCTTGAATACACACAGAGACAGACGCGTGTTTTTTATTTTTTTTTAAATCAAGGCCAAATACATCGTTGGGCTAATAAACTCGGAGCTTATCGATAAAATTTGACGAATTGAGAAATATATAATAATAATACTGCGGAAACTTGACCTCCGCAGTTGGCCAATGATGAATTTTGAAGAGGGTATATTAATGTGTACGCGATGCACGATAACGAGGACGCCATATAATATGCGGTCTTATCTTCGCGAAACTCGTAAATTTAATATTGGCACACAAAACAGAGATAGATATACGCACGTCAATTTTTTGATAGTTATCGTAACGTATATATAATGTGCGAAAATTGCAAATAAACACTGACTCCGGAGCTTCGGCTGCAAAATTCTTACGTAAGAATTTTAATTTTTTCTTCTAAAATGTATACATGTACCTGCTCTTGCGTCTTCTTCTGCTGCTGCTGCAGCGAGTCTTGTCGCTCCTGGCGACGACGATCGCCTGCTCACTCGTCGTTGACAAAATCTTGTTGCTCTCCTCCGGACTGTCGTCGTTATTATTGTTGTTGTTGTTGTTGTTGTTTAGCCGCTGTCGTCGTGGATGATTCTGAATCATGGGCAGCGACAGTTGACGTTTCAGCGCCGATTTCAGCTTCGTCAAATTGAACATATCCATGATGACCTCGAAGAGACGTTAAAAAATAAAAAATAACAATTCGACAGATACGTTTGTATCGGCAGCTCTTCGCTGCGCGATGATCGCGTGTACACTGACAGCGCGACGATGACACGCGAGACGACGACTTATAAACTGATCCGTTCCGCGTTTCGATCGAGCGATAATAAAAAAAAAAAAAAAAAACAACGAGCACACACAAAAAAAAATAATAACAATAAAAAAATTCGCTTGTGGCCGCCCGTATGAACGTGTGTATTACCTTTTAATTATTGCTTGGTATAGCGTATAGTGCAGCGCGACGCGTCGATCAATTACGAAGTCTGCGCGAGAACAACGCGAAGAGCTGCTGCAGCGACTCTTTTCATTTTCTTTTCTTTTCTTTTCCTTTTTTTTCATTCGATTGACAGATTTTCGAACGAGAGTAAAGCGCAATTATTGCATTATGGGTTTTGTAACTTCGAGAAATTCGAATGTATCGGGTCAATTGTTTCATTTTGATAAGAATAAAATATCGCGAGCGAATGAAAAATGTGACTCTTTGATGAAACTCACGCGCGCGGCGAGACGTCAAAAGTCGGCGGATCAGCTGTAGCAACAGAGACAAGTGTGCATTATTATTGTTATGATATGCAGCTCTCTACAGTCTCTACAGCATATAGTACACACGCAGACACGCTACACCAGCAGCGTGTGGCCAACTTCACGGATGAATACTCTGAAAAAATCATATGCGTGTGTGCAGTGTGTGTGTGTCGTGTTGCCTACTGCTGTCTGTTTATATAAAGGAGCGTAGTAAAGTGAGCCGCGAGAAAGTATCCGTGCTATATAGGTGTATGAGATAGTCGTGCAGTGGCTGTGCACCATGTGCCTTGTCGCGCTCCGATCTAAATTGTTCCTTTTTAAAAATTATTATTAAACCTCGTGTCAATGAGGTGATCGAATCCCGAAGGCGAAGGGGCAGAGCGTCGTGTCGATGGCCGATAATAATAATTCGTCGTCGTCGTCGACTCGTGCGTCGTTGTTATGCGCCATCAACGTCTGCTACGCGTACTGGCGGCCCTAGCTGCCGCTTGCCTCGGCCTCTACGTACTTCAGATCTATTTGGTCTCCTCCACCACCTCGTCTTCCTCAGCTAACAATGACAATAATAACCAAGTTCTTCAGCAGCAGCAGCAGCAGCAGATCCGAGGATACGTTGATGCTGCTGGTGCTGCCAGCAGCAGCAGATCCTTGGCGATCAGCAAGAACGATACTTACAACGTCTGGTGCATCTTCACCAAGGTAACCAGCAATTCGCCGATAAAGAGAAAGTTCAGGATACTGGTCGACTCGTTACTTAAGCACACGTCCAGT
The DNA here is from genome assembly GCA_034770305.1 of Trichogramma dendrolimi. NCBI lineage: Eukaryota > Metazoa > Arthropoda > Insecta > Hymenoptera > Trichogrammatidae > Trichogramma > Trichogramma dendrolimi. Next base: position 616,875 of record JAPMIB010000078.1, on the reverse strand, counting down.
CGGCTCGTCTTTCACGTCATAACGGATCAAAATAGTCAGGACATAGCCGTGCAGACGGTGGAGTACATTATGCGTGTAAATAATAAGTCAATCAAGGTAATGTCATGAAAACTCTTGTGCTTTGTCAGGCTCTCAATTGTAGACTAATCGATGTTTGCTTTTCAGGTGCAATACTATGATGTTCTTAAAGCAGCGAGAGAATTAGAGGACGTAGTATCCGTTATGACGCAGTACTTTAGTAGCAAACCAGGAACTTACTATTCTGATGCCTTGTTCTTTCTATCGCTGGGCTTGCACAGGATAGCAGGTGAAGATCAAGACCTAGCTGTGATGGTGGACGCGGATACAAAGTTCAGGGTGGACATAAAATTGTTGTTCAAAGAATTTCACAATTTTGGAAAAGATGCCTTATTCGGCTTGGGTCCAGAATTGACACCTGTTTATAGACACGTTTTGTACATATATAGGAATAAAAATCCCAAGACTAATTTTGGAGAACCCAGTTATCTTGGCGGTTACGCGGGATTCAACAGTGGTGTTATACTTTTTAATTTAAAGAGACTTAGAGAATCACTAGAGTATGATCAAATTGTTGGGAGAGACAGTGTAGAGCACTTAGTTAAGAAATATGATTTTAAAGTAAGTCATTCGACGAAAAATCATAATTGTAAAAATTGCACATTAATAATCATGGATTCGTTTTGCAGGGTCATCTTGGCGACCAAGACTTTTATACTTTGTTAGGAATGGAAAGACCCGAATTAATACACACTATTGACTGCGGGTGGAATCGCCAACTGTGTACATGGTGGAAGGATAGAGGTTATTCGGATGTTTTTGCCAATTACTCCAGATGTAATTCTGATACTAAGTTATGGCATGGCAATTGCAATACACCAATTCCTGATGATTAATTATCATTAAGTTTTACATTGTACAATATAAGATATGTAAGATAGTATGGAAGCTTGTTGGACTAGCTGAAATTGAGCCGCTGTTTGATTTGATAATTATTTGAATATTAATGAGACACATCAAATTGAACAAGTAACAAAAGTGCCTTATTTGGTATCTGTGTGTGAATAAGATAATATATTTTTACAATAAAGCTGACATCTTTTCATTTTGAAAAGATTATTTTAAATTAAAATAATAAACTTTTTTTCTTCTTAACTTATGAAGACCAAATTTTCCTTGTTTACTGTGTACAAATTCAAATATGTATCAATTTAGGTCAAAATGAAAGATAGTTAAATTTTTAATCAACTTTAATGAAACTTCATGTTATAGTAATACAATAACTTTTGAATAAATAATAGATTACAGTTTTGCCATTTTAATCAATAAGGACATTATTAAATACAATACAGACAATAATATACTATTCACAAAATAGTTAATTAATTTCAAGAAAATTACGTTTTGAATGCCTATTAAATGTTAAAATCTATCACTATATTATTTTTTTACAAAATATATTTCTTACACTTTTATAAACTAACTTCGCTTCGATTTGGCTAAGACTTTCAAGACATATGTATCAATGTAAAATCCATAATACATAACTCATATCTTTTACATAGAGTGGAATATACTCTTGAAAGTGAATATAATTAATAGCGAATGCGTCAAACACATTCGTTTAAAAAGACCTTTTAAAGAAAAATAATACCGACTAAATGCTCCACAATTTAAACTTATCTAATTTGTTACACAAATTTCATAAGTGTAAGATTTCTAATAATATAATTCTTTTTTCTGACATTCACACTTTGTTAAACTCAATTATATTTTTTTATGAGCTTCAATTCGTTGTACAGCGTATTAAAATATGATGAATGTTACCTTTGGTCCCGTTGATAGAATCTTACATCTTACGCACATTGATTAGAACATTTGTTAGTATAATAAGTGTTATATTATATAAAAGTGAGTAATGTCGAAGATCGACATATGACTATGAAAGATTAGAATGATCATCCACGTAATTAATCAAATAAACTTTCGACTCTCTAGCTGATGAAAGGAGATGACAAGATTGAGGAATTATCCTAGAACTTTCAAATCACGATTCATACTTGAAAAATATTTACAATTTCAGATGATCGCATTTCAGTAAGGCGTACTGTTGACATTTCTTTTACTATGTTTACTTTAAAAAAAATGTCAATCAATCGAAAGTGATAAAATTGAGCACCAGCTACGTACGTTTAACCTTATCATTTTATCCACAATAATCGACTTTTATCAAACCAACGAAAAAAAAACAACACTAAAATATTTACAGAATTGAGTAATTCCAAAAATCAAACATATTTAAATTTGGGAAGAGTTTATAACTCTCGCACATGCAAGTATTTTATGACAATTTCGATATACATTTCACGATATAAATAAGCAACAATAACAATAAATATTTATATACTAAATTATAATATAATCGTTCATTTTCAAACAGCGTCGATTTTTTCAAAATCGACGAATAAAACATTCAAAAAACAATTACACATTGACCTACAAGAGACTATTATTAGCATGACTGAATGACAAAACTAGCTTTTTTTTTCTTTTTTTTCAGAGCTCGTCTGAAAACTTTTGCCTCGCTCGAGCTGTACATTATCTACACAGTTGCGGGTTGCCAGCGAACAATCCTCAACTTGCGATCTAATACCGATCGGAGACCTGCAATCGACACGAAAAAGAAAAAAATTAACACCAATTCGAGAACAAGTAGTTTTCGATCGAACTTACCCTCTTCAAATTCTGTCTACCACCGAAACCTCTAATGGCATCGAGCAATTGATCCCTGGGATCGACGGCCGACTGGGTTCTCAGAACCTTCGGCCTCGCGTTCACATTCTTCAGCGTTACGCCGGTTATAATGGGCATCGTCGGTGGCTTCGGCACCGTACTACTAACGGTCTCCTTGACTCCATTCGACAAATTGTTGGCCTGTTCCTTGACACCATTCATCATCTTGAAGGTAGTCTTCACTTGACCGTTCAAGTGTACCGTAGACTGATGATGATGCTCCTCATTGTTGTTGTTATAGTTGTTGTTGTTGTTGTTATTGATGTTGCTGTTGTTCGTTATACCAACGACCGAGGTATAACGCGTCACTGGTTTTGGCTGCGTCGCGGGTCGCGCTTGGCCGACCATCGAGACGAAGCCGTTCTGTTTCGGGTGGCTATCGGCAGCTTTCGGCCGTTCGATGTACTCGGAGCGCCGCTGATTATTGACCACGTTCGGGCGCGGAGCGGTCGCTGGCTTCGGACGAAGACGGACTTCCTGGCCGAATGCCTTCGTTAGTTCTTTGAAGTTTACCTGAGGAATCGAGAAAAAAAAATTAAAATCGATGAATTTTCGTCGAGTAACGGCAATGGCATCGTTCGTGCCGTATTATTGCTCAACCAACCGATGACGTATCGACGCGCGACTCGTTGTCGTCGTCCTCGGGCTTTTTGGGCTTGTCCGTACTGTCGCCGTTCAGGTTCACGATTGTCCTGGCTCCGCTGCTGCTGGACGAGGCTGCCGATTTGTTGGAATTATTCAGCTTGTAATCCTGATCGTTTTTTATCTGCACATTGAGACTGGGGCGCTCGTTCCAGCTGCCCAAACTGATGGACGGGGGCCCGCAATAGGTGTAACGCTTGGCTGCCACCGCCGACGCATCGGAAGGTGCACGGCGCGGCGCCGCCGCTGTCGCAGTCTCTGTCGTACGTAATTGCACCTCGTTCTTTTCCTCCGCTGGTTGCTGCTGCTGCTGCTGTTGTTGTTGTTGTTGCTCTTGCCTGCAATAAAGTTCAATCGTTCGTTACGAGGATACTCTTCCATCTCACGCTTCAGTGGGGCGCGATTTATATTTTGCAAATATACTCACTTGGGCTTCGCCGTTGGTGGAGGGACTTGCTCGTTGGCAACGACTTTGACGCTATTTTCACCGGTCGTTTGTGCACTCTTTAATTGTGGCAGTATACTCTTCAGTACCTATGGATATAGTAAATTAAATCACGACAAAGTTTAAAAGGAAAAAATACATACGGAAATATCGGTGCGACGATATAATCATACCTGCAGCGATTGCAGCTGAGCTTCCGGAGAGGACGCGATCTCGGTTTTTTTCAGCATATTCTCTCGCCATTGCGAGAATCGTTCGTGTTTCGACATATTCTCGCAGCCCGCAGTCGTCGTCGTCGTCGCAGCAGCAGCATTGCCACTCGCAGCTACAACATCCTGAATCTTTTTCGTCGGCCCGTCGATCACGCTATCATCCATTTCAACTTGTTTCTTCTCTCTCGGCTCATCTTCCAAGCTCTGCAGCTCGAAATCGTCGACTCGATTTTGATACTTCTCGTTGCTTGACAGACTGACGTAGCTCTTGGATCGGTTCACGGTGACGCTCTGCTGCTGCTGTTGCTGCGGCTTCTCCTGCACCGTTTCGTCGATCGTTTTGCTGGCGCTATCGATACTCTCGATCGACTCCTTCTTTTTCGTCTCCAACGGCGCGGCGGCGGCTACTATGTCGATCGAACTCCGCGCGCTCTTCATCCCGCCGCCGATGGTATTGCTCTTCTTCTTTCTCTCCTCGGCGAAGTCGAGGGCGTTGCTTCGGCCTCTCTGCAGCGTGGCGAAGGCGCTTATCGTTCGACTCGACGGCGCAGTCTCGACGACCGGCTCGAAGATGTCGAGGCTCTTTTGCCGACCATACGTGGTAATGGTGAAATTCGACAGGCTGTTCTCGACCGGTGCGATTTTCGGCGCCGACTCTTCGTTCGACTTCTCGGCCATGATCGTCGACGTACCGCTTATGCTCTTGCCCTGCTGCTTCGTCGTCGTGATCTTGGTCTCGAGCTCGCTGATGACCTCAGCTTTCTTGATCCCTTCCGTAATAACTGCGGCTGCTGCTGTTGCCGCAGCAGCAGTGGTCGTCGTCGTCGTCGTCGGCGGCTTGACTGGTGCAGCAGTTTCCGACATGCTATCGTTGGTGGTCGAGTCGATTTGCGGCGACTGCGTTTCCGGCATCACTGGCCGAGGTGGCGCGGGCAGCGGCGGCGACGGTGTTCGTTGGTGCACCTCCGCCTCGATGGCGATCGACTGCTCGGGTTCTTTCACGAGTTCGGCTGCGAACCAAAAAAAATTCATTTATTAAAAAAAAAAAAACGTTAAGAGAATCGTAGTAAAATATCGCCAGCAAAGTAAGCTCAACGACTGGAGTTCGTGACGGACTGTACGCGGATGTTGCGCGCGGCAAATTTCGTGCCATCTATACGATTCACGTAACGTAACGCGTTCTCTTGCCGATGTACATCGCGATGACACACCACATACTGAACGCGCGATCGTTACATTATTTTTCCGCGCGCAACATCGCATGTAACAATAGGTATACAATACTCACATCGCAATTCGTCTTTCAAGCTATCCCTGCCAGCCGTGGTGATGCTGTCCTGATCGTCGTCGCGAAATTCGCTCGGCGGCGCGGGTATCTGATAGTCCCAGTCGGACACGCCGAGATCCTCGCCACCGTAGTCGCTCGTATCCTGCTGCTGCTGCTGTTTCTGCGGCTCCTGCTGTCTTTGGAGCGCCTCGGCGGCCTCGGCTGGAAAAAGATCATCGTCGTTATTGTTATTGAGTCGTACGCGCACTCGAAGGCAGGACGACTGCTGCAGCTGCAGCTGCGGCGACAGTCGTCGTCGCGCAACGCAGGCACGCGGATCATGGCAAACGTTGACTCGGATCGTGCTCGTGAATATCAATCGCGACATGGCCGAGTCGAGCTCGTAAACTGCCGCCGCGCGATTTAATTCGTAAAGCAGCGCGAGTTCGTGTAGTTACACACATAGCAGGTATATATAGAAACAAGTACGTATACAACACGAGCGAATGTGTCAGAAAAGTAGAACTTCGTTATAGAATGACGAATTGAGAAATATCGATTCAACAAAATTGTGAAAACAATGGCAAAACTTGCTGCAAAAGTTAGACGTCTCACCTTCGACACGTTGCTGTTGTTGTTGTTGTTGCTGCTGCTGCTGCTGCACGCCGCTCGTGGCTGTTTCGTCCTCCGATTTGCCACGTCTGACGACATTATCGTCCAATTCGCCGACGTGACGCGGATGGCCGTTGTGACGCTGATTATGATGATGAATCAGTTGGCTGGTCGGCTGCGCGTACGAGTGCGAGAGCGTGTCCGACACCTTCTGCAGCAAGATGTCCGTGTCCGTGGCGATTTGCTGGGACTTGCTGCTGTTGCTGACGACTGCGCGCAGAACAGAAAGTTTTTTGGGAGAAAATTCGGGCGTGATTAGTAGAGCTTCGATAGAGACACGACGACGACGACGCGTGTGCCGTATGCAGAACAAAGTTTTAATGAGGCGAGAATATATATATATGTACGGTATTTTATGTATATGAGTTCGATCGTTACTGCGATTTTGATAAATGATGACTCGGTTGCTGATGCGAAAGGGCGATGTTACAAAGTCGGTAATTGTATTTCGTGTCTGATTATTGTTAGGATTTACTCGCTGATGTTATGATTGAAGTTCGTTTTTGACGCTCCGCTCGAATGAATGTTACTTGAGCCGTCTGACTGACACAGTGCAGATTCTTATCGATTTTTTCGTCATTTATTTTATGCATTTCTAATAAAAATTCACATAACTGCCAGCACCATTGTACAAGTTAAAAATCCAAACCAAAAGTCACTTTATACATGATCAGTCCCCAAACAAATTATTATTAAAATCCAAAATTACTATAACTAAAGAATAATCAATATTTCAAGGACTTATAGATTGTAATAAAAGTGCAGCTTTTAATCATGCTCAATACTCTAAATGGTGTAAAAGTAATTCAATAAACCTCGTGATTTTCATCGACACACTAAAAAAAAATCTACACTGGTGCATGAAAGAAGTGAGATATAGAAAAAGAAGAAATAGGTGAGATCGTGGGTGAGTTAGCGATATCGGTGCTGTTTTGAGAAATTTACATAATATGTACAAGTTTTTGTTATTTTCTTTTTTTTTTTGCTCTCTCAAAATAACACACGTGTAAAAAACGATACAACAATAATAATGGGAAGAGGATTATCATGACAGAATGATGACAACAACACAGAGCCGAGCATGCACCTGCTGCCGCAAACGAGGCCTCCTCCTCGATCCTCCTCCTGGCCTGCTCGCCGAGATGCGGATTGATGGCGAAATTGAAGCTCTCGGTGCCGTGGCAGGTCAGGTGGCGGCCGTGTCTCTCCGCGGGCCCAATGTCAAAGTGCCCGAGCTCCGACTGGCTGCGCGTCACGCGCGCTCGCTGCTTCTTCAGCGACGACGTCTTCTCGGGCGCGAAGTCGAAACCGACGGGCGGCGGCGGCACGTCCTCGTCGATCGGCGAATTGAGATGAGCGCACTTGGGTATCATCGACACGATCGCGCAGGCGATCTTTTTGTTGCTGCTGTTGTCCGCCTCCTCGCCGAAGCACAGCACGCCGCCGACGGGCGTGTTGGGCGGCGACACGGTCGAGTCCGGCTCGACGGTGTCGTCCTGGAAATCCGACAAGCAGCCGCTCTTCAGCTTCGGCTCCTCGTGTATAATGACTTCGACGTCTTGAATTCTCACGGCGTCGTCGACTTTCACAGCCGTATCATCGGCGACGAATACCTCGTCGGACGCGTCGGAGGAGCGTCTCTCGTCGTCGATGCTGCTGCTGCTGAGAACGGAGGACGTCTCGAGCCTGGCCGCGACGTTGACGGCCTCGACGATCGAGTCGATGGCCTCGCGCTCGTCCTCGGTGAGGCTCGGCAAGCCAAAGCTCGAGGGACTACTGCAAGAGGCTGCGTCTACATCGGAAAACTGCAGGATGCTACGTTGCTGATCTACGTTGAGGGTTCTCGTGAGCTTACGATGCTTCGGGAAGGGATCTGTATTTTTGGGGTTTCAAGTTTTTTTTTTTTTTTTTTGGTTTTCATTTCAAGAGGTCAGCGTGCACACAAAGTAAATAATTGTATCGAACAGAAGTCAACGTTTAACGAGTTATTTACAGGCAAATATATCACATTTCGAATATCACACTGGTCTCCTTCTGTTCGACATATAATATAGGTAAATAAGGCAAGTTATTCAAAAAGCTTAAATTGGTTAGTAAAAAAGCAACTACGTACTAACAACTTTTATTAGTAAAGCAAAGATCGAGGAATCGCTCAAAGTGGAGAGAATAACTTATTTACACTAATCAAATATAGACTCGTCAACGTGTCAAATCAAGCGTGTTAAATGCATGCCAACAGCCATTGGATTTTCAAAGTCTTTCAAAGTTATATCACAATCGATGTTTTTTCTTTCATTTATGTATACTACAACAAGAAAAAATTATTAAAAAAATAAAGTATTCAAGGTGCAAAGAGTCAGATCATAAAAATGTATATCCTATAATAGTAATAAAGCCAACAATCACAACGAAGCGCAACTATATATGTATTTCGCCGCGATCGTCATACGAATTGGCCGGCTCTGCACTCGAGGATGTCGTTGAGATTTTCCAAGAACTTCGACCAGTTTTCGCTCGACTCCTCGCGATTGACGAGACCCGGCGGCGGTGGCTTCAGAATGCTCAATTTCCCGACGACGCTCGCGGACGACGACGACGACGACGACGGCTGACGACGATCGATGATCGGCAGCGACGGCAATTTATCGATCTCGCCCGGTATCATCAGATCGTCCTCCTCGGTCTCGTCCAATTGTATGTCTTCCGGTTTCGTCGATATGGCGAATATGTGCAAATTGCTGAGCAGCGGCAGCGGTGGCCAAGAAGAATCGATGATGGACGACGACGACGTGTCGAGGGAGCACCGACGCGACGACGACAACAACGATCGGTTATTGAAGCTATACGAGTGGCTCAATTCCAGGCTCGAGCGTCGAGCCGGACGAGCGCAGCTCTGAGCGACGTTGTGGGACACGTGCCTCCTCAATTTGCACGCAGACGTCTCGCTCATGTCGAGTTTCGCAATCGTCGGCACTTTGACGACGATTTTTTTGCTCTGCCGCGCCGTTATTCCGATTGTCAAACGACGACGCGATACCACCACCGCCGCCAGCTCCTCTCACTGCCACGCTGTTCGTCGACTCGTACTGGCTTTTTTCGAAACGACACGAGGAGGCCACGCAACGCTGGCGAAACGCGAGAGGCGAATCTTCGACGACGCGACGACGACGCGTACAACGACAACTGCCGCGAAGAAGAGGACGGCCACGCGGCGACGCGGGAATGCAGCGCTCTAGCTTACCTTTGTTATTGTTACTGCCTAATACTCTAGCGGGCTCTACGAAGTGGTGGCTGGCGCAGGAGGTGCCGAGATCCGAGCCCCCGGCTATGTCCGAGGACGGCTTCGACAGCTCCATGTCCGAGGTGAGCGACTCGTCCGAGTCGACGATGCGCTCCAGGGCCTGCACGGAGATGGCCGACGGCAGCGGCCGAGCGGGTGGCGCCGGGGCCGCTCGTTTCTTGCGCTGACCTGTGTGTAAAGAAGCGTGTGTCGAAATGATATAATAGTAATATAATGAGAATCGGTCTTTGTCACCGATACATTAGTCATTTTAGAGATGGTGACATATATAGGAGCTGCCGATCGCGAGTGACGAAACGCGATGATTTTTCACAACACGCGCGGCGCGCATGACGAAACGACACTTGTGGTCTGTACCGTCGTGTGTTTGTGTGTCATTTGACGAATATATTAAGCAATTCATTTAGTGTAACTTACTTATAACCGAGCCTGTGTCGTGCACGCAGGAAACAAAACAAAATCCAAATCATCAATAAAAAAAAAAAATCAAAGTCCGTAGTATATCGATGTCTAATAAATACTAACCGGCGGAGCTTAGCGAAGTGTTGCTGATGCCCCGGCTGAGGGTGCCACCGCTCGCCGTGTGACACGAGGAGGCCATCATGGCCAGATTGCAGAGGCTCTTGCTGGCCTGCGACGTGTGGGCCAGTTTGCGCGGCACCGACGACGACGACGAGGACGAGGACGACTCCAATATGCCGCGCATTTTTCCATTCGGCATGCGGCCATTATTATTATTGTTGTTGTTGTTGTTGCTGCTGCCGTTGTTGTCCGGATTGTCGCTGAGCACCGAGGCCTCGTGATAGCCCGAGCTGTCGCTGCTGTTGCGACTGTGACTGATGACGATCTTGTCCTTGTCGATGCTCTCCGTCTCCGCTGCCGATCTCTGCTGCTGCTGCTGCAGCTGCTGCTGTTGATTAGCGATTTGCTGCGTTGGCGGTTTGGGCGCGGGTCTGCGCTTCCTCAACGGCCTCGAGGGCAGCGGCTGCTGGAAAAGCTTCTTCTCGACCTTGTCGACGACGTCGTTGCCATTGTTCTGATGATAATGATGATGATGATGATGGTGCATGATGATCGGACTGACGCTGCGCGGCGTCGTCTCGTCGTGACTGTGCGCCGGCGACACGCTACGATTGCCAAGGCTGTCGCTGCTCAGCGAGCTCTCCTTGGACTTGCGGCTGAACACGAAGCCGAAGACCGTGTGACGTTTGTTGGCTTGTTGTTGTTGTTGTTGTTGCCTTGGTTGCTGCTGTTGCTGCTGCTGCTGCTGCTGCTCCTCTTGCCGTTGAAGAGCCATGATGTCCTGGGTGCTGACCGATGAGCCCAGACGCGACTGCTGATTGCGAGGGCACAGGCTCACCTCTTGCAGGTGATAATCTTGCAGGCTCAGCGCCAAGTTCAGCACATCCGAGACGTTGGCTGTGTTTTTTAAATAAAGAAATAATTATATATAAATATCGTATGTGATTTTTACAGTTTGTTATAAATTGTAGACGCGATGGGAGTTTCGCGTGTATACGACGACGACAACAACGTGGGAACGAATTTTATACAATCGTCGCTAAATTCGATCTCGCGCCGCCGCCGCGTTCGCTCGAAGCAAGGGTTTCGGAAGCCTTTTCCTCTTTCTCTTTTTCTCTCTCTCTCTCTCTGTCTATCCTTCGTTTTGCTCGTACACACAGGCACATACACACACTCGGGTGTGTATCCTCTAATTAGTACCGCGCACGTGATCCTCGCGTATACGAGGCGTCGATCAATTTTTTTCAAAATAAGAATTACGTTCACGTGCACACACACACACATACGGAAGCGCGATGTCTACAGTGAGCGCAGCGCGCATCACGAGTATCACTCAAGATGCTATCGGTCGATGCAGGATTTTTTTTCCGCTCTTACGCCGTTTCTGATTCTTTTTTTCTTCCATTTCTTCCTCTTCTACGTTGAAAATTGCTGTTATCGCGTTGCAACTATGTATAGAATAGTTTTATTTCATTACGAGACGTATGCGTGCATCGATGAAAAATACTGACTCATAATTATGAGAGGTAACTCGAGCTTTTATTTCTTCGAAATACGCGCAATAAATTCATTCGAGCGCCCTTTTGGAATAACATTCGCTTTTGTTATTAATAGCCGCACGAAGCTAAATAAGCTCGCTATAAGGATGATTTTAATTAACGCCGTATTACGTTACCTATATATATATATACTAGTATGTTTCAAACGCGCTTCCGCGCGTGTTAATTTTTTTATTCGTGTTTCAAGGTTAGTTTAAGATTCAGAAATAGTAAGTTTTCAACGTGCTTCGCGCGCGTCTATTTTTTTCATTCGTGTTTGAGGTTACTTAAGTACTAACTGTCTATTGACAGTTAGCAGCGCAGGCGCTCGTATCGTCGGCTTGCATCGGGCGTCGTCGTCCAGTTATCAGCCAATCAGAGGTCGTTTTACGCGGGGCTTCACTTTCGGCCGTTCTCTTTTTTATAAGTATTATTATTATATTATATTGATATTATAATAATATATAAATCCTCTCTTAAAATATATAATATAAATACAATACAATAATAGTTAAAGTCATCAGATTTGAATTGAGGACTTAGTTCGCGGCATGTAGTTCGCGGCATGTAGGGGTCGCTCTACTTTTAGTCTTAAAGTCAAAGTAGTCGACCATCAGAGGCCGAATAGATGGCTTCACTTTTAGGGTCATCACTTTTTTAAGAAAGGATATATATACGCGCGTATGTGTCCGCAGCGTGACCGAAAAGATTACATATTTGCGATTCTCGTTCGTTTAATTACCAACTATATATCGCGTATACATTTAAACGTTAAGCGATTCAATTTTTCGACGCGCGTATGTTTATAAAGTTTGACGTTTCCGCGATTGCTAAATATACTCTGCTTAAACTTGCTTACTTACGCGACGAGACGCAGCTCGTGAAACTTTGAGATTGACCAAAAGTGCGCGAGTAATTATCAGCTGCTGTGTATACATATAATGAAGCAGCCGCGAAACTCCCACAATCTCGAAAACGGCGACCCCCGTTCACGAAATCCGCATATATCGAAACAATGAGCTCCGTACGTGTCATGAATAACACTCACGCGAGTGTATATAGGAAATAATTGTAGTGCACAAGTATGCATGCATATATGCACGAAAATACCGAGTCTATGTGTGTGTGTGTGTGTGTCTATATCAACGCTGATCCCGTATGGCACGCGCCAATTTCGATGCTGTGTCTTATATGCTGTGTGTTGTGCATTATATACAGAAAACTTGCGAAACTCGCGGCCCAACTCTCGACTATTCGCGTATATATAAGTATAGGGTAAGTATGCATGGCGTATACACACACGTGAGTCGCCGCAGCAACCGCTACTACCACTGTACGCGCTATATTTTGAAAACTCGACGTAGTTGTATATATTGCGAGATTGCTCGAGAGCGCGCGAAACACTTATTATTGCATCGCGAGAGTACATACATAAACACACGAAAATGAATGTCGTTTAGCACGAGTGGGGGATTGAAAAACGAGCTTTTTTTGCATACGGATTGGCTACTAATTAGACGTAATGTGTTTGTGTGTGTGTGACTTCTGTACAAGCTACACGAGCGCAGCTACATAATTCAATAATCGATTCGCCCGATCGCTATTACCGATTGTACCATTTATATATTATATATTATAAACAGATGCTTATCTGTCGGGGCATGAATTTATAACACCTGCTTTGACGCACGTAGAGAATATATATATACAAAAAAAAAGCGCAATGCACGCGAAGCGATCGTAAAATCACTCGTATTCGTCTTACATAGGTGTATAAAATTTTGAATATCGACCCGCTTGGACGCGTTTACTGCTGCTACCCACTTCTAAATGCCATTATAGACGGAGAAAAAGGAAAATTTCGCGCGGCGCGTTTGAGTGCCTTATATATGTATGCAGGAGCTGCTGTGCGGGTCTTAGATATATCGAGAAAAGAGAAAGGCTTTTGCGAGAGCTAGCCGATATATACAACACACATCACGTGTGCGCGCGCGCATTGAAACACGTATGAATGAATTGAAAAGCGAGCGAGTGAGAGAGAAAGAGAGCATTAATAATATACAACGCTCAACAATCTATAATAATGAATAATAAAAAAAAAAAAAAAGGAAAAATGTTTTCTTCTTCTCCACTATATCGTCTCCTCTTCGTTTTCACGCTCACCTGGATGTCGAAGCTCGTACTTATTCCGGTCCAGATTCTTGGCGCGGCACACTTCGTCGAGGATCTCGCCGAGATTCGTTTTCGGGCTCACTCGCGATACGTACAGCTGATTGCGTGGCATGTGCACCTGTGTACGACATACAAAATATATACATATATGTATGTACAATGGCATCGGTGTGTGCGTCTCTCTATACACGCTGTCTTATTATAATACGGTGCATCGCGAGAAACAATGACGATCGTGTAATTATATTTTCGTATCGTATTCCTCGACTGTATACTCGTATGCATACACCGGGTTATTACAGCAACAACAACGACAAGAAAAAAAAAAGAGAAGCAAAAAAAAACGTGCAGAATTACACTACTGCTCGCGGTGGCTCACCTGCAATCTGAACGTCGTTTCGAATGGCTGATTGGATTGCTGCTGTCTCTTGCGCGACAGAAACGTACCCTGTTTAGGCAGAAGCTTGACCTGGAAAAAAGAAACGTATACGTTATAAAATTTGCATGGCGCGAGCGCGCAATTGACATTGGGTGTGCGCGCAAACTCTCTTCGATGGAATTATATAATGCCAAAAGTGTCCGAGTCGGAGCTCGATAATTATGTACTCGTTAAAGAGTACATAAATACGTGTGTGTCTATAAAATAATTGTAACGTTTTGGTGTGTGTGTGTATATAGTTGTGTGCTTCGTTCGCGCAGTCGTATCTTCTCTCTCTCTCTTCGAAGCAACAATAAAAGGCGCCATTATATATTTCTGCGAATCGACCTCGTTCTTTTTATAGTGGTACATCGATTCCTTCGCGCGCGTAAAATAAATCAATTTCGTACCGAAAATAATTGACGATAAAAAAACACTTGTTATTATCTGCCCCGCGCGTCTTTTTCATATTTTATAAATATATATACTCTTAAGAGAGCTATTTCGAGTTTCAACAATGGAACGAGATTACACGGGATTTGCGAAGAGCGAAACAACTGAATCTCGCTGCCGATGTACCGCACGATCTTTTAGAGCTTGAAATTAATGTGACTTCGAGCCGATCGAAATCCGAATCGATGAATTTATTTTTAGAAGCAAGAAGGAATTACTTCCGAAGACTAAGAAGTTTGTTGCTCTTTGGTTTATATCGTCGAGCGCATCTACATTCGAGGCGTGTCTCCTTCTCCGTTTACACGAGATCCAGAGAGCTCTCTGTTATAATGTATCCTATCGCTGGAGCAACAGCAGCAGAAGTCTTTTCTTCGCCCCGAGGCGCGAATTCGACGCAATATTTTCCTTTTGCCCGCGCGCGCGCGTGTTACAAGCCAACGCACAACAACCGGATGGACTTTTGAAAAAGCTGCGCAGTACCCGGAGAAATATATAAGTGCACACGCGTTATAGAAGCTGCTCCTTCGTCGATGTATACATATAAAAGGATATGAGGTAACGGATCGCAATGTATGCATGGAATCTCGAAACGATCTGTCGCTAGGCGAGATGAAAATAAGAGTACAGGCATATATAGCTGACGCAGGGAAAAACCTAAACGTCTCGTTCCTTTATTTTTTACTTTTTCTGCTTTTCCTCGTCGTTATGCACCATAATTGCATACATATAGGCATGCAGCACGAACTAGTGTGTGTGTGTGTGTCCGTGTGTGCGATAGTTGCCACGGGCTTATCTCTCGAGCGAGTAATACATAATCGTTTTTGCTTTGCGAATTACGACGATAGTAGAGAGCCGATAATTTTCATACGTATATGTGTATGCGCAGGCGTCCAAAGTGTAATTGACTAGATAAGATATGATTTTTCGACTAATAGCTATTGCAGATGGCAATTAATGTTTGTACATTAATAAACACGCGCATCTCTCTTTTTCGTCACGACTGACAAAGCTCCGATACTCGTGTTTTATACGTATACTTAAAATGCACGTGTACGTAAAGAGAGAAGAACGTAAGGGAGGAAGGTATTACACATACACACACACATATAAAGTATATATATATAAAGAAAAAGGTTTTCTTTTCTCTCTCGCCGAGACTCACCTGTAGAGCGTCGAGCGCGCCGATCGGCGTGTTGGGCTGATGGGGCAGTACGAGTCCTCGCTCGCCGATCGCCTGCAGGCTATAACTCGAGGCTGCCAATTTGTGCGCGGTGGCGATCTGCACGAGGAGATCCATCATTGGCGTGCTGTAACACACAGAACGAACGAAGGTTTATACATACACGTAAGAGTATATGCGCGTACTCGAGATATTTATTTTATGCGTAATGACTCGCTGCCGTTGGAATGTTTGGGATCTTTTAATTTTTTTTTCAAGTACTCGCGCGTATACCGTACGCAGTGGTATGCGCTCGCATGTAGATATATATATATATACGATATACGAGGGGGAGTATCGGGATGCTCGTTAAATTTCGTCAATTTGTGCTATAATATACAAGCGAAAGGACAAGGAAAGTTTCGCTCGAGAGGGAGAAAGAGAAAAACGGAAGGAAGCCGCGCGACCGCGAATGACTCCGATCGTTTTGTGCAAATTTTACGTAACCGCATTGCCGATATCTTCTCTACCGTATTATAATGCATAATCTGTAACAATGAAGCAGGACCGATACGACAATTCTTAACGTGCATATATTACAGAAATACGAAAACTCTAGAGGAAAAAAAAAATAAAAATAGTGAACGGAGAAAGGAAACATCAGCGCGATAAAAAATTACATCTCACTCTCTCAGCCCCTATTATATATATATTTGCCGATACATACATAATGTGATATACGTGCATAAAACACGCGAAACAACTTATGAACGTTTACAAGTTTCAGTTGTATATTATGTGTATAAAATCGAGATCCGCGAGACTTCGTCACGTACTTCACAAACTCGCCATGCTTTTGCGGCAGCCGCGCGCGAGAAAATCATGGCGAGCCGCGCACACGAAACGTGACCGAACGGTTCGTTCGCGTGTGCCAATATATATGTTGTGTATATATATATAAAGTCGATAGAGTCGAACTGTATACGAATGTTTGCGCGGACTCGACGGTATACAGTGCATTTTTCCATCCTTTTTTCCCTCAAAAAGTCGAAAGTTGCGCATAATGTATACGTACCGCACACGCATTGCATCGATTACGCGCGTAGTACATATTTTATATACGTATTTAGGTATATGAACGCGTACGTGAACTGGTCGATATCCTTAAAACGTCGAAGGATACGATCTATCGATTATGTATTGCACAGTTCGTTGCATATTGATATTATATACGAAAAGAAAAGTATCCTCGACAGCTTCGCG